>OY720679.1:28805355-29183910 GCA_963170755.1 Amphimallon solstitiale | reverse complement strand
AAAATCTAATAAACTAATGTCTAATCTAATAAACCATGCACTCGAACTCCTATGAAACATCATCTCAAAACCATCGCTAGAATCAGCTCACAACCGGGTCATGAAGCAGTTCTGAAACCCCTATATTAAAACCACACATTCAAACCACTATCAAATCCCTCTTTTCTCAAAAAGCCATCCAACCATCCATCCATACATCCATCAATCCATCCATCCAACCATCAATCCATCCATCCATCCATCCATCCATACATCCATCCATCCATCTGGACGAGATAGCAACCAAGTATGAATATACAGGACGTTTCAAAGGTAGGGATTTTTAGAAAAGCAAGATGGCGAATCCAAGATGGCCGCCAAAAATCTAATAAACTAAGGTGACGTCAGGCATCCAATCTATCAAAACCATGCACTCAAACTCCTATGAAACATCATTTCAAAACCATCGCTAGAATCAGCTCACAACCGGGTCATGAAGCGGTTCTGAAACCCCTATATTAAAACCACTATCAAATCCCTCTTCTCTCAAAAAGCCATCCAACCATCCATCAATCCATCCATCCATCCATACATCCATCCATCCAACCATCAATCCATCCATCCATCCATCCATACATCCATCCATCCATCCATCCATCCAACCATCCATCCAACCATACATCCATCCAACCATCCATTAATCCATCCATCCATCTGGACGAGATAGCAACCAAGTATGAATATACAGGACGTTTCAAAGGTAGGGATTTTTAGAAAAGCAAGATGGCGAATCCAAGATGGCCGCCAAAAATCTAATAAACTAAGGTGACGTCAGGCATCCAATCTATCAAAACCATGCACTCAAACTCCTATGAAACATCATTTCAAAACCATCGCTAGAATCAGCTCACAACCGGATCATGAAGCGGTTCTGAAACCCCTATATTAAAACCACACATTCAAACAACTATCAAATCCCTCTTTTCTCAAAAAAGCCATCCATCCATCCATACATCCCATACATCCATCCATCCAACCATCCATCCATCCATCCATCCATACATCCATACATCACCACCAAACAATCCATCCACTCATCCATCCATCCATCCATACATCCATCCATCCATCCATCCAACCATCCAACCATCCATCCATCCATCCACCCATCTGGATAACATAGCAACCAAATATTAATATACAGAACATTTCAAAGGTAGGGATTTTTAGAAAAGTAAGATAGCGAATCCAAGATGGCCGCCAAAAATCTAATAAACTAAGGTGACGTCAGGCGAAATGGCCGACTATCAATATGATCGATCAAAATATAAACTCAACTTCTAGAAAATACCCAACTCCGTATCACGCATCACAACAACCACCCAACATAGTTTCAAACGCCACAACACCAGACCAACTTAGGAAGATACATCTAGGTCAAACCCCAACACAACATACTTTCAAACACCACCACCGAGGATTTATATTTGACATCAGCATACCATCTCAAAATCATAAAATAAATATACAGTATGATACTGGATAACATAGCAACCAAGTATGAATATACAGGACGTTTCAAAGTAGGGATTTTCAGAAAAGCAAGATGGCCGCCAAAAATCTAATAAACTTCGGTGGCATCAGGCATCAATCTATTAAAACCACTATCAAATCATTCTCTTTAAAAGCCATCATTCCAAAACAATACATTCAAATCATACATTCAGTGATAGACACATAAATGAAATGTATTTGTGCAGCCTAACAGTTCAAAAAGCTTGATATCGAGCTTACCAGCATATTTCTAACAGATCTAAACACGTTTTCTAATGGAAACCACAACGTTTGATCGCTATCAACACCTCTATGATAGTAGCCTTATTTAATATATCTATATCATAAAATAAAAAGGAACAACATATTTTAAGAAAAACAATTTATTAAAAAATAATAACCACATTTTGTAGGTGAATTATGGCTAATATGTAGCATATCAATCATAGGGAAAAAACATTAAACGAATTACAATTATGACATATAAATCCATAGGTAAAAGATATATAGCAATCAAAACCCTTCCTATATCTACCTCTCTTCATAGAAGACCTAGATATTTAATACCACATACATAAATACATAGACACTCTAATCCTCATATGAATAAATTGATAGACTTATAATAATTATTTTCATCCATAAGTATACATACATACTTTTATATATATCACTACCAGAAATAAGTCGACACCGCTGTGTTAGTCACCTTATTTAATATATCTATATTATAAAATAAAAAGGACCAACATATTTTTAAGAAAACAAGTTATTAAAAATAAAACAACTACACACATCAAACAAACCTCAACCATACTTTCAATTTCACAAATATCAAAATTTAAACAAAACAATCAAATGCAAAGGCAAGGAATGTTCTCGAGATGATCCATATAGTGCAATATAACAATGCAGTAAAACGATAGAGGTGAGATACATGGTCTATCAAAAAAATTTTATTACCCACTTTTTTCAGCATTCAAAACTTTTTGACAAAACACTATACATATGAAGAATAGACATAGCATTAAATATTTCCATTTTAGAGATACCCCAGTTTAATCCCAATTTTAAATAACATAAATTCTTAAATTGATTTAGTTAACTTTCTTATAATATTTAAAAAAGGTTGAAAAAGAAAACATACTAAGTCCCACAACAGATAAAATATGTACTATCTTTTTACACTTCATGTTTAGTACTGTCATTAGAAGAAATATGCCTGAGGTACAGCTTTTAATATGAAATTTAGGGGTTTTTTACACAAAAACATAGTTTATGCCTAATAAAACTAATTTTGAAGCATAATGTGCACATAGTATTAAAAAAGAGAATAAAAACATTAAACAAGGTACGCTTCACACGAAACATTATTATAAATCACATTTTAAAAACATGGAATTCTATTTTATTTGGATGACATTGTATTTACAAATAGTTTTTATATGATTACAAGAAATATGCTTTTCATTAAATATTAACCACTGAACAACAGCAGTATATACAAAAAAACTTGATAGTCACCTTATTTAATATATCTATATTATAAAATAAAAAGGAACAACATATTTTTAAGAAAACAATTTATTAAAAATAAAACAACTACACACATCAAACAAACCTCAACCATACGTTCAATTTCACAAATATCAAAATTTAAACAAAACAATCAAATGCAAAGGCAAGGAATGTTCTCGAATGATCCATATAGTGCAATATAACAATGCAGTAAAACGATAGAGCTGAGATACATGGTCTATCAAAATTTTTATTACCCACTTTTTTTTCAGCAATCAAAACTTTTTGACAAAACACTATACATATGAAAAATAGCCATAGCATTAAATATTAACCACTGAACAACAGCAGTATACACAAAAAAACTAATATAAAGACAGTATTAACGTTCTAACCAAAAGATTTGCAAAATAATAAATATATACTTGTTCATGGCTTAAAAACAATTGAAAAATTGATGTTTGCCAAGCTATTTATCAATATTTAAGAGCTAAAAATTAACATCATTTTTACATTTACAGATACCCCATGTTTAATATCAATTTGAATTAACATAAATTCATAAAATGAGTCCATCTTTTCACACATCATGCATTTTTGTACAACAGCGAATGTATTACATTTTAAAGCACTATATAAT
This sequence comes from Amphimallon solstitiale, assembly GCA_963170755.1. NCBI lineage: Eukaryota > Metazoa > Arthropoda > Insecta > Coleoptera > Scarabaeidae > Amphimallon > Amphimallon solstitiale. Next base: position 29,180,219 of record OY720679.1, on the reverse strand, counting down.
TTGAGAAAAATAGCAAAACCTATCATGAAACATTATTATAAATTCTATTTTATTTGGATGACATTGTATTTACAAATAGTTTTTATATCATTACAAGAAATACACTTTTCATTAAATATTAACCACTGAACAACAGTAGTATAATAAATACTCGCTTTCAATTATTTAATATTGAAATTACACAAAATTCAATGCAATACACTTAAAACATTTGAAAAATCATGTTTGGTAAGCCCAATATAAATTATTTTTAATTTGTTTTTCATAGAATGAATTGCATCATTTGCGGAAAATCCTTCACCCGGCGCGACAACATGAAGCGACATGTGAATACCCTCCACCGCAATTTTGTTTGCGGTATTTGTGGAGTGAGAAAGAAAACATACTAAGTCTCACAACAGATAAAATATATACTATCTTTTTACAGTTCATGTTTTTTGTACTATCATTAGAAGAAATATGCTTGACGAGCGGCTTTTAATATGAAATTTAGAGGTTTTTACACAAAAACATAGTTTATGCCTAATAAAAACTAATTCATGTTTGGTAAGCCTACTATTTAAGACAAAAATTATTAGTTATTTCCATTTACAACAGATAGCCCACTATTTATCAATATTTAAGGCAAAAATTATTATTAATTCCCTCATTTACAACAGATTTCCTTGCTTAATCTCAATTTTTAAATAACATAAATTCTTAAATTGATTTAGTTAACTTTCTTATAATATTTGAAAAGGGTGAGAAAGAAAACATACTAAGTCTCACAACAGATAAATATTAAAACTAAAATAAATATATACTATTTCAAAATGTTTCTACCTTTTATAGCTGTGTTTTGTTATACACAATCCAAACCATTTTGCATGTAAATATCAGTCGCCATTCCGACATGCTTCAGAACTAACCCCATCAGGTTAACTGAAACAAGAAACACAATCCTATCAAGAATTTTATCTTATATGGTATATGTTTGAATATCTTTTTCGACCGCAATTATAGGAATACAATTAGTTTCACATACCTAATGCGGGTGACAGATTGGGCAAAGTATCGGGGGGATCACCAAACTAATCCTTTCAGAACATCGCTCGCATCTGATTATTTCATATTCTTAAAAAAATATATATACCGAATAATATTTTACATCCCTTTTTTTCATAAAACTCACCTATCATGAGTAAATTAAGCACAAAATGGCTCAGCACCCTGTGTCGATATATTTCCCGCAGAGGTGCAGAATAATAGCACATCGTGCATAATATATCATCACCCCCTTCTTGCACTCGCACGAAGCCAGCAGCAATCACGCGCATATTATTAATAGGTATCAATTGATGACGTCCATATCCGTCATCTCGGTACACATCAACCACAATGTCACCCGAACCACGAGATTCATAACCATTGTCTGTATCAACAGACGGCAAAGTTAATGTTGAATCCGAATTTTGATCATCCATCACCTTAAACAAAAATTAATCAATATTAAATTCTACACCCCCAACCATCTTTAAACATCAACAAAAATTATTTGATATTAAAATACCACTCACAAAAATAAACAAACTAAATAAACACAATTAATAGCCAACAATAAAAGATGCAGGGAAAAACAAAATCTACTTCGAGGCACACTATCAAAACTAATATAAAATGATCTACTACACATCTATATATAACCAACCCCCACTAATGACCTTAAACGAAAAAAATTCTCACTGGAAATGGATAAAGAAAACACAGGATTACCTAAAACAATCTTCTCAACATCTTCAAATGATTTTTTTTATTATCATCATAAACATCCAAACAATGCCAACCCAATTAAAACTAGGACCCTTTAACGATAGACGATTAGCATTAAATTAAAAAAATATAACCAAGTATCATAACTTTCAATACCATAAAAGCAAATTACCGACATCCGTTCCAGACAAAAAGCCCTAAAACTCGGCATTGGTCAAATAACTGATTACACCCCGTACCGTAAGAATTATTTACATAATGAACCCTTAGGGAAGAATGCGATATATATACATATTTAGTAGATAAATTAAGAACAAATTTAGTTTCACCAATTATAGGAACCCCCACATATCAGTCAGCAAATTAACAAAAAAGATTGATTTAACCAATTCCAACGTTCTAACAAAGAAACGCACTTTATGTATCTGGAGATGTCTTCAACATAATTGAAATTCCACTTAGTCCGAGCAGATCACAACCCCATCATACCGACAAAGGAATGAATACCAATAAACCTGTCACAATCAACAAACCCATTAGAAAACGACACAACCTCCCAGCAGCTGTAAATTAAATGCTAATGATGCAAAAATACCTAAAAATATTTCGTAAAACAAGAGTATTTTAGTTAAATATACAATAAATATTATTCAGTATTGGAATACACAATGAGAATTTACATCACCTGCCCGAATAGAGTGTCTTATATATGGATAGTAAAGTCGTCGCGTCCATACAAATACATTTCTCACATACGTATGTATATAGTCACCGCGCTTATGTGCAAACTACTACGGCGGATACAACCCTTCGCATACATACGTAGGGTAGCAGGTAGTCATTTGCTGACCGTCATTATTTTTAGTCCCATCGCTTCGTATATATAATGCATCATTATTAGAGGTTCCTAATAGATGAATTTTATTCATAAATATGGGGATGTTTAAAATGAAAAATAGGAAGTATACATATTCTCTTTATTTATTAATGTATACAAGATATATTTATTTATAACATTTTTATATATTTATTTTAGCAATATTTATCACCAACGCATACTCTCTAAATCGGATTTTTTCAATTTCGGATATAAACCTCATAATTCTAATGTTCAACAAGTCATTCTTCTGTCTAAGAACCCTCCGCCTGCTTTAGGAAATTGCCGCAAATGCCAACAAATTGACGAATAGCCTCATATCTTTTTATTTATACGTACATATATTGTGAATTATTACACTAATTATAAAACAAAATTAATTATAGATAGACAAACATTATACAGGTATATTGCAAACATGTAATGCTAAGATAATCAGAGTGATATATACATACATGTAAAGAAATTTATAATTTATTCAATCTCTTATTAAAAGAGTTATTAATATTTTTCAAATGAATACCTGACAGTGGTGGAAAACTGTTGAAATTTGGATAGATTAATAGTTACATATGCGAGCTTCAGAATAGCTTCTGAACATGTTGGGTTGTAATTTGGTATACAATAAAAGGCAGCGGGGAACTGAACCGCCTCCCAAAAAAGGTATTTAATATTAAATCGTCGATTCCCCATCACAGAAAAATAGTGTATTATACAATGGAAAAAATTAGATTTTAGCTCTCGGTAATTTATCTTACCTCGAGCTAAAATCTAATACTTTTTTCCCTTGTATGATACACTATTTTTCTGTGATGGGGAATCGACGATTTAATATTAAATACCTTTTTTGGGAGGCGGTTCAGTTCCCCGCTGCCTTTTATTGTATACCAAATTACAACCCAACATGTTCAGAAGCTATTCTGAAGCTCGCATATGTAACTATTAATCTATCCAAATTTCAACATTTTCCACCACTGTCAGGTATTCATTTGAAAAATATTAATAACTCTTTTAATAAGAGATTGAATAAATTATAAATTTCTTTACATGTATGTATATATCACTCTGATTATCTTAGCATTACATGTTTGCAATATACCTGTATAATGTTTGTCTATCTATAATTAATTTTGTTTTATAATTAGTGTAATAATTCACAATATATGTACGTATAAATAAAAAGATATGAGGCTATTCGTCAATTTGTTGGCATTTGCGGCAATTTCCTAAAGCAGGCGGAGGGTTCTTAGACAGAAGAATGACTTGTTGAACATTAGAATTATGAGGTTTATATCCGAAATTGAAAAAATCCGATTTAGAGAGTATGCGTTGGTGATAAATATTGCTAAAATAAATATATAAAAATGTTATAAATAAATATATCTTGTATACATTAATAAATAAAGAGAATATGTATACTTCCTATTTTTCATTTTAAACATCCCCATATTTATGAATAAAATTCATCTATTAGGAACCTCTAATAATGATGCATTATATATACGAAGCGATGGGACTAAAAATAATGACGGTCAGCAAATGACTACCTGCTACCCTACGTATGTATGCGAAGGGTTGTATCCGCCGTAGTAGTTTGCACATAAGCGCGGTGACTATATACATACGTATGTGAGAAATGTATTTGTATGGACGCGACGACTTTACTATCCATATATAAGACACTCTATTCGGGCAGGTGATGTAAATTCTCATTGTGTATTCCAATACTGAATAATATTTATTGTATATTTAACTAAAATACTCTTGTTTTACGAAATATTTTTAGGTATTTTTGCATCATTAGCATTTAATTTACAGCTGCTGGGAGGTTGTGTCGTTTTCTAATGGGTTTGTTGATTGTGACAGGTTTATTGGTATTCATTCCTTTGTCGGTATGATGGGGTTGTGATCTGCTCGGACTAAGTGGAATTTCAATTATGTTGAAGACATCTCCAGATACATAAAGTGCGTTTCTTTGTTAGAACGTTGGAATTGGTTAAATCAATCTTTTTTGTTAATTTGCTGACTGATATGTGGGGGTTCCTATAATTGGTGAAACTAAATTTGTTCTTAATTTATCTACTAAATATGTATATATATCGCATTCTTCCCTAAGGGTTCATTATGTAAATAATTCTTACGGTACGGGGTGTAATCAGTTATTTGACCAATGCCGAGTTTTAGGGCTTTTTGTCTGGAACGGATGTCGGTAATTTGCTTTTATGGTATTGAAAGTTATGATACTTGGTTATATTTTTTTAATTTAATGCTAATCGTCTATCGTTAAAGGGTCCTAGTTTTAATTGGGTTGGCATTGTTTGGATGTTTATGATGATAATAAAAAAAATCATTTGAAGATGTTGAGAAGATTGTTTTAGGTAATCCTGTGTTTTCTTTATCCATTTCCAGTGAGAATTTTTTTCGTTTAAGGTCATTAGTGGGGGTTGGTTATATATAGATGTGTAGTAGATCATTTTATATTAGTTTTGATAGTGTGCCTCGAAGTAGATTTTGTTTTTCCCTGCATCTTTTATTGTTGGCTATTAATTGTGTTTATTTAGTTTGTTTATTTTTGTGAGTGGTATTTTAATATCAAATAATTTTTGTTGATGTTTAAAGATGGTTGGGGGTGTAGAATTTAATATTGATTAATTTTTGTTTAAGGTGATGGATGATCAAAATTCGGATTCAACATTAACTTTGCCGTCTGTTGATACAGACAATGGTTATGAATCTCGTGGTTCGGGTGACATTGTGGTTGATGTGTACCGAGATGACGGATATGGACGTCATCAATTGATACCTATTAATAATATGCGCGTGATTGCTGCTGGCTTCGTGCGAGTGCAAGAAGGGGGTGATGATATATTATGCACGATGTGCTATTATTCTGCACCTCTGCGGGAAATATATCGACACAGGGTGCTGAGCCATTTTGTGCTTAATTTACTCATGATAGGTGAGTTTTATGAAAAAAAGGGATGTAAAATATTATTCGGTATATATATTTTTTTAAGAATATGAAATAATCAGATGCGAGCGATGTTCTGAAAGGATTAGTTTGGTGATCCCCCCGATACTTTGCCCAATCTGTCACCCGCATTAGGTATGTGAAACTAATTGTATTCCTATAATTGCGGTCGAAAAAGATATTCAAACATATACCATATAAGATAAAATTCTTGATAGGATTGTGTTTCTTGTTTCAGTTAACCTGATGGGGTTAGTTCTGAAGCATGTCGGAATGGCGACTGATATTTACATGCAAAATGGTTTGGATTGTGTATAACAAAACACAGCTATAAAAGGTAGAAACATTTTGAAATAGTATATATTTATTTTAGTTTTAATATTTATCTGTTGTGAGACTTAGTATGTTTTCTTTCTCACCCTTTTCAAATATTATAAGAAAGTTAACTAAATCAATTTAAGAATTTATGTTATTTAAAAATTGAGATTAAGCAAGGAAATCTGTTGTAAATGAGGGAATTAATAATAATTTTTGCCTTAAATATTGATAAATAGTGGGCTATCTGTTGTAAATGGAAATAACTAATAATTTTTGTCTTAAATAGTAGGCTTACCAAACATGAATTAGTTTTTATTAGGCATAAACTATGTTTTTGTGTAAAAACCTCTAAATTTCATATTAAAAGCCGCTCGTCAAGCATATTTCTTCTAATGATAGTACAAAAAACATGAACTGTAAAAAGATAGTATATATTTTATCTGTTGTGAGACTTAGTATGTTTTCTTTCTCACTCCACAAATACCGCAAACAAAATTGCGGTGGAGGGTATTCACATGTCGCTTCATGTTGTCGCGCCGGGTGAAGGATTTTCCGCAAATGATGCAATTCATTCTATGAAAAACAAATTAAAAATAATTTATATTGGGCTTACCAAACATGATTTTTCAAATGTTTTAAGTGTATTGCATTGAATTTTGTGTAATTTCAATATTAAATAATTGAAAGCGAGTATTTATTATACTACTGTTGTTCAGTGGTTAATATTTAATGAAAAGTGTATTTCTTGTAATGATATAAAAACTATTTGTAAATACAATGTCATCCAAATAAAATAGAATTTATAATAATGTTTCATGATAGGTTTTGCTATTTTTCTCAAATTATATAGTGCTTTAAAATGTAATACATTCGCTGTTGTACAAAAATGCATGATGTGTGAAAAGATGGACTCATTTTATGAATTTATGTTAATTCAAATTGATATTAAACATGGGGTATCTGTAAATGTAAAAATGATGTTAATTTTTAGCTCTTAAATATTGATAAATAGCTTGGCAAACATCAATTTTTCAATTGTTTTTAAGCCATGAACAAGTATATATTTATTATTTTGCAAATCTTTTGGTTAGAACGTTAATACTGTCTTTATATTAGTTTTTTTGTGTATACTGCTGTTGTTCAGTGGTTAATATTTAATGCTATGGCTATTTTTCATATGTATAGTGTTTTGTCAAAAAGTTTTGATTGCTGAAAAAAAAGTGGGTAATAAAAATTTTGATAGACCATGTATCTCAGCTCTATCGTTTTACTGCATTGTTATATTGCACTATATGGATCATTCGAGAACATTCCTTGCCTTTGCATTTGATTGTTTTGTTTAAATTTTGATATTTGTGAAATTGAACGTATGGTTGAGGTTTGTTTGATGTGTGTAGTTGTTTTATTTTTAATAAATTGTTTTCTTAAAAATATGTTGTTCCTTTTTATTTTATAATATAGATATATTAAATAAGGTGACTATCAAGTTTTTTTGTATATACTGCTGTTGTTCAGTGGTTAATATTTAATGAAAAGCATATTTCTTGTAATCATATAAAAACTATTTGTAAATACAATGTCATCCAAATAAAATAGAATTCCATGTTTTTAAAATGTGATTTATAATAATGTTTCGTGTGAAGCGTACCTTGTTTAATGTTTTTATTCTCTTTTTTAATACTATGTGCACATTATGCTTCAAAATTAGTTTTATTAGGCATAAACTATGTTTTTGTGTAAAAAACCCCTAAATTTCATATTAAAAGCTGTACCTCAGGCATATTTCTTCTAATGACAGTACTAAACATGAAGTGTAAAAAGATAGTACATATTTTATCTGTTGTGGGACTTAGTATGTTTTCTTTTTCAACCTTTTTTAAATATTATAAGAAAGTTAACTAAATCAATTTAAGAATTTATGTTATTTAAAATTGGGATTAAACTGGGGTATCTCTAAAATGGAAATATTTAATGCTATGTCTATTCTTCATATGTATAGTGTTTTGTCAAAAAGTTTTGAATGCTGAAAAAAGTGGGTAATAAAATTTTTTTGATAGACCATGTATCTCACCTCTATCGTTTTACTGCATTGTTATATTGCACTATATGGATCATCTCGAGAACATTCCTTGCCTTTGCATTTGATTGTTTTGTTTAAATTTTGATATTTGTGAAATTGAAAGTATGGTTGAGGTTTGTTTGATGTGTGTAGTTGTTTTATTTTTAATAACTTGTTTTCTTAAAAATATGTTGGTCCTTTTTATTTTATAATATAGATATATTAAATAAGGTGACTAACACAGCGGTGTCGACTTATTTCTGGTAGTGATATATATAAAAGTATGTATGTATACTTATGGATGAAAATAATTATTATAAGTCTATCAATTTATTCATATGAGGATTAGTGTGTCTATGTATTTATGTATGTGGTATTAAATATCTAGGTCTTCTATGAAGAGAGGTAGATATAGGAAGGGTTTTGATTGCTATATATCTTTTACCTATGGATTTATATGTCATAATTGTAATTCGTTTAATGTTTTTTCCCTATGATTGATATGCTACATATTAGCCATAATTCACCTACAAAATGTGGTTATTATTTTTTAATAAATTGTTTTTCTTAAAATATGTTGTTCCTTTTTATTTTATGATATAGATATATTAAATAAGGCTACTATCATAGAGGTGTTGATAGCGATCAAACGTTGTGGTTTCCATTAGAAAACGTGTTTAGATCTGTTAGAAATATGCTGGTAAGCTCGATATCAAGCTTTTTGAACTGTTAGGCTGCACAAATACATTTCATTTATGTGTCTATCACTGAATGTATGATTTGAATGTATTGTTTTGGAATGATGGCTTTTAAAGAGAATGATTTGATAGTGGTTTTAATAGATTGATGCCTGATGCCACCGAAGTTTATTAGATTTTTGGCGGCCATCTTGCTTTTCTGAAAATCCCTACTTTGAAACGTCCTGTATATTCATACTTGGTTGCTATGTTATCCAGTATCATACTGTATATTTATTTTATGATTTTGAGATGGTATGCTGATGTCAAATATAAATCCTCGGTGGTGGTGTTTGAAAGTATGTTGTGTTGGGGTTTGACCTAGATGTATCTTCCTAAGTTGGTCTGGTGTTGTGGCGTTTGAAACTATGTTGGGTGGTTGTTGTGATGCGTGATACGGAGTTGGGTATTTTCTAGAAGTTGAGTTTATATTTTGATCGATCATATTGATAGTCGGCCATTTCGCCTGACGTCACCTTAGTTTATTAGATTTTTGGCGGCCATCTTGGATTCGCTATCTTACTTTTCTAAAAATCCCTACCTTTGAAATGTTCTGTATATTAATATTTGGTTGCTATGTTATCCAGATGGGTGGATGGATGGATGGATGGTTGGATGGTTGGATGGATGGATGGATGGATGTATGGATGGATGGATGGATGGATGGATTGATGGTTGGATGGATGGATGTATGGATGTATGGATGGATGGATGGATGGATGGTTGGATGGATGGATGTATGGATGTATGGATGGATGGATGGCTTTTTTGAGAAAAGAGGGATTTGATAGTGGTTTGAATGTGTGGTTTTAATATAGGGGTTTCAGAACCGCTTCATGATCCGGTTGTGAGCTGATTCTAGCGATGGTTTTGAAATGATGTTTCATAGGAGTTTGAGTGCATGGTTTTGATAGATTGGATGCCTGACGTCACCTTAGTTTATTAGATTTTTGGCGGCCATCTTGGATTCGCCATCTTGCTTTTCTAAAAATCCCTACCTTTGAAACGTCCTGTATATTCATACTTGGTTGCTATCTCGTCCAGATGGATGGATGGATTAATGGATGGTTGGATGGATGTATGGTTGGATGGATGGTTGGATGGATGGATGGATGGATGGATGGATGTATGGATGGATGGATGGATGGATTGATGGTTGGATGGATGGATGTATGGATGGATGGATGGATTGATGGATGGTTGGATGGCTTTTTGAGAGAAGAGGGATTTGATAGTGGTTTTAATATAGGGGTTTCAGAACCGCTTCATGACCCGGTTGTGAGCTGATTCTAGCGATGGTTTTGAAATGATGTTTCATAGGAGTTTGAGTGCATGGTTTTGATAGATTGGATGCCTGACGTCACCTTAGTTTATTAGATTTTTGGCGGCCATCTTGGATTCGCCATCTTGCTTTTCTAAAAATCCCTACCTTTGAAACGTCCTGTATATTCATACTTGGTTGCTATCTCGTCCAGATGGATGGATGGATGTATGGATGGATGGATGGATGGATGGATTGATGGTTGGATGGATGGATTGATGGATGTATGGATGGATGGTTGGATGGCTTTTTGAGAAAAGAGGGATTTGATAGTGGTTTGAATGTGTGGTTTTAATATAGGGGTTTCAGAACTGCTTCATGACCCGGTTGTGAGCTGATTCTAGCGATGGTTTTGAGATGATGTTTCATAGGAGTTCGAGTGCATGGTTTATTAGATTAGACATTAGTTTATTAGATTTTTGGCGGCCATCTTGGATTCGCCATCTTGCTTTTCTAAAAATCCCTACCTTTGAAACGTCCTGTATATTCATACTTGGTTGCTATCTCGTCCAGTAGCATACTGTATATTTATTTTATAATTTTGAAATGGTATGCCGATCTTAGATATAAAGTTTATATTTTTATCGACCATCTTGAGGGTATGAAACTTGGTCATATTGTTAATTAATAATAATAAATACATTGTTTTTTCTTAAAAAATATTGTTTGTTTTATTTTATTTTATAAGTAAGATATGCATTTCAAGCATGCGGCTATCACAGAAGCAGACAGCCGTTGCGGTTTCCGCTGGAAACATGTTTAGACCTGTTTGAAGTACATTGAGAAGCGCGATAGCAAGCCTGGTAATTTATTCAGGAATTCTCTAGAAACAAAGACCATCTTGATGGTCCGCCATTTTGTCTGACGTCACCTTAGTTTGGCTAGTGACCGTGAGAGGATGCTGCATTATGGTAATCATGAGAGATGCCATTTCTTGGTTAGTGGCTGTGAGAGGGCGTCACATTGGGTTGGTAATGATGAAGTCTGCCATTTCTTAGTTTGGTTAGTGGCCGTCAGAGGGCGCCACATTGGGTTGGTAATGATGAAATCTGCAATTTTTAGTTGGGTTGGTAATGATGAAATCTGCAATTTTTAGTTGGGTTGGTAATGATGAAATTTGCAATTTTTAGTTGGGTTGGTAATGATGAAATCTGCAATTTTTAGTTGGGTTGGTAATGATGAAATCTGCAATTTTAGTTGGGTTGGTAATGATGAAATCTGCAATTTTTAGTTGGGTTGGTAATGATGAAATCTGCAATTTTAGTTGGGTTGGTAATGATGAAATCTGCAATTTTAGTTGGGTTGGTAATGATGAAATCTGCAATTTTTAGTTGGGTTGGCGACCGCGAGGGGGCGCCACATCAGTTGGGTTGGTAGAGGGTTCTACCTATCTAGCGGGGAGGGGGGGGAGGGGGGGGGTAGTAGGAGTGGGGGGTGGTGGTCCCAGAACTCTCCAAAGTACCCTACTGCTATAGAATGCATACTTTGCAAGATATTCGAAAAAAAGTGTTAATATTGCAAATCCAGTTCTAAATACAATTGTACTCTTGATAAATATATATAGAATGCATAAATTACGATATACATATTTGCAAAAAATCGTTATTCGATAAGAGTAAAAGTGGTACTTCCGGTCTGAATTTTGAAATTTATTTTATACAAAAGATATTGAAAATTATGTTTTAAATACTTTTATATTCGTAACGTACTTGTCTAAAAACCATGACTTGCGAGATATTCGCAAAAAACTGATTTTTGATAAGAGTAAAAGACCTACTTCCGATTGGAGTTTCGAAAAAGTTTTTTAAGACAATTTGTCTCAAACTTAATTTTAAGTACATTTCAATTCTTTATAAATTTGTTTAAACTGAGTAGTTGACGAAATATTGGCAAAATTCGATTTTTTCACTGAAGTAAACTGCTACTTCCGGTCTACCGATTTTACTGAAAAACTAATCGGTTCTCAAGAGGGAGATTATACACGTAAATACAAAATTTGGAATTGATATATATATAGAGGTTTGACCGTTATCGTGGTCACAGACATACAGACAGACACACAGACATTTTTTAAAAACCACTTTTTCGGTATCAGGGGATTTCAAAACGTGGACATCTGCAAAAGTCTCGAGGGCGAAAATTTTCATCATCACAATACTTCCTTATACTACGTATAAGAAAGTAAAATCAACTAAATCGGCCCATTAGTTCCTAGGAAACATATATGTAGACAGCCTCTATAATGTTAAATGAGGGGGTCAGTATATTAGAGGTAGCGTTACCGTGTTACCTCTGATTAGGAAAAACCCATGTTTGATCTCTATCAAGGAAACAATCCTAGATGTCTAGAAAACAAAGTAATGATAAACGGAAAAGCAGCTGAGCCTCTGATAATGATGCAAGGTTTATCGCAGAAGAAAGAAAAATACTTTGCTACTAAATTTATGTAGGCAATTCGTTAAACAGTGTAAATTTACTAAATGATAAGAGGGACAGGTTAGTTAGAAACCTTCTACCAAATAAGAAAGAAATTATAAAAATTTGAGGTGAGGTGATATTATACTTGTTCGTTGGGTAGATAACGATATCATGAATGTGGCTTTCATTGTCGCAGTCAAGCAATATTCTCAAAGGGGGTGAAAACTTGAGTGTTCGTTGCTGTAATCTAATCAAAAAATGTGTGCTAGGCATCAAATTTTAATCGGCTCAAAGAAATAGCGGAGGTGTTTACTTAACTGGATGCTTGATGTGTCTATTGGTAATGCTTGGATAATTTACAAGCAAGCGGGCAATTCCGTAACACAACAACAATTCTTTCAGGATATTACGTAAATATGGAACACCGGCATCCTATGGAGAAAGATTTCTTTTTAATTGATCTTTAGTTCCATCAAAATAAGAGACGATATCAGTTACGATAGAGTAGATCACCTGTCAATGTACATAGCTGACAAAAACGATAGGCGGATGCTTTGCAAGAGTGCAAAGTTATTAATAGAACAATTTGCAAAAATACATCCTAGGTCTAGTTTTCACAAAACACTTTTACTTTCTTCTACGTAGTATATGGATGTATTGTATTAATGAAAATTTTCGACCTCGAGATTTTTGGAGATGTCCACGTTTTGAAGTCGCCTGATACCCAAAAAGTGGTTTTTAAAAACTCTCTCTCTCTCTCTCTCTCTCTCTCTCTCTCTCTCTCTCTCTCTCTCTCTCTCTCTCTCTCTCTCTCTCTCTCTCTCTCTCTCTCTCTCTCTCTCTCTCTCTCTCTCTCTCTCTCTCTCTCTCTCTCTCTCTCTCTCTCTCTCTCTGTGTGTGTGTGTGACCACGATAGCGAACCGCTGTAGATATCAATTCCAAATTTTGTATTTACGTGTATAATCTCCTTCTTGAGATCTGATTAGTTTTTTAGTAAAATCGGTAGACCCGAAGTAGCAGTTTACTTCAGCGAAAAAACCGAATTTTGCCAATATTTCGTCAACTACTAAGTTTAAACAAATTTATAAAGAATTCATATATACTTTTAAAATCGAGAATAATTTTATTTAAAAAGTTTTTCGAAATTCCTATCGGAAGTAGCTCTTTTACTCTTATCGAAAATCAGTTTTTTGCGAATATTTCGCAAGTCATGCTTTTTAGACAAGTACGTTACGGAAATAAAAGTATTTAAAACATAATTTTCAATATCTTTTGTATAAAAAAAATTTCAAAATTCAGACCGGAAGTACCACTTTTACTCTTATCGAATAGCGATTTTTTGCAAATATGTCGTAAGTTATGCATTCTATATATATTTATCAAGAGTACAAAAGTATTTAGAACTGGATTTGCAATATTTTTGTATATACGAAATTTTAAAATTCGGACCGGAAGTAGCACTTTTACTCTTATTGAGTAGCATTTTTTTGATAATATCTTGCAAAGTATGCATTCTATAGAGATTTATTAAGAGAATAGAAGTACTTAGAATAGGATTTTGAATAATTTTTGTATAAAAAAATTCTTAAAATTCTATAATTTGAAACGTTCATACTTATAAGAAAGTCGTGTGGTGGCCACACCTCATTTTTTTCTATTACTTTAATTAATACTACTAAAATAAATGTAGCCATTTTACTTACTTATACGTAGTATAAGGAAGTATTGTGATGACGAAAATTTTCGACCTCGAGATTTTTCCATATGTCCACGTTTTGAAGTCCCCTGACACCAAAAAAGTGTTTTTTAAAAAATGTCTCTCTCTCTCTGTGTGTCTGTGTGTGTCTGTGTGTCTGTGTGTGTGTCTCTGTGTGTGTCCGTGTGTGTGTGACCACGATAGCGCTCAAACCGCTGTAGATATCTATTCCAAATTTTATATTTACGTGTATAATCTCCCTCTTGAGATCTGATTAGTTTTTCAGTACAATCGGTAGACCGGAAGTAGTAGTTTACTTCAGTAAAAAAATCGAATTTTGCAAATATTTCGTGAATTACTAAGTTTAAACAAATTTATAAAGAATTCAAATGTACTCAAAATTAAATTTGAGAAAAACTGTATTAGAAATTTTTTTCGAAATTCCTACCGGAAGTAGGTCTTTTACTCTTATCGAAAATCAGTTATTTGCGAATATCCCTCAAATCATGCTTTCTAGGCAGGTATATTACGAGTATAAAAGTATTTAAAACATAATTTTAAATATCTTTTGTATAAAAAAAAATTTCAAAATTCGAACCGGAAGTAGCACTTTTACTCTTAGCGAGTAGCGCTTTTTTATAATATCTTGCAAGGTATGCATTCTATAGGGATTTATTAAGGGAATAGAAGTACTTAAAATAGGATTTTGAATAATTTTTATAAAAAAATCAGCCATTTTTTTATTAAAAAGGGCTAAATGTCTCTTAGGTAAACTATTTTAAATATCATTTCTTTAAATAGATACAACAAAATTGAATAATTAATAATTCGGAATGCAAAGAAATATAAAATACTGGACATAAACACATCCACTATACTACACACGGGTTCTAAAGGGTAAGTGCTCTAATATGATGTAATACTATAAAGCACAGCTCAAACAATCATTATTAATACGCGTTTGAAATAACATTTTTGTTCGTAAAATTGAACTGTTCATAATCGATCTGTGAAACTAATTAATTTTCAAGTAAATTACATGTGAAATATTTGAAATATTTGGTTTTTACTGAATAGTACAGATTATCCCTATCATTTTTCGATGATGTCTGCAAATATTTCAAACCTTCAGGTGTCACATTAAGTTCTTATGTATATCAGCCACTTTTCCCATCGAAAAATTTTTTAGGTTCATTGTAATATTGTCATTACTTTAAAGCAGCATCTTTTGCGCTCATAAATTGAATTTTTACGATCGAGCATTTTTATTTTCCATTTCTAGCGGAAATGGGATTCACTTTAAATGGTAAAACGTGAGCGTAAAGTATTGGAGGCAAAACCAGAGAACATCCTATCTGCTATGTGTATGATAAATGACCACATTATAACCCTGAATCGATGTTTAAACATGGGAAGCCTAATAAACGATGATATATCACCGCGATTGTGTGAGTATGCGTGTGTGAGCGTCTCTGAAATCGTATATTACTGAAGTGCAGCAGTATTTGTCTCTTATCGTTTAGCTTCACGTGAAGATATGGGCGTGATTATTAATTTATATTCATGTACAAAGGTTGTACGTTAAAGGCACTTGAACAAGGGCTTTGCCACAAATTTACTAGGTAGTTATTTTTAGTACATATTCCCAAGTTACTAAGACATTAAAACTGTCTTTTATGCTGAGGTCCTGCTACTTAATTTAGTTTAAAGGTGGGGATCGCATGTATGTTATTCTAGCGTTTGGTAAATGACCACATTGTCAAGTTAATTAACTTTATAAAATATCACACAGAAGAATTTGCATATTAAATCCAACATTTTGAAATAAAGTAATAATAATAATAAATTTTGTTAATAGTCTTGAAGTTAAAATACCACACTCGACTTAAGGATTATGACTGTGAGTGTAATATTTTCATCACAAATAATTTGCAAATTAACATCCATCTATAAATAAATAAAGAATTTTTTGTACTTTATGTACAGTTGTTTACAAAGGATAGCATTTACGTTAAAAGTTGTAAGCCATTATTTGCTATTCAGATTCGGTGATTTATATTTATTACCCAGAAAACCAAACAAAAAGAAAAACAGTCAGAGTTAAAGCAAAAAAAATTAAATAAGATTCACAAAAGTATTTGCAAATACCTTTATTTTCTCAAGCAACTAACACGATACGATTTTTTCTGAATTTTATTAATTTTCGTAGTTATTGTAATTATTATAATGAAATTTTAGCTAATTTCAGCGTCACGATCATGCACTCCCTAAGATCAGCCACAGTAGGTGGGTGTTCTAATACGCTAATTTTATCATCAGATGACAAAGACTTCTCATTATTTAGGTAGTCCACATTATAATTTACATCATCTTGAGTTGAATAGTAATATCCTACAATCTTATTGCTTTTTCTACTTCAACATTGAGTTTTATTCTTTTTTCAGAGTTGGTTGTTGTCCCACTGAAATACGTTTTCTATTCATATTTTCCATGCTTGAAATCAATTCATCATTGGCGATATTTGCTGGGAGAAAACCAAGGAGTCCTTTTAGAACTTCTAAACTATTAATTGGATAAATCCCAGATGCTCTAAATTCACTTTCTATATTGTCGCCGCTCTGGACATTAAAATCTTCTAAAGTCTTCTTCAAGAATGTAGAAAACTATGGCTTCGTAATGGACTCTCGTTTTGACGTTTTCTACTGTATGGGCACTTTCCACCAACGGCTTTCAGTGGCTAACAAAAAGCAATGCATTCTTGATTTATTTTTGCTGAATGGTGTACGGCCAAGCTATCCACATTGACTGCTTTCTTGCTTACACGATTTATGGCATGGTAAAACCACTTTAAAAAACGAGTCTTGAAATACGATATTGTTTACTCTTAGAGCCGTTATAAATACAATCTTCACGCCCATCATTCAGAACGTGTCTTGTCAGATGCGCTCATAGTAAACATAACAGATACTGAACTCTTTAATGATCCCTAACCAAAGAGATTTTTTAACAAATCGATGAATAACGACCTTAGTTTGACTTCGGTTATCTGTCATGTTCGTTTCATCGTCTTTTAAAATTTGTTTGGATTTACGTCAAAGAAGGCCTTCTTCCTTATTATCATAATATGCATTCATTTTAATTGGTGTAATTTCATTCCTCGATTCTTTCATATTTTCTGACATCCTAACTGTTAAATCATGATACCTAAGTGTAACGGTTTATTGCCAGGTAAGTTTTCTTTGAAACGTCTTTCATAGACGCCTTTCCGATTCAAAATGCTTTAGGACGTTATTCATATTTTTATATGTGTGAAAGGATAACCCCAACTTGCAACAAATTTTTATCTGATTAATTAACGGATCTTCACACTCCAAGCCGTTTTCTATGTCGGCGTCAAATTCAATTTACCCACAAGATCTAAAGAATACATGTTCAACATTTTTCAAAGTTTTTTGGTTAATTTTGTATATTACACTATTAAAGACTTATTGAATGAGAAAAGGGATTTTCATTTTCTAAATAAACTATATAGATTTTTACAGCCACGTGTAAGAATAATTACTAGGCTTTCTGTATTTCACGGAAAAATTAAAAATCCCCATCAAATTCATACTTAGAAAGCGTCACAGAATATTTCTTTAATGCCTCTTGGCAAATTATACCCTTGAAATCTTAAATAAGCCCCTAAAACGGTAATCATTTTTAATTACCTGTATTCACGCAAAATTTAATTTGGATTTACTGTATTGGTATATTCATTATAATGAAATTAAATAAATAAATGATTAAAAAAATTATTTGTTCTACATTGCAAGTATCTTATTTCAGGTTTGAATTCTTCGATCTTCGACTGATTCCCATCTCTGGTTTCAAATTGCGTCGACTAGTAAGTAAACCTAAATTGATATTAATTATTATTTATTCATTAGTGTATTTTGAACTTCGAAATATCCGATGTGATACTAAAAAGGATTTAATAACATAATGGTATTAGATTTATATTTCAAACTTTTATAAATTATAATATCAACACTTAAATGTTTGAACTCTTAATTAATGAAAACACCAGGAATATTTCAAAAACGTGACAGCGAAAGAGGAAAAAACAAAGTATTAATTATTGTTCCAATGTTTTTCGCATAAATCCCAAAAGTACTAACTGGGTTAATTGAATTTTAGGTAATTTAAATTATTAACGTTTCTCTCATGACTGCACCGTACAGATATTCCGAATGGAAAACAATTCCGTTATCCCAAAAATTCACGCTATTAAATTCGAAAAAAAAAAAATGTACAACATCAAAACTACAAATTCATAATAAAATTAGAGAGTGACATGGAATTGGTAATCATACTAAATTCGATGATGGAAATTATTGTTATATGAAGGGATTTAACTAATCATATTTTAATCGAAGCTCCTTGATAAAAAGTTACAGACATACTGAAATGGAAATACTAAATAATATGTACATTTATGCTTTCTCTTCGTTTACAATATTAAAATTTCATAAAATAAGTCAAATGGGAAGCTAATTGAAAGATCTGAAAATTATATTAGGGTTGCAGGTGAAACTATTGAAACAGAAAAATGATTTTGTGTTTTTATTTTGTAACCTTTTCCCTCTATTTAGCGGATTTAAAAACGCTTCCTTGTGTCATTACAAAAAAACGCAGAATTAGTGAATGAATATATTTAAACAAATTTCAAAAAGCTAAGAAGCGCTTTATGGGATAAACTAGTTTTAGTCCAACTTTTGATATCTATTTGCATTGTAAAATTTTTAAATATATTTATAGTATGTAAAGTACACTTATATTTGCACACAATCTTGGCGTGTATATAACTGAAAAATAATTCTATGATGAAATTATATTATTATAAGCTACTTAATGAGCTTTCTTGCAGTGAATCATTTGAAAGAGGGGTTTAGAAAAGATGCAGCGTGATGTTAAAGAAATATTTAAAACAAAATAAATGACTGTGTGCCCAAGGAGTGAAATAATAAATGATTTAATAACATTTGGTTTTCCAAATAAATGCTGAGATACTAAAGAAATCATTTTCAAAAATACAAATTCAATTTGTTTTAGGAAGACTTTTCTTTAATGTGCAAAGAGTTTCACTAGCCAAGAAAACATACAGAATTTAAAATTAATGGGTGATATAAGCAATGCTTTTGTGTTTCTATAGTATATTATGCAATGAGCATTTAATGATAGCTATTAAGACACGAGTAAGAGTCGAATACGAGTGTCTTAATAGCCATTAAATGCGAGTTGCATACACTGTTCTTTCTACGACCCCATAATAAAACAAATTTTTTGAACAAGCGATTTCATAAATTGAGCGTAAAATTTTCCGTACGTTTTTGCGAATTTGGCTGGTAATAAATTGTTCGTGTCTACTAAGGCTTGTTCCATAATTTCTGATGGAGTCAATTATTACATTTTACTGTCATTATCCCTCATTTTTACCGTTTATATTTTCAAAAAAGCACACATGTTAACTATTTACTTGTAAATTACAGAGAACTGTCACATTTCATTAACTTTTATATCTGTCAGATATGCAGTCGCCATATTGAATATTGTTTGAATATTGGAATGTGGCATTCCTATTGGATATAAACTTGTATCGTAATGAAAAATTTGTATTCCTATTGGATATAAACTTGTATCATAATGAAAATCTGTATCGTAATGGATATCATTAAAGTACAGGTTCAGCATATCTAATAATACAATTAAAGTATGGGAGTAGAAAAAATACTTTCAGTGAGGTGTTTGTCCATTTTTATTTTACACAACTGTAATTTTCTATGCTGGTGTAATATTCTTGAACTAGTTTAAAAAAAATGTGAAAAATTTTCGCAAAAATTGTAAATCGAGACATGAATTTTATTAGTTATCGATTTAAAATAATTTTTTGTCAATTCTTCAATGTTATTGAAATAAGTTTAGATATTGGTACTTTTTCTCTATTATGATGCTTCTTCTTTGGCTGGGTTCTTATTAATATTTCATATGTGATACGTGTCACATGAGACACTTTATATAAAAATCTAGTCACTTTATGTTTTATGATAAAGTACAATGTGTATGTAGTCTCCTTTCGTACATATATAGGGCAAGAAAACTAACAAATATACTTTGTCCTCAGTTCAAAATGAATTCAGAAAGCACACCAAGTAATTGTTGTAAGCATGCTGTTAGCGCTATTTTAAGCCTATTATCTGATTATCAGAGATATTTTTGGTGTAGTAACAATAATTTATTTACATTTTTTAAAATTACATGTAATGAAAATATTCCACACTGACAGTAAATATAGCTCATATATCGACGGTTCGTGCCAGTCGAACCGGTGAAGATATAAGTCAATCTGTGTATGTTTATGTTTATTAGACACCATTATATATAAAACATTTTTTCACTTTTAATTCATCTGGTTCATTTCCGTAATATAAGATTGTCAGCAATTGTATGTGTATTTTAGGTTATGGTGGAATTATGTAATTCTACAAAGGCTTTAGCCTGAAAGCTGTTGTTGTGTTACAATAAAATCATCCGCTTTCTTGTTTGCGGTCTCTTCCAAAATAAGTAATTGTTTTATTTTCTTCCTTAAACCTTTAGTCATATTTGCGTATACAAAACTTTAACAAAGAATGAGCAAAATGTATGACATTAGAAACATACTTGACAATATCAGTTATGTTGATTTCACATATATCCAGCAAATACTAAGCAACATAATAAAATTTACAATATGCTATCTCCATAAAATATAAATATCGGAAATTATTACGATATATTCACTGCATGAGAGTCCGCTTAAGTCATTTTATAGGTAGAATTTATTAACAGATACATAAAACAAGAAAAATTAGTGTGTTTAAAACCACACGGCAGAAGTGAAAATTTCATCTAGGCTCTCCCATGTTACGGTCGCCGAAAGAATCGCCAAATTGAAGACGTAATAAGCGACCACAAACACCCCCGTATCCAAAATTTCACAAACATTCATCAATTTTCAAAAACTCTTCCGCCATTTTGTTTTTTTTGTCATTTTAACTTTGGATTCGTGATCGACCTCAACCACCCCGTATCTAAAATTTCACATTCATACGTCAATTTTCAAAAAACTCGTCCGCCATTTTGTTTTTTTTTTGACATTTTACTTTAGATTCGTGATCGGCGATCTAAGACACTCCCGTATCTAAAATTTTACATACATACGTCAATTTTCAAAAAACTGTCCGCCATTTTTTTTTTTTGACATTTTGACTTTAGATTCGTGATCAGCGACCTAAGACACCCCTGTATCTAAAATTCCACATTCATATGTCAATTTTCAAAAAAATCCTTCCGGCGTTTTGTTTTTTTGACATCTTGACTTTGGAATTGTGATCGGCAACCCCCAAAACACCCATATCTAAAATTTCACATCCATACGTCAATTTTCAAAAAACTCGTCCGCAATTTTGTTTTTTT
The DNA here is from genome assembly GCA_963170755.1 of Amphimallon solstitiale. NCBI lineage: Eukaryota > Metazoa > Arthropoda > Insecta > Coleoptera > Scarabaeidae > Amphimallon > Amphimallon solstitiale. Next base: position 29,158,579 of record OY720679.1, on the reverse strand, counting down.
TTTGACATTTTGACTTTGGATTTGTGATAGGCGATCTAAGACACCCCCGTATCTAAAATTTCACATTCATACGTCAATTTTCAAAAAAATCTTCCGCTATTTCATTTTTTTGACATTTTGACTATGGATTGGTGATCGGCAACCTAAGACACCCCCATATCTAAAATTTCACTTTCATACGTCAATTTTCAAAAAATCCTTCGGCCATTTTGTTCTATTTCGACATTTGAATTAGTGATGGGCGACCGTAAAAACTCCCAAGTGCCTAATTTTAATCAGAAGAGAGAGAAATTGATTTCAGCCGTCTCCGCCCACTGTGCACGTTTGCGTAATCGTTTAAATAAAATTATTTCCTAGTAGGGGCACATAAATGTCGAAAGCAATACTCCTTTTCCCCTTTAAGGAAATACACACGTTCTGGAATTATCGTATTTTAATTCAAATCATTATTAAAATATTAATCGACCCCTGTATAGATAAAAATATCAAGTCATGTGGGAGACCGTTATGTATTGTGTGGAGATGCAATTCGCCGGACCGTAATACATTGATCGCCAGTGCACATGAGAATCTGATATTTATTTTTCGCCCGTCCGGAATACATACATTGATATCAGTGCACATTTAAATGGCCATTTTTCTTACCAAATACTTCTGCAAACGACCTTTAAATTGCCGGTACCTTCGATTGCGTGCGACGGCCGACTCGAAATAAGCATACAAAAGGTCCCAAAAAGCCGGTTCCTTAAGACCTCGAGTCTTGATGAGCCCTCGCAACCTTCAAAGTTTCGTATTTCACGCTTAAAAGTGAATCTGTGGTGCAACTCAGTTCGCCTGTCAGTTTGTCGTTTCTCGGGATTTTTTGATTGCCACGTGAATCGTCATGACGTAAGCCATTTTGCTATTAAAACATCGAGTGCGCGCTCTTCTTTAAAAGCCCATATCTTTACAACCGCTCCACTTAGGAAGAAAATCTCTCCGTCGACCGGAAATTCAATGTCGCCCGTACACCAATGCCAAAGGGTAGCTTTCAATTTCACGTATCCAGAGAGGAGTTCATTGCACAGTTTTGCCGATTTTTGTCGAATTTACGGTTCGTGTGGTAACCATGGTGACTCGAGCGTTACATAGCCGAGCGTGACGGCTCAATCTCGTGCAGTGCCCACAATCAACGCGCCCATAGAAGTTTACACTTCAATAATTATTATAAATACAATTAATGCGGCAATTCACAGTATTTCATGTAAATAAATAAATTTGATTTTGGGGGATGACAGCAGTTTCAAAAATGTTCCCTATATTCCGTGTAACGCGCGACTTGGAAATACCAACCAAACATTTCAAGAACTTCTTGCCATCGAATTTCTTTGCTAATACAAACCATTGGATTTTCTCTAAATAGTGCTTGAGAATTTTTGTTAATATAAAGAAAATTTTGATATATTCAATTTTTTGTCTTTTGTGTTAATACTTTATAAATTGAATCAAATGTTGCCGAGTTATGCGTACGAAATATAGTAAATTATATGTACAAGTATATTGTCGTTTCATATTTGCTTAGTGTTTTAAATTATCAGTTTTTATCTTCTACTATTATAGTTTTTATTGCATCTTATTTTAAACAGTGTGTGTATTTATTCACCTTTATTTATTAGATTAATGTGTGTGTGTCTGTGTGACCAAGATAGCGGTCAAACTGCTATAGATATCAATTCCAAATTTTGTATTTACGAGTACAATCCCCCTCTTGCGATCTGATTAGTTTTTCAGTAAAATCGGTTGACCGGAAGTAGAAGTACTTCAGTCAAAGAATCGATTTTTGTAAATATTTTGTCAATTACTAAGTTTAAACAAATTTATAAAGAATTTAAATGTACTCAAAATTAAATTTGAGAAAAATCGTATTAAAAAGGTTTTTCGAAATTCTTACCGGAAGTAGGTTTTCTACTTTTATCGAAAATCAGTCCTTTGCGAATATGTCGCAAGTCATGCTTTCTAGGTACATTACGAGCATAAAAGTATTTAAAACATAATTTTCAATACCTTTTGTATAAAAAAGAATTTCTAAATTCGGACCGGAAGTAACACTTTTACTCTTACCGAGTAGCACTTTTTTTTCGAATATCTTGCAAAGTATGCATTCTATAGAGATTTATTAAGAAAAAAGAAGTACTTGGAATAGGATTTTGAATAATTATTGTATAAAAAAATATTAAAATTCTAACGCTCATACGTATAAAAGTTGTCTGGTGTCCACACCTCATTATTTTTTGATATTTTTGTTAGAATGTCAAGTATTTTGGCTCATATTTAGTATGCGTTACATTCACGTTTGCATAATCTATTATCGTTATATTCCTTTTATATTTTTAATACACATTTAGTGTTTTCGGTTATTATCTTACTTGTGTATTATTCTTAACACTGTTTTAGTGACAGTCCCAATTTGTCTATCAAATGTAATATAGTTTGTTGTTGCTTTGCGAATTATTGCAATATTTAAGTTGCTTCTCTAATAATCAAAAACTATTCTATTCTATTTTTTGGTTGCATTTATCGTTATATATTCAAATAACACATAACAGATTCATTGTAGCAATGTTAGATTTTAATTCTTTTTTGACAATCTGTCTTAATATCTTGTTGGTCTGAAATGTTTCTTATTATGGTTAATGTATATCTCAAAAGTTGGCGCCTCAAATAAATAATTCATGAAATGAAAATACTGATTACCTACAAAAGCTTTTAGAAAGAAATCCCAGAATTGTAATTGCTACTTTTACCATAAATTACTTGTTTATATAACAATTTTATAGCAAATTTTAATTTCAGTAACAATTAGGTTAAAAAGTTTTAATTATAAAAATAATTGAAATATATGATTGCTTCTCCGGTCATCTCAATCTGAAATTGATTTCATACCCGGGGGGCTACCATTGAAGTTTCAAATTAGCATATCTTGGCTATCTCGCAGTTTGTAATTAAAACTTGTATAAACTTGCATTGATAACAAAAAAAAATGTAAATTTTACTACGTATTACAAGGCACATCTTCTTTTTTGGGTAAGATTTAGGGTCTATAATGATCCAAGTAGTATTAAGCGTAAAATATGTGAATTAACAAATTAACGAAGTAGCACAGAATTTTGTATAAGGCTTGTATTAATAACAAAGGATGATTAAAAAGTATTAATATCGAAGATATCTGAATGTAAATTAATATCTCTTAACATGAATATAATAATGTGACAGATTCTTTAATTACATGAATATTAGACCAAGTAAAATGTATATTCTAATTTAATCATAATCTTATATTCTAAAATATTCAAATATTCAACGGGTCCATGTAAGTATGGGGCAAACGGGAAATGTTTTTATTATTGATTTAACAGAAAATTTTATAGGTAAAAAAAATTAGTCGACCAGACAAACAATCTAATACTTTTCATTCAAAGCTGCTTTGTAGTACATGGTTAGATAGAAAATAAAAGTTTCTGAATATATTTTATTTTTTAACTATCTTCAGTTAAAGTAATCCATGGGAAGGGGGTCGGGCTAACGCGCTGGTCTTGTAAAAGGTGCATTTCATTCTATCCTCGTTTTTCCTAATGTTTCTTTAAAATGGTCTAATTTGTTATAGATAAACTTTAAAATGTTAAACAACATTTTTAGATGTATATTTTTGATGTCTTTAAATATAAGTGTAATTATGATTAAAAAATATTAGATGTCTTGTGATGCTTGAACTTTTCCTTCCTATAAAGTTTTCTGCGAAAAAAATTATAAAAATAAATATTCAGTTAAATATGGAGTTTCAACATGTATCAGCCTCATCAATTAACTATCATTCTTTTATGTAAATATTATTATAATATTTAGGTATTGTTTTATCAATATAATTTAAATTGTTTTTTTACATTAATTACTTTGTAAAGTTTGGTCTTTTTTTTTAATAAATTCAAAAATACCTATTATTAAATGAATTACAGATGTTAAAGGAAAAGAGACCATTACACATTAATAACACAATAATATCCAGTAATTTAAATATTCGCAGTTAAAGTTCAGTCTATAGTTTAGCAACAATGTAAAGATTATTTGGACTTGGAATAATTATTATAAGAGATAAACAATACGCTATTTGTATATTGTTCTCTTATATATTTGCTTCATGTGTCTTAATTCAATACAACATCCTGCTCATGGTCCAAGTTGTAATAATGATGTTTGATAATACTGTCCCTACAACAGTCGAAATTTTAATTCTAACTTACACACTTGAAAGGCGGCCAAACTAATAACAATCTGTTGAGCTTTTTCTTTTGAACGTTTTGTCACTAACCTAAAGCGGTTTAATATTTGGATCGTGTTTTACTGTTCATCAATATTACATACCTGAAATTAGACGTATTACTATTAAAATTAATCTTTTTTCTTATTGTAAATGAATCTGATGCATAATTATACTGGAGACGCGTTAAGTTCAGTTGCACGTCATCGATGACGTTTACATGTTGTCATAACTATATTAGATAAACTAAAAAAGTTACTTTGTTAAATTATACTGGAGGGCATTTATTTCATTAGCTTAAATAGAAGATTTATACATTGATCGTAATATACATTCATGGCAAATAAGCACATAATTTCCGCTTCAATAATAAATTTCTTTATTACATATTTTTAATAGACTAATAGTTCAATTCGGTGTTGACAGATAAATCATATCTGTGAAAAAGACGTGCGTTGTGTATATTCTTCCTGTCAAATTTTTCATGTTTATTTTTGCTTTGATATAAATTGTTTAAAAACAGTGCTTCTTGAAGTGTATTTATTATTTATTTGTGTCCATTGAATATAATGCCGAAAGGTTTCTGTAAATAGTAGAGGCTTTTTACAAACTTTTCTATAATTATGTGTTAAATTTAATGTTAGTAGCGTAAGTATTGCTTATTTTAAATTATATTATGGATACGTAATGAAACATTTAAGGTTTTTCGACAATCTAAATCAATATAATAAATAAGTTGAGAAAGACTGAAGTCTTAGAGAATTTCAATTACTAAATATATTACGTTATAGTTATTGTATAGTGAATAATTTTTCTTTGGTTATATCAAATGTCACTGACAGAAATAAAAATAGATCCGGTAACATATACAAGACGAGTCGTCATGGATCTAGTATGACGTGCAACTGAATGTAAAGCGTTTCCACCATATGCATTGTGATACGTAATTTGGATTAATGAGTCAATATTAATGTGCAGTTTAATTGCATTGCATCAAATAGATGTAACTGAATCGTAGAATGTTATTGACAAATAATTACGTAGACATTTTTCTATCATAAATATATACAAGTTGCTTTGTTGTTGACATATTCTGGGTTAATTTCGATTTCCTATTATATATATTTCATTATACATACTTTGAAAATATCTTAATACTAAACATATACATTTTTGATTAAATCTTTCTCTTCTAAGTTCGTTTATACATGTATAAATTCATAGGCGTATGTAATTATATATATAATTATATAGTTGAAGCCATATGTATTTTAAATTAAGTATATTTATGTTTAAATTCTCATTACATATATTTGATTTTCACTTTGTATCCTTACAATATATATACTTTATGCGGCTAGAATTATATTTTTTGCAGATTGAAGATTTTCGGTTAGTTGTACGTAATTTTCTGTCATTATGTACAGTTGTACATTTTACCTAATTTTAATTTCTTGAACTAAACATATACTCTGGAGCTATTGCACTGCTTACTTCATTCCATCGAGTTGACTGCTTTGAACTTAGTATTTTTTTAAAGTATATACTATTTGATGACACCTTTAGATCTAGAAATTTTTTAAAAGTACCCAACAAAAACTTTTTCAGGAGCGTCATAAATAATAATCATACAACTTTTGACATTTGTCATAATTACCTTTTCACGTTTGTTGTTATTATATAACAATTATCATGTAAATAATACAAATGTGTCAACAATGCTTACCTGCTATACAGAATAGCCAATTATTAAATAAAATATATAATGAAAAGTAATATTAAATAACTTCATATGATGGAAACGCGTTACATTCAGTTGCACGTCATACTAGATCCATGACGACACGTTTTGTATATGTTGCGGGATCTATTTTTATTTCTGTCAGTGACATTTGATATAACCAAAGAAAAAAAATTATGTCAAAGCAAAAATAAACATGAAAAATTTGACAGGAAGTATATACACAACGCACGTCTTTTTGACAGATATGATTTATCTGTCAACACCGAATTGAACTATTAGTCTATTAAAAATATGTAATAAAGAAATTTAATATTGAAACGGAAATTAAGTGTTTATTTGCCATGAATGCGTATATTACGATCAATTTATAAATCTTCTATTTAAGCTAATGAAATAAATGCCCTCAAGTATAATTTAACAAAGTAACTTTTTTAGCTAGCTTTTCTAATACATTTATGACAACATGTAAACGTCATCGATGACGTGCAACTGTACTTAACGCGTCTCCAGTATATATAATATTTAATTTTTAACTGGCATTTGTGTAATAGAATTTTACAAGGGGAAGCTATATATGCTGAAATATTAATTAATTAGTTTAAAATTGGTATTCTAAAATTGCCCCGATTGATGTTTTAAAACGAAGGCGTGAATTTCAATTTTATCAATAATTCGAACTGCCTAGGCCTGTACAAGAGAATTATTACGATGTCATGAAGCTTGTACGCAGTCTGATGGCGGTCTGTTTTGAACATTTGTTATTATTCTTTTTTTGATTGAATTCAAACTTGCGGCGTAGCTTTAAACTATTGTAATCAACAAATTTTCTTGATAAGTATTTTCTAAATGATTACAAACAATTAATTATGTTACATAAATTTAAATATACCAATGTCAAATTTGACAGGAGGTTCTATCATATCATGTATCTCTGAATTAGGTATGCTAACTGCAATCGCTTTCGGAAAAAAAGTAGAGCGTAGGTACTTTGAAAAAAGACGGTTGCGGTGAAGGTATATATTATCTGTTTAGGAAATTCTAGGACACCTAGAACTACCTATACAGGTAATATCGCCAACATATTATATACAAATAGCAGGTGTGGTGGCTTTTTCAACCCTCGCATAAGAAATTATTACAACATTTTAAGGCTCATGTACCCTCTGCATGCAAAATTTTTTATTACTTGTTATAATTGTCCTCCAATTGCGTTCAGTAGCTTTAGATTGTTACAGCAAATTTTCTTTACACACTTTCTTTTCAAATTTGACAGGAACTCCAAGCATATTATTATAAATCACCTCATTTGGAATGCTAACTACAATTGCTTTCAATAAAAAAAAATTAAGTACTATTTGAGAAAAAGAAGTATAACCCTCATACCAAAGCACAGGTGCTCCCTGTTTTGACACTTTGCAAAGGTCGAAACCTGAAGGTGTTTTTGTTGTCGTTCAAATCACTTTTTGTTTCATCGTCAAATAACGCTGGGTCAATTTTTTTTAAATATAATTTAGAAGCATACTTTTGGTATTAGGGAATCAATTTTTTTTCTGTCGGAAGAATGTAATATATATAATTAACACGAAAAATCAGTGTCCCAAATGTTAAAAAACAAAGTAGAAAAAAATATGTCCCTTTATAGACCACCGTCCCTGCATGGACAACTCCCTGGTTTATACTGGGACACAGGAAAATATGAGTGTGGTATACAAAGGGACATTTTTTTTAATAAAAAAGTGTTGACACATTGATGAAAATTTTTATTTCAAAAAAAGGAAAATTTGCGGATCTTCTTCGTCAGTAGCTCGATATTTTGCAACTGAACGTTGAAGAGCTGACTTGCTTACATTCAAAGTATTTTCCGCATTTCTTACCGTCATTTCCCCAGCAACAACTTTTTGCACTGCTGTTTTCATATTATTTTCATGGGTTTGATGCAATTTTTTACTTATTTCCATTTTTTTCTCAGATCTCTTCTATTAACCTTCGGCATCTGCAAAGAATAAACCTCTTACTAAAGTAAATCTGTACGTGGTTCATACTGGGACTGTCCCACTATATACCATCAAAACAAGTCCCAGTATGCACCACTAGTATATTACTAACTTCTTTTATTTTTAAACCAGAAATATTTATTAAAACACTTTGTTAATGTATACATACCTTAAATAATGTCTACAAAGTGGCTTAAAATTATTAAACAAACTTACATCCAATGTTATACACAAATTCACCCAAATATTATCAACATTCAGTTGTAACTTTTCTCGTTGCCGATGGTCGCCATTACTTTTACCCTAGAAACGCTGTCGGTAATAAAGAGAATGTTGGTTTAGAAAGTCGAAAATAGGTTACTCTTTACTACTGATGTTGATTAGCGTAGCTATTTTTCAATAGCTGGAGCATAGAGTCCATGTCCCACTATGCACCATGTCCCAGTATGTACCACTCTCCCCTACTTATGCAGGAAATTCTGGGACACCACGGTATACCAAAAATAGTTTGTTTAAAATTAATTCAAGCCAGACATATTCTTGCATATCACGGTTTATTATTTTTGAAAGAGAAAATGCAATTTATTTCACTATGCACTAAATAACTTCACCATCCCTCTTCGTATACGAATATTTTTTTTTAATTCAGAGGTACATATCACATCTCAAACGACATACATAAAAATATATTTATTTTTTACTGTTGCTCAGTCGATTCCCACTAGGAGCAATGAGCATTCCCCACACAGCGAGAGACATCGCAAAGTACAAAACGAGAATCGATAAGAAACAAAAGTAACGTCATTCCGTTTTGAACGAAGTTCGCCCGGTTTTTTCACCGCATTTTTCCGACCCAGCGGAAAAAAACGGAAGTCGTAACGATGAGAAAAGTGTGACCATTCTCCTGTTGAAATCGTGCAATCAAATACGTAGGTATAGGAATCATGTTCTATTGTAGTTGTATCGAATTTTATTTCGTAAGAACAGATTTAACTGTTGGAAACTAGGGCGCAGAGGACTTGTATGATCAAAATTCGGTAGAGTATTATTAAGAGTACAATTGAATATTGACATAACATTCTGTAATTGTTCGGTGGGAGGTCAACTAATAATTATTCAATTCAAAGATAACACGCAGTTACTTACTATCTCAAATGATGATCTTTCTTACTGGTTATTATTATACACTGTGGTCAAATGTTTTATATATAGTAGTTGACATCTTGTCAGTGTCAATTTTAAGTTTCTATTTTACTTGTTATTTTTATGTTTCAATATATATTTCTTTAATTTAATTTGATTTTGGTCGATGGTAACCATCTTTATGATGGTCCAAAATGGAGAATGTAATGTTGTCCATAATAACCATCACTTGGAAGATCGTACAAGATCCTAAGATCCTCACGGTCATATGACAGGTATCATTTTTCAAGTTTAAATTCATATTGTGTTTCTTTTAGGAATATTGGTCCAGTTGTTAAGATTTATCAACTTAATATCGAAGGTATATCCAAAGACAAATGAAATTCATGCAACATCAGTGAATTGACTGGTTTCAAGAGGAGAATAGTATGTTTTTCAATTGGAATATGATCGCGGGTCCAGCTTGTGATTGCGGAGCTGAGATTGAAACAGTTATACATATTGTTGAAGAATGTCCTCTAGCTAAGTTTGAATTTGGATACACGGACTTATATAATTTAACTCAGAAGCTGTTGCTTGGATCTTAACAACTAAAGACCTTTAGTTTTGTGGCACTGTGATGTAGGTTTTTTATTCTGCAGGTTTTTTCCTACAGCCTAGACCAAATGGTGCAGTGTTTTAGAGGGCCTCCCTGCAGTTATGGCCCTTCTAAATATATTTCTACTTTTGTAATATAATTTAAATATGTTTCTTTTCTTGTACCTGTCATGTAGTTTCATACGAATATATACAGGGTGTAGATAAAGTCTGGAACAAAATTAATATTTCTGTTATCTTCGGTTTGATGGAAAAACCCTGAAACAGGTCGATTTTGTTTTTATCCCGTGCACTTTATAACATCGTGAATTTAATTCTGTCGTCATCTGGTTGCGCGCGGGCGTGACGTCATTAGTTTTTTCAAATGGTAACTCGCCACATTTATTACCCCTTGTCGTTAGGTATTCCATTGTGCATGCAACGGTATAAAAAGTTTGGTACCTTACATGACAATTTTTGGGAGAAAAATGCTTTCGAATTTCAAAAAATTAAAATTTTATTTCTAATGAAAAACTAATCAAAAATTATTTTAAAAAATCAGATAAATTATAATCCGAGGTTTATCTTGGATTGTCGTCAAACAAGACACCAAAAAAATGTCAACGGAAGTGTTCAAATTGTCCGCCATTGGCCATTTGACACTGGCCGAGACGGACGTACACGCTTTCTACGACACGTCATATTGACAGTTCATTACTTGGTGTTTGAACTTATCCATTCACAATACTTGCTCCATTGGTAGTGTTGAACGTGCATTGCGAAAATGGCGAATTTGAGCGAAAAAGAGCGGATTCAAATTCTCATTATTGTTGGTTGTGGTGATAAGATACGTAGCCATGAAGAAGCCTGTCAGTTTTTCAATGCAGAAAATCCAAACCGCGCACCGATTTCGCGGTCAACGGTGAGCAAAATTGTCGCAAAATTTGCTGAAACTGGTAGTGTAAAAGACAGGGCTCGTCAAGGTCGACCAAGAATTGAGGAAGATAGAAGGGTCAATATTCTCTTGGAACTTCAGGACAACCCCCACACTTCAACAAGGAACATTGCCAGGGATCATGCAGTCGATTTTACCACAGTAGCCAAATTGCTGAAGAAGGAAAAACTTCATCCGTACAAAATCAATCGGGTTCAGGAACTGAATGAAGATGACTTCGACCGCCGACTCGAGTTCTGTGAACAAATCATGCTACGGTGCGATGAGAATCCCGGATTTGTCGACAATGTGGTTTTTAGTGACGAAGCAAATTTTACCTTGAACGGTGAAGTGAATCGCCACAATTGTAGGAACAGGTCGGGCGAAAATCCTCGATGGGTTCGAGAGGAGCACACCCAACACCGGCAAAAAGTTAATGTATGGGCGGGAATAGTGGGAGATCGCATTGTGGGGCCTTTCTTTCTGGACAGAAATTTAAACGCTGAAACATACTTACATTTCCTAAGATTTACGCTAGTGCCAACATTGGTCGAATTATTTCCGGATGAAAACACCCCCGACAAGCCTCGCCCCAGAATCTGGTTTCAACAAGATGGAGCACCTCCACATTTTGGCTGGCGTGTTCGGAGTTACCTCGACGAAATTTTCCCCGGGAGATGGATCGGACGAAGGGGAACAATTGAATGGCCTGCCCGTTCGCCAGATCTCACACCACTTGATTTTTTTCTATGGGGTCATGTGAAATCAAAGGTGTACACCAATAAGCCAAATAACTTGGATGATCTGAAACATCGTATCCGCGAGGAAATGCGAAATATTGGTGCAGAGACAATACGACGTGTCGTAGAAAGCGTGTACGTCCGTCTCGGCCAGTGTCAAATGGCCAATGGCGGACAATTTAGACACTTCCGTTGACATTTTTTTGGTGTCTTGTTTGACGACAATCCAAGATAAACCTGGGATTATAATTTATCTGATTTTTTAAAATAATTTTTGATTAGTTTTTCATTAGAAATAAAATTTTAATTTTTTGAAATTCGAAAGCATTTTTCTCCCAAAAATTGTTATGTAAGGTACCAAACTTTTTATACCGTTCATGCACAATGGAATACCTAACGACAAGGGGTAATAAATGTGGCGGGTTACCATTTGAAAAAACTAATGACGTCCCGCCCGCGCGCAACCAGATGACGACAGAATTAAATTCACGATGTTATAAAGTGCACGGGATAAAAACAAAATCGACCTGTTTCAGGGTTTTTCCATCAAACCGAAGATAACAGAAATATTAATTTTGTTCCAGACTTTATCTACACCCTATATATATATGGTGACTCAAGCATTTCATGTAAACATAAGACTAATACTCAGACGATAATTAATTAATTATAATGTAACTTTATTTTTGTCCAGCTTTTCACACCAGAGCTGTAGAACGAATACATACAGTTATCACAAAAAAAAACGCAGAGTGATGTACAAGAAAATATAGGTGACAGTAATTTATACAAAGTGGTTTACCTGAGATGAAGGTTAAATTTAATTTTTTTGACCAGTTGGTGGCACTGAACACGCATTTTGTCTAATGTGTATTATTACTGTTAGCAAATTTTTGTAATTCAGACTCCTAATGTACGAAGTCTGTTACATAAAATGTTATCCGACTAATGCCATTTACATATTGCTGGGACTCTTGTAAATTAATTATTTAAATATTTTACTAAAGCTCTATATTTTTAAAAATAAAATATATGAAGGTTCAGATATATATCAGGAAATTAGCTTTATGCTAATTTGAGATTTTATCACTTTTGCAAAAGAAAAATGGCAATGTCAGACTTCACTAGCTCAGATAATAAGATCACTAATAAGATCTCACCTCGGGGACAGAAAATTTCTTTCTTCAAAGGATTTACTCTTTAGCTTTTCGACAGGTCAGATATATTAAATAAAATACAAAAATACTCATTATTCTGCTTCCAAAATTAACAAAAGAAACAAATTAATCCAAAAATATTTATTTGTATATAACTTAAAACTAAGCATACATAATATACAAAAAAAATATATATAAGTATAACGTACTTGCACGTGTTGAGTTCAATGATTCATACGCAAAATTATACCAAGAAATTTATTGCAGGTGACGATTCATACTAGATATTGTTATAATGAGCAACAGAAAAATTTAATATAATGTACACATCAGAATATAGAATTTGCTTTGATCTTAATCCTGTCCAAATGCATTTTCTCACTTATATAGCATTCCCAAAGCAAATTCACGCTAATGAGTCAATCAAGGCTCCATCCTATAAGTTTATGTTTTAAAACTTATCAAACGCACCCTTGATCCACGTCACAACGTGTCCAATTTCTAATGCGCAAAAAGAATAAGAAAAAAAAAGTATTTTGAAATTTATTTAGAAGCTGACAATATGTGCATTAAAACGCTGGCTCTATGTTGATATTAATCCAACTGAAATGCATTTTCTTACTTCTGAATCACATTCTCAAAACAAATTCATGTCAGAGAATCAATTAGGGCTCCATTCTATAAGTTCATTTTTGCAAACTTATCTAACACATCCCCAATTCAAAAACTGAATATGTCTAATTCCAATGCATAAACACAAAATTAAATAAAAATAATTACGAATTCTAAATGAAAGTACTAACCTTGTTATATATCTATATAAATCACTACACCAAACAAAAACACTGTTTAATTGTATTAGAGAGAGAAAATAATAAATTATGTAAAAAGTACCTGAGCTCTTCATACAAGTTTTCTAAACCTTCCATATTCGTTTTATGTAAACAACACTTTAAATCTACAATGAATTATAAAATATAAGAAAAATTAAAAGAAACATAAAACAGAGACCGTATGTTTATTTCTTTCTAAAGCGATTTTCACCTGCAAATAGAATTACCCGAAAAATGTCGTTCAATGCCTTTTATAAGCAATTTTCTTAATAAAAAAAATGAAGACATGCTCGGTGAGCACTTTTAAATACATGTATCCAACTTCGTGATGTCAAAATCACCACTAGCAACGTGGAAATACATACTGCTTGAAAACGTAAACAAACAAATGTAATGTTGAATAGATGTGATTGTATCAATTTAATATAACAAAATAAAGAAAATTTCAGCATGAAAGTGTGAGAATGTGTAAATTACTACTAGAATTTCATTTAATAAGGTAAGCACAGCAATATATTTATGCACCTATAACATTATTTTTCTATTCCGGTGCTAAAAAGTTCACTTTACGACACCCGTTTTGGTTGCATAAAGTATTACTTTATCGCACGCTAATTTTAGTTTTTTGAAGTTGGTAACAAAAAAAATGGAACCAAATCGTATTTAAATGTCAAAATATAAGCCTTTAAAGTAACAAAAATGTGCAATAAAATTGTACAAAGAATAAAAATGCTAACATTTCACTTACTAATTAGCAATATAAATTGTTAAGCAGAGTTGGATGATAAGTTTTCGGATGCTACTATTGACATTTACTTACCATGTTGAATAGTACAACTGTTATAAAAGTTTGTTTTGATAAATATGTAGAGAGTTTGTGGACGAAAGATTTTGTAAATTGTCTTCTGCTATTTTGCGAATCTCTGGGGGCGTACTGTTATTTATTTCGTCCTTTTTGTTGATAATTTGAAATAATTTATTGTATAAATCAGTCTGAATTTTAAACACAATTACATATAGCACCACCGATATTCAAATATTTAAAACGTTCTACTTAAAAATCAGAGTAACCAACTTCAAAAAAGCAAAATTTCTAAAATATTCGAACAAAACATGTCTCTTATTTTAAGCTTTTTTGAACTTTTAATAACCGAAATAGAAAAAATAGTATAAAATACACGTTTCATAAGACATTTTGCGCACTTGTTCTTTAGAAAACTCGCCTAGCGGCTCGTTTTCTAAACTTGAACGCGTGCGCAAAAATCGTGTCTTATGAAACTTGTATTTTAATATACTATTATATCGTAAAGAGACACATTATTGCCACTAAAAAATGAGATTATAAATCTCTGTATTACTGTTACTATGATTCTTAAAGCATTTTCGCATGTTATTTGGACACTTAATTTAATTTTTCTGGTCTTGTTTCTCATAGGGAACAAAGGAAATATGTCCGTAATTGTTGGAATGCGCCTAAGAAAAATGATCCATGTGTGGTTTGAACAACATCAGGTGAAGGAACATTATTTATTTACAACCATACGCGTAATGTTGGCATTTCTGACTTTTTAAAAGTTTGGAAACCCTTTAGAAATGATATTGCGACAAAGAAATTATAAGGAGAATAGAGAAGTCCAACTAATGAAGAGATAGAATGGAGTGGAGAAAATAGAAGTACCAACAAAGAACAAAATGGTAACAGAAAAGTGCTTTGTGTATTTTATTTGTATTTTCATATGTTTGAATAAAGACAATTAAATTTTTGTAAGTAATGTAGCTTTATGTTACTTTCCGATTACCTTTAAAACACATTGTTTGTTTATTGAATATCGTTCAATTATTTTTCAGAATACGTATGTGCATAATTGCCAAAAAAAAGTATAATCTCCAAACTCAAATAGAGATTTGTTTAAGACGTATATGAACAAAACTCTAATATTTTAGTGTAACTTTTTCTTAATTATATTAAGTAATTTTAGATAAAAGAAGTTAATTACAAAAATATTAAGATTTTGTTCACAAATTATAAAATAAAGTCATTAATTTTGGATAAGAATGTACTATGCTTAATTTCAAAATTTGCCGCCATTTAATTTAGTACCTGAAAATTTCAAGAGATGCGTCTGATAGGGTTACAATATTTAGTATTTAGTTACCCATCTACTATGTATAAGTTATGTCTGCTCATTTAGTTCCCGCCTTCTATTACTGCCCTCACTTCCCAACCTCAATGTCTAAAACTGTCAACTCGATATGTCAAAACCTAATCGGAATTTTTATAACAAATAATTATTAATTGTATGGTTGTAAATAAAATTAATTGTTTCATTAGAATTATTGGAAGCTTGAATCCATGTAGATAAGCATTCGAGCTAAGATATCCGGATTGCTACGGGAGGACAGTTTCCCTCAGTTCCAGTGGAGTGCAGTCCTTGAAGGCTTTACTACTCAACATTTCTTTTATAATCTATTCACCGAAACAAACTGACGTGTATTTATTTGACGTTTACGCTAGAACATCACAAATCTGACAACTCAATATGTCAAAACTTTTACCGAAATTTTTATCACAAATAAACATAATAATTATGGTTGTGAATAAAATAGTATACAAATCTCGGTGAAAAGTTTCATTCCTGTCTCGAGATAAAAACTACTTAGTCTCTCGACAGTAATGAAACATTTTCCACCTCGGTATGTAATATACTATTATTTCGGCCTCATCATAAGATTCTACCTATTGAACGGTTTCAGGCGATACATACTTTCACGCTAAAATTACAGATAAACAATTAGTTATCAATATTTAACTGTTATACAGAAATTATTCAATTATTAATTTTAGAAATAAAATTTGTAACAACATTATTAAATTGTTCTACTTAAACTAATATAAATTTACTGAATATTATCCTACTTTAAGTTTTCAATAAATGTTTACATACATTGTGCATTTTTTAATCGTAATCTAAGACTATTCTAAAATTAAATTAACATAAATCTAGTTGTGGTCTTGTGAATATTTATATACAGCTTATTTCTAACAACAAAACCACAGCAATATGTACAGCAACGTCTATAAACACACATTGCCCTTCCCGGGCATTAAAACCAATGTAAGTGTGTACATAAACTGCATTGAACTTCTCGGTAGTATTGGATACTCTTCAAACTGCTGTTTATAGATTTACAAAAGCTTTTAGTGCTTCTCATCGTGCTTGATGCTACAAGACCATTAGTAAACAAGATTATTTTTTATTTGTGTAAGGCTGCATTTTACGATGTTAAAGAAACAAGATCTAATTTTATATATCAATGGTTTGTCTTAATACAAAATGAATTACTTTTTCGCATACACTGATTTTTCATTTTCGTTAGCGTAACATTGTAGATGTTTCGCATTCGCGTTTCTGTGATTGAAATTACACAAATTGTATATTTGTTTATTAAAATAATTGCGATCGATTTTATTAAAACATGACTATCTATATAGCTCTATTAAAATAAAATAAAGTATATAAATATTTTCAAAGACAGTATTTATATTTTGACTGTAAAGTATTATTAACATATATTACAGCATGATTTTTAATGTCTTTGATGAGGATCATTTAAACGTTTCGGACTAGGGTTGGCATCTCTCACTTACGTTTTCATATTTTTCTGCAGTGGCGTCTCCTGTAAACAGGTGCATAAATAACAAAAAAATATACATTTTTTACTCCTCATATTGCTATTAACTGATAGTAATACTACTAGTGTGACTACTTTTTAGCAGTTGTCAACGTCTAACAATGTAGAGGATTTGACCCAGGCAGATATAATCTCAGACATAATAATATGCTATTGTTTCACCTTCTTTTCACAATATGCAATTATTAAGAGTCCTACTTCTTAAGTAAATTTAATATAAATTGTTTTGTGTCTGCTTATAATGTAATTAAGGACACATTATCTACAAATCGTAGATTGTTTAGTATTTTACCATTTATATTTATTTCGTACTGTTCTACGAGTTCGGGAATTTATTAATTGAATTTGTTTGTAGGCAGTTAGAGATCTCAGAAGAGAGTTTACCCCATCGCTAAGAGAGCGTTATTTCAAACATTCATCTTTAATCTATTGTTATTCCAGCCTTATTGTCATTGTATAATTGTTTGATTATTATAATTTATTCGTTTTTTATGTCTCATACACCTGGACATTTTTCTTTACGCATCTCAATTATAACAATATATCAACTAAGACATTCGTAAACTAAATTTGGAGTTACGTGGTGAAAGTTTACCTCCCTCTGTGTCTCTATCTTTTTCAACATTTACTCAAAATTCTTCTTCCTTTATTCTAGTGCCGCTCACTCATAAACTCTTAAGCCTTTACGCTTGTCAGCATCTACCGGAGACATTCATTCTAGCTTTGTGTGACTAAAATGTTCAGTGCTTTATTTACTTCGCCATTTATATGTTGAAAAGAACTGTTTAATTTTATCCCTATCAACTAAAAGGAAGGCAATAATTTTTATTATCAACAGATACCTAAAACCCACTGACATTGAGACACATTTAAACATTTTCTACAATATCCGGCTCTCTCACCACCTAATTATCCATCTCTCTGGATAATAATATTTTCTCTATTTGCTGACATATATTACAATGATTTCTTTAAGTTTTTATCATTTGGTGACTGTGCAAAAAATTAAATAAATGCTTGATAGATGGATGTTTTTCGACGACTGGTAATTTTCTTACCGAAGGTAGAAGTAAAACTGATTTTAAAAACCTCAAACAAAATAGATTTTTTTGCACTGAAGCAGTTTCGAAAATACTTTAGCAATCATAGTTATAGTTATATATCTTATTAACATAATCAGCGTGCTATATTGGGAGACTGTAATAAGAATAAGTATGTCTTTCGTGTCCCTAATAATAAAATAACTGGTTAGGTGATATTACACTTGTTGCAGACATGCGTCACAATAAAATTTTGTATTATGAATAACTAGGTCTTTATCACAAGCTCTCTTTATAGCTCTGGAGTACCATGCAGATCAATTTTAGGCCTATTATTATATTATTTTATTATGCAAGTTTCTTTTCTTTCTTTTTTGAAGTGTAAACTTCTTTGGGCGCGTTGCGTGGATTGTGGGCACTGAACAAGACTGAGCCGTCACGCTCGGCTATGTACGCTCGTTCGGGTAAAGTCGGCTCGAGTCCACTAAGGGAACGAGAGAAATATATCATATAGAGGTATTTAATTTCAATTGAATTGAAATTTAAATGAATAAATAAATTCATGTCCCCGAACAGATTCGATCGTGAGCCGCACGGGTGAGAAGCCGGCACGTTAGCATCAGACCAGCGCGGGACTTGTAAGCGAGTATTCATATTGTCTATTTGTATATATATACATGTAACGGCCGCGAAATTGTATTTCGCGGACTGTGTGGAGTTCGCTAATTGGTAACTTCGCGGACGGTTAACCAAAAAATTTGTTGTGTGTGTATGAGACGTTATCTCTTTAATAATATAATATAATATTTCGCGGTCAGGTAAGTTTTAGCATGTTTATTAAAATGATATGGATCACTCGGAAACGGATCAGTATATTCCGGGTGTTAAATAACGTCCACACGCATTTACTATAATTTATATACCAATGCCAAACAGAAACGTTGAGAGTAGAGCATTGCTTTAATTGCTCATTATATACGAATTTATAAGCATTTAATTCTTTTATGTTACACAGGATGGATGAAGAAAATCAAATCGATGACAAATTAAAACGAAAAAATGAGGTGTGGCCACCACACGACTTTCTTATACGTATGAGCGTTTCAAATTATACAATTTTAAGAATTTTTTTTATACAAAAGTTATTCAAAATCCTATTCTAAGTACTTTCATTCTCTTAATAAATCGTTATAGAATGCATATTTTGCAAGACATTCGAAAAAAAGTGCTACTCGCTAAGAGTAAAAGTGCCACTTCCGGTCCGAATTTTGAAATTTCATGTACACAAAAAATATTGCAAATTCAACTCTAAATACTTTTGTACTCTTAATAAATATATAAAGAATGCATAATTTACGACATATCTGCAAAAAATCGATATTCGGTAAGAGTAAAAGTGGTACTTCCGGTCCGAATTTTGAAATTTTTTTTATACAAAAGATATTGAAAACTATGTTTTAAATACTTTTATACACGTAACGTACCTGTCTAAAAAGCTTGACTTGCGAAATATTCGCAAAAAACCGATTTTCGATAAGAGTGAAAGACCTACTTCCGGTAGGAATTTCGAAAAACTTTTTAAATAAAATTGTTCTCAATTTTAATTTCAAGTACATATGAATTCTCTATAAATTTGTATAAACTTAGTATTTGACGAAATATTGGCAAAATTCGATTTTTTCACTGAAGTAAACTGCTACTTCCGGTCTACCGATTTTACTGAAAAACCAATCATATCTCAAGAGGGATATTATACACGTAAATACAAAATTTGGAATTGATATCTCCAGCGGTTTGACCGCTATCGTGGTCACAGACAGACAGACAGACAGACAGACAGACACACACACAGAGAGACATTTTTTAAAAACCACTTTTTTGGTATCAGGGGACCTCAAAACGTGGACATCTGCAAAAATCTCGAGGTCGAAAATTTTCATCATCACAAAACTTCCTTATACTACGTATAAGAAAGTAAAAAAAAAGTTGGATTTCGTATTATTAACCTCGCCTTGATGAAGTTTTCACTTCTGCCGTGTGGTTTTATGCACACCCATTTTTTGTTCTTCAGATATCATACTGATACATAAAATACTCAGTTTGGTCATTCTTTCAAATGAAATGTGTTCAACCAACTAACTGAAAAACTATCACAAAGTATGATAGGAAACTAATTTCTATCAATTTACCATGAAAACTGTTTTTGCGCTACTTTAAATAAAATTTGTTAATGTTTATCGAGGTTCTATGACTTCAGTTTATGGGTACTTTTATTAATCTAAAAAAATATATTATTATGGGAGTGGGTATAACACATGTTGATAGAGAATTTTCTTAAAGTCGAAGCATTTATCCTGTAGGAGTATTCAGCACCATTGGATTGTTTCAAAGAATAAGCCATAGCGCAGCATATAGTGGAAATGTATCTGGAGTTAGGAAGTAGAAAATAGTAATTATTAAGAATTTTGTTTGAATCGGAACGCACCTTGTAGAACAACGGATGACTCTGTGCATTTACAAGACCAGTAGTACCAGGCTGGAGTATTCCACTAACCTAGTGGTGAAACACATCTTCAAGCAGACCTGCAACATCGTCGTTGATAAGCACTTTTATGTTCATATCGTAAAATTGTTCAAATAAAAAGACATAAATGATATTTATATCAACATATAAATTTTACACCATATACAATCTATTGATTATTAATTTTCATAATAACTGAATGAAATTAAAACAGAATTATCATAAATTTTTATTTAAATGATATAATTTAAAAGAATGCAAAAGATCACAAAGGTTATTCAACTAAAATGCAATACTATCTAACTTTCTTATTTTGTTTACCTCTATATTCATTTGATTTGATACTTTATAATAATTTATCTTGAAATGCAGTTTTTTATTATTGCTAAAAATGAACTTATTTGCAATTAATAATATATATTTTTTCGATTAATAGCATTTTTTGTTTTTAGTAGTTAAATAAGTATATCAAAGATTTCTTCTTAATAGGGACTTATCGTATAGGAATGACATCGTTATATTTAACAAAAAAGGAAAACAAGCAGTCTCATTCAAACCTTTTTATTGAATATAATTTACTGATTTATATCGATTGAAAACATATCATTACTATTGACGTAAGGTGTTTATGTAAATTATTAATTATCACATCACAATTCTTTATAGAGTGAGTACGTGGTATTTTAATATAAACCCCGTACCCAACAATATTATATATCATACTTATTTCATGGTAATGCAATTAGTAGCATATTTGGTTAGTGATTGAAATCCAATCCTGAATGAATGTTTTTCAAATAAAAATATTCCCAAAAATGAATTATTGATAATAGTGAAAATTATCTAAAGTAATACACATAATGTTAATTCGTTAAGTACTTTTAATAACTTTCTGACCGCTTGTAAATATCGATTTTATAGTACGTAAATGTCTTAACTATGTGGTAAAACATGTAGATATTGTACATATTATAAACTACTACTTTAAGTTTCCCATGCAATCCTCTTGCAAATTTCGGTATCAGTTGTTTCGTAATATACGATAGCAAATAAATGCGAGAGTGAATTGTCTGTATTCCCCTTCTAAAATGTAAATATACAATCGACTGAAATTGCAAGTCACAATTACCGTTCAAATCCTGTTCAATTTTGCATTAATTTGCAGTATTGCCTGTGTCTGCATTTTGAATAGACTGAAATATGATTTCACGAAGCCATCAGTATATGTTTGTGACGAACTTATTTACTAGAAATATTCATTCAATGCATAAACTATTTATAATTACAAAAAACGCAATATATTGCAATAATTTTAGTAAAAGTTAGCAAAGTTAAAAATAATCCAAAAATAATCAGTATAGGTAAATATATACTCGTTTCCTTATACATAAGCAGAGAAGCATCATATTTTAAATATTTTAAGGAGAGCTTAGATTTTCTATTTATTTAGCTAACTATGCTGCCCTGCTAAGCGAAAGTGGTGTATGTGCAAAAATGGCCAAACTGATATTGTGATAATTATTATGGTACGAGCATTCTGCGCCCTTTTTACCAAGCAAAAACACCGAATAAACCATATATGCAGTGTTTATACGACATATTAGGTGATTTTGCTTGGTAAAAAGGGCGCAGAATGCTCGTAGTATAACAATTATCCCAATATCTCATTTTGGCTATTTTTGCACATACTGCACTTTTGCTTAGCAGGGCAGTATGCATATTACTCTTTTTTAATGCAAATCTATATACAGGATGAGTCATTTAAGCGGGTAAGGCCGATTATGCCTTTATGAGTAAAGATATTTCGAAGCGGCTTTTTCCTTATGATAGCTGTTCATTAGGAGCACATTTTAAAAGTATTTTTTATTATACAGAGCGTTCCATAACGTGGTGGCTAACCATAGTTATAGTTTTTTAAATGGAACACCCTATATATTATTGCATTTTTGAATTCCCCGTATAACTTTTAGTCAAAAAGTTATAAGATAGTATAGGCCTAAAGTGTAAAGTTTTTGACTTATTCACATTTTTCTGAAAAATTCAGTGTTTGTATAAAATTATATTTCTCGAAAACGACGTATTAGATGGACAAAATTTTTTGCAGTATTGTTTACAATAAGAGGTCCTAATAGAAGCATGTTTTATTTTTTTTACAGTTACTAACTGCATGTGCAGGAAATTGGATTAAAGTTAGATGACACGTTTTTGTATAAAAGTAATTTTTTTTAAATGGAACACCCTGTATATCAGTTGATTTTTGAATTGTTTATTAAATTTCATGTCAGAAACATAACGTTAATGACGTTAATACTTTAAAAGTGACTATTACAGAGTTATTGTCGTTTTTTGATATGCTTTTGTTAGTTTTTGCAAAAAAGTAATTGTTTTCAAATGGAACATCCTGTATATTATATCATTTTTGAATTTCTTATTAAATTTCACATCAAAAACATGTAAGACGTTAATACTTTAATACTGACTATTGCTGAGCTATTGTCTCTTTTTGATATAATTTTGTCAGTACTATACTATATTAATTATACCACAAAACACAAAATTATATTAAAAAGAGACAACAGCTCAGTAATAGTCACTTTTAAAGTATTAACGTCTTACATGTTTTTGATGTGAAGTTTAATAAGAAATTCAAAAATGAAATAATATACAGCGTGTTCCATTTGAAAGAATTGACATTTTTGCAAAAACTAACAAAAGCATATCAAAAACGACAGTAGCTCAGTAATAGTCATATTTAAAGTATTAACGTCTTACATGTTTTTGATGTGAAATTTAATAAACAATTCAAAAATGAACTGATCTACAGGTGTTCCATTTAAAAAAATTGACTTTTATACAAAAACGTGTCATTTAATTTTAATCCAGTTTCCTGCACATGCAGTTAGTAACTGTAAAAAAATAAAACATGCTTCTATTAGGGCCTCTTATTATAAACAATATTGCAAAAATTTTTGTCCATCTAATACGTAGTTTTCGAGAAATATAATTTTATACAAACATTGAATAAGTCAAAAACTTTAGGCCTATACTATCTTATTACTTTTTGACTAAAAATTATACGGGAAATACAAAAATGCAATAATATATAGTGTTCCATTTAAAAAATTATAACTATGGTTAGCCACCAAGTTATGGAACACTTTTTATAATACAAAATATTTTTAAAATGTGCTCCTAATGAATAGCTATCCCAAGGAAAAAAATGAGGTGTGGCCACCACACGACTTTCTTATACGTATGAGCGTTTCAAACTATACAATTTTAAGAATTTTTTTATACAAAACTTAATCAAAATCCTATTCTAAGTACTTTCATTCTCTTAATAAATCGCTATAGAATGCATACTTTGCAAGATATTCGAAAAAAAGTGCTACTCGCTAAGAGTAAAAGTGCCACTTCCGGTCCCAATTTTGAAATTTCATGTACACAAAAATATTGCAAATTCAACTCTAAATACTTTTGTACTCTTAATAAATATATATAGAAAGCATAATTTACGACATATCTGCAAAACATCGATATTCGGTAAGAGTAAAAGTGGTACTTCCGGTCCGAATTTTGAAATTTTTTTTATACAAAAGATATTTAAAATTATAATTTAAATACTTTTATACTCGTAATGTACCTGCGTAGAAAGCATGACTTGCGAGATATTCGCAAAAAACTGATTTTCGATAAGAGTAAAAGACCTACTTCCGGTTGGAATTTCGAAAAACTTTTTTAAGATAATTTGTCTCAAATTTAATTTTGAGTACATTTCGATTCTTTATAAATTTGTTTAAACGTAGTAATTGACGAAATATTGGCAAAATTCGATTTTTTCACTGAAGTAAACTACTACTTTCGGTCTACCGATTTTACTGAAAAACTAATCAGATCTCAAGAGGGAGATTGTACACGTAAATACAAAATTTGGAATTGATATCTACAGCGGTTTGACCGCTATCGAGGTCACAGACAGACATTTTTTAAAAACCACTTTTTCGGTATCAGGGGACTTCAAAACGTGGACATCTGCAAAAATCTCGAGGTCGAAAATTTTCATCATCACAATACTTCCTTATACTACGTATAAGAAAGTAAAACCGCTTCGAAATATCTTTAATCATAAAGACATAATCGGCCTTACTCTCTTAGATGACTCACCCTGTATATTTGATGCATTAAGAATTATTGTAGTAGCATTAACTTATATATTACCGAATTAAATTACAAAATCGTATTTTTATGTGCTCCATACTATTAATTGTTGATATCAGAAACACTATCAATTTACATAGGAGTGCGACCGTGAAAGAAATACCAACAAATTGATGTTTTATATGTTTTCATGAGCATAGCTAAAATATAAATAAATTTTATTTAGTTAATAAATCTATATTTACTGAAATACATATACTTGTTTTCTGTCAAGAAAATACTAAGTATCATCTGGCGTAAAAGAATTAAAATAAATCAGAAACCATTCTTCAAAGAAATATAACAACAAACACTGTGGAGGAAAGAAGGCCAATAAAGTGCAAAAGTCCTAATACAAGAAAAAGCTTATCTGAGATAATCGAATTTGATAGAGTTATTAAAATATGTAAGCGAACATTTAGTTAGTTGTTTTTATAAAAAAAAGCTACAATGGAGCATTTTCAAAACACAAACCAACATTAACAGTTATGTATAATGCCACTTCAGAGGATTATTTCAATTATTTTGCCAAATTTATTTATAATTAAATATTAATCGTTGTACACTAATATCCCTCCGTAACAGTATGTTTATATAAATTGTATATTGATATCGTATACTTTTATCGGAGCGACGAAAATGCTTGTAGCACTTAGAAACCTATACAAAACTAGTTCCCAATGAAAATAACTTACGCTAGGAAATCGTCCTACAGTACACGAGTTCATGACACAAATAGCGGAACATTATTTACCCATGTTATGTACCTTCTCATTCGAGCACAAGTGTTACTAAAATATAGTAACATGTTTCTAGATGTAGATTGACAGTTAGTACCTTTCCAATATAAAATACGTTTCAAATGTGTCTCTATATACTATCCAACAGAATTCTCATGAGAATTCTACTCTCAAACTATATTATGAAAATTTTCTTCAACTATTATTTCTTAATGTATAGATGAAATTGAAACTCGTTGAAAATTTACATATTTAATCAACATCTATGTCAAATAATATATGGTATGGAAAGGCATAGAACACTATACAATTTTGAAAATTGATTACTTGATTTTGTTTTCCTTGTTTTTTATTTTTAACAAGAGAATTTTTTGTCTAATGCTTTTAAATGTTTTCACTGTATAATAGAAGTGCATAAAGAAATTCAAGCTTCACCTTGCACTACAATTAAAACTCTTTATCACAACCTTTTCAAACTCTGCGCTTAATCGATTTTTGAAATTAGCATGAACTAAAGCAGACAATTCTTATTGTAGTTATGTATCGGGAGTAGAGCCTATTTAGAGATTTTAGTTTCGAAAACGCTTTTTAGAACCAATACATATATGTGATGACAATATGAAAAATAAAGAAGATCTTTCTGAAATGTCTGATCCAGATAAAACATACATCATAATATATTTACATATTCAAATAATTCGTCTCGAAACGCAATGCTTGGACAAACCGAAACAATTTCCAATTGTGTAGTGCATTATATATAGCTTGTGCTGTAATCATATACCATAATTGGCATTCTTTGTGTATTAGAAGCTACTCTATCCCAATGTAGAATCATATCTTCGACCGGGAAACCTTTAAATTACAGTTGATATAAAGATCTATGACATCGATAAATAGATAATAGATAATTGATAACTAGTTGTTTAATTTGTGCCCAAAAGCTTCTGCTACTACTTGTATAATACAAAATGGCATTACTGACACTTATTTGACAACAATCCAAAGTCACAATTAATTTTTGTACAATTATAATAATGGAAATCAATGATTTCATTTATGCTTCTGTAAGATTTTTACGATACAAATGAAATATAAGTATAATATTTGAAGAAATGTGTATAATTGTACATTGCGACAATGGTAAATTGCCGTGGAATTCTTACTCTACATTAACCTTGTAAAGATTCATACCATCCCTAAATAGGTGCACTATTGATCACTCAGTCAATTTATGGCCAAGTGCTTCTGCTGTTGCTTGTACGTACAGTACAAATGGTATTTCTGTCACTTACTTGAGAGCGATCTGAACTCAAAACTAATTTTGGTCTAATGAAATATTTTTGTGTTTTTGAAGTGTAAACTTCTTTGGGCGCGTTGCGTGGATTGTGGGCACTGAACAAGACTGAGCCGTCACGCTCGGCTATGTACGCTCGTTCGGGTAAAGTCGGCTCGAATCGACTAAGGGAACGAGAGAAATATATCATATAGAGGTATTTAATTTCAATTAAATTGAAATTTAAATGAATAAATAAATTCATGTCCCCGAGCAGATTCGATCCCGAGCCGCACGGGTGAGAAGCCGCCACGTTAGCATCAGACCAGCGCGGGACTCGTAAGCGAGTATTCATATTGTCTATTTATATATATATATATATATATATATATATATATATAAATATATATATATATCAAAAATGACGTTTTTCGCGGTTATGTGATGACAAATTGATATTTTGGGTTATTTGCCGCGTTAATTCAAATCAAGTATGCATATACGAAATAATTCGTATATGCATAAGTGATATGAAATGTAATGCATATCTACACCACCAATTGCTGACATTGCAAATATCAACGTGCAGACAGCTGTTTCGATCTAACCTGGATCTCGTCAGTACACGAAGGTGATATTTGCAATGTCAGACAAAGTTGGATTTCCTGCCTATATACTTGATTGGGTACCAAATGCCTATGAGAAGACTCCCAGCGGCATCTGTGATCCAATAGCAAGAACGCAAGGAAATGTTAACCCTTAGTAGAACATCTACTTTATCGGGCAACTGTAGATATGCATTATGTAGGTGACTTTACCTACTTAATAAACTACCTCCCCAGAAAGGTTATGTCAAAAATGACGTTTTTCGCGGTTATGTGATGACAAATTGATATTTTGGGTTATTTGCCGCGTTAATTCAAATCAAGTATGCATATACGAAATAATTCGTATATGCATAAGTGATATGAAATGTAATGCATATCTACACCACCAATTGCTGACATTGCAAATATCAACGTGCAGACAGCTGTTTCGATCTAACCTGGATCTCGTCAGTACACGAATCAAGTATATAGGCAGGAAATCCAACTTTGTCTGACATTGCAAATATCACCTTCGTGTACTGACGAGATCCAGGTTAGATCGAAACAGCTGTCTGCACGTTGATATTTGCAATGTCAGCAATTGGTGGTGTAGATATGCATTACATTTCATATCACTTATGCATATACGAATTATTTCGTATATGCATACTTGATTTGAATTAACGCGGCAAATAACCCAAAATATCAATTTGTCATATATATATATATATATATATATAATTTACTATGGTCATCATGGGTGAGGATAAGAAATTTTCCTTTTAAAATACTATATATATATTGATGTAGGTTGGGTTGCATATGTAGTTTGATTGCCACTTACATGTAGTTTGAGTTGCCACTTACATGTAGTTTGAGTTGCCACCTATAATTATTAAGGATGATTTGTATTTATGGTTCGAGTTTTTTAATAATTATGACTGTGATAGTTAAATTTGCAGATATTAATAAACTGGTTATAATCTTGAAAGTACTTTGTTTATTTGGTAATAAGAGAATTTTATATTTACATGGAGTAATTGAAATTGTTACTATTAGAGTTGGAGATTTTCTTCCATATATTTGTACTAATAATCTGTAAAGAAGAGATTTTTATATTAGTATTGTAATTTGAAGTGTATTATAGCATTGTGAAAAACTTGTTCAAGTGACATTAATGATGAGGAAAGGATAAAAGATTTTTAAAATACGAAAATAAATCGTTAAAAAATTAATTAAAATTACCCGCCTAAAATTGTATTTCGGATTTGTCAGTTAATTGTCAATGTGACAGATAATTGTTACTATAAAGAAGTAAAGATTAAAATGGTAATTAAAGCATGAAAGCTTTACTAAATTCGTGGAATAATTTATTATGATAGAAATATTGACTTGTGAAAGGTATTTAAAAATTTATTACATATCTATAATTTATATTGAGCTTGGTTTTAATGTGTGATTAATTTATTGGTTGAAAAAGAATTGGAATTATCACTAAGGTAATTTTAAATAAATAAGGGAAGAATTTTTCGATTTTTTCGGAAGATAGTCGCAATTTTCGAGATAAAGTATAATTTAGCCAAAAGTGTATAAATAGAAGCAATATTGGAGTAAATTGTTATAGAATATATGTTATTCTAACTTATCAGAAGATAAACAGTGTTAAAAGTAATAAATTGAAATAATAGTTTTGAAACGTGAATTGATTTTATTTGGTGTTTCTTCTTTCCATTATTGTCGAGGTTATGTATATGTTTGAAAGGACGCATTCCTTAAAGGAAAAAAAATAAAGAATATAATAAACTTGGTAATAGGTTGAATAGATTGCGATATACTTACTTATTGAGATATTAAAGATGTATTAAAGTTGTCCTGTTCATTTCATGAAATCTTAGCAGTTTTAAAAAATATTATACGTAAAGTTAATAGAAAGTAGTTGATTTAGTTAGATCAATATTACAGTTGAACTCGTAATACCAATTTCATAAATATAAAAATACTAATGTAATCATATGACTCGGAGATAACTACTGAAGTATCCAGGACCGGATTAAGAGCATTAAGTAGGTATTAAATATAAATGAGCATTTTATAATCAGATATAAGTGAATAAGTTGTAACAGATACATTAAATATTGAGTCTCATGCTCGATTTGTTGACTGAGTTAGTACGGGGCATCGTAAAATAAATAAAAAATGTTTATGTTGTGTGATAAATAAAGAAAGTATAAATAATACATTATCATAGTACCACACTATCAAATTCTTTCCCTGAGATTATATTAGTTTATTCATTATTTTTAAATTATAACATTTTATTAATGAATTGCTAATTGTGGTGTTACTTACAATAATTTAGAATATCCACATTAGCACAATATATATATATATACATGCGTCGGCCGCGAAATTGTATTTCGCGGACTGTGTTGCGTTCGCTAATTGGTAACTTCGCGGACGGTTAACCAAAAAATTTGTTGTGTGTGTGTATGAGACATTATCTCTATAATAATATAATATAATATTTCGCGCTCAGGTAAGTTTTAGCATGTTTATTAAAATGATATGGATGACTCGGAAACTGATCAGTATATTCCGGGTATTAAATAACATCCACGCGCATTTACTATAATTTGTATACTAATGCAAAACAGAAACGTTGAGAATAGAGCATTGCTTTAATTGCTCATTATATACGAATTTATAAGCATTTAATTCTTTTCTGTTACACAGGATGGATGAAGAAAATCAAATCAATGACAAATTAAAACGAAAAAGGGAATTGTCTAATGCGCACGTGAAGAAATATCGTCAAAAGAAGCACACTAAATCTCAGCAACTGAATCCATCGATGCAGGATGACCCTAATGTAATATAGAACGAAAAAAAGAAGTTGGATTTCGTATTATTAACCTCGCCTTGATGAAGTTTTCACTTCTGCCGTGTGGTCTTAAGCACACCCAATTTTTTTTAATTTTAAGAGTATTCTATTGTATGTGTTTTTACTATCTCCACGCTGTTTCTCTACTTTCTCATGTCCTGCTATTTTTCTCTCCAACTCTCAACTTCTAGTGTTCTAATGTCCCCTCTCTATCACTTGGTCCTCCAATCTTATTTTCGGCCTGCCTCTTAATCTACCTCCACATTATAATTATTTTTACAAATGCTGTATCTTGCACTCTATTGATGTGTCCAAACCATTTTAATCTGTAATCTTTGATCACTCCTACAATAACTTCTGTATTCTTGTCCTATTTTTTTCGGTCGACATATTTTCCTTGTAACGCATAGGTTACCACTGATCTTATTGATGACTATAGAATCTTAATTTTGTGTTTTTACTTAGTCTCTTAGTCTCTTTGTTTTCCATGAATGTTTTAAACTTGTAATATGCTCTATATACCCATTCTTTGAGATACTTCACCACTTCTGTTGTTCTTGTTAGCTATTATTTCCAAGTATTTAAAGTTTTCAACTACTTCAAACTTCAATGCTCCTGTCCGTTGTAATTGCAGACTATTTGTTTTACTCCCAGTTGTTCTCATATACTTTATCTTTTCTTCGTTAATCACTAATCTTCTTTTGTCAGCTTCTTCTTTTATCTTTACTATAGCTTCTTCCAGTCTTTGTTCTTCTCTTGCTATAATGAAGAGTTCATCAACATACGCAATCTCCTGTCCTGCCTTTATTGTTTTGTCGGTGGGATTCAAGACTGCTTTCTGATGATCACAAAGCAAAAAGTTTTGGCTGTGCCTTAGCGTTTTTGACCTGACACGATCAGGAGGGAAGTGAATTTCTGATTCACATTGTTACAGGAGATGAGACTTGGGTATCTCACATGACTCCTGAGTACAAGCAACATTTAATTTATCGTGACACACATTGTCGGCAAGCAGATTGAAAGCCAAACAAACACCTTCAACAGAAAAATAATTGCAACTGTGTTTCGTGTGATAGGAAAGGGATTTTGTTAGCAGATTTTATGCCGAGGGGCACAATAATCGATTCTAATGCGTATTGTGAAATCTTGAAAATGCTCCGGCGTGCTGTACAAATCAAGAGGCGTAGCCTTCTGTCATCCGATGCGATGTTGCTCCATGACAATGCAAGGTCATAAGTTTCTGCATACAATTAGATGTTTTGGATGGTAACAACTGGAACATCCAGATCAGACCAGATCGTACACCCAGTGAATTTCACTTGTTTACTTAAACAAGTTCCTTGTGGTCAACGGTTTTACGACGAAGAAAAGTAAAAACTGTCATGGATTGAGCTTCTTCACTGGAGGCAGATTTACTTGACATCGGAATTCAAAATCTTGTTGAACGGTATGACAAATGTTTGAACAAATATAGCAATTATGTAGAAAAGTAGATGAAAATACGTAGAAATAAAAGTAAATTTGTTTAAATGATATTTGCAGTATTTTTCTTTATATTCATATATAATACAACGAGTAGTCAAAGTATGCTCGATTATTTTTGTGGTGGTTCACGAATGTTTCCTTGCGCTTGAATATTAATAGGACGAGTGCGTCAGCACGAGTCCTATTTACAAGCGCAAGGAAACAAGAGTGATAACACCGCAAAAATGATCTACCATACTTTGATTACGAATTGTATTCGAAGGACTATTCATCGAATGATTCATTCATAAATGACGAACTGAGTTTTTTAATTTTCTAAAATTAAGTAGCTATTGCGTTGGTTTCCATAGTAGTATGTTTTCAACAAACTACTGTCAATGTAGAAAATTTTCTACGATTCGAATTTAATAAGTTATTGCAAGAATAAATAGATTTCTGATATGGAAAGCAATTCAAAAAGGTTTGGTGAAAAAGGTGAAAGTGAAATTGATGCTGAAATTCATAAAACTATTCCGGAAAACACAAAGAAAACAAGAGATTATATCTGGAGGCAATTCTCAGATTTCTTGTCCGAGAAGAGGTACAAATTGGACGAATCCACACCCCCTATTGAAATTAATTTCGTATTAAAATCTTGGGCATGTAACATGAAGAAGCAAAATGGCGGTGACTATAAGGAAGGAGTGGTAAAGCACATGTGGAATGTTACCGCGAAGTTGGTGCAGGAATTATATTTTGAGAAGTGGAAAATAGTAATAAACCCGTTCAACGATATTGTCTTTAAGTCAAGTAGGAATGCCAGAGACGCCATGCGACGAAAATTACAGTCGTGTTCCGAAAAAAGAAGTACAAGTGCAGCAGCTATTACCCAAGAAGAGTTTGCAAATATTGTCGGCAGTTTTGATGAAGATACCCCGAAAGGCCTCCAAAAAAAATTCTTTTTTATAGCTTCTTTGGAACTTGCTTGGCGAGGTGGAGAGGGAAATAACTGTCTCACGCACTTCTTTAAAGAAGAAATTAACAATGATGGCTCCCCTACTGGCAGGATAGAGTATAATAGCATATTTTCAAAGACTGCGCAGGGAGGATCTAAGCCACTTTCCACCAGCAAATGGCTAATTAAAAATAAAGACAATTCTGATTTATGTCCTGTGAGGTAGGTGTCAGTTTTTGATAAATTCCTATAGATATGTTTATGTTTATTTTTATTTAGGTTGTATCACAAGCTTATATCCAAAAGAGGAGAAAACATTAAGACGAACCGTTTGTTTCTGACTCCAAATCCTTTTTGGAACAATTCGAAATCGTCTAGTTGGTTCAAAAACTCTCCGGTTGGGATTAATGAGATGAATAAATGGGTGAAAAATCCTGCTGAAAAAGCCGGATTGGATGTTAAAAAAAGAAAAATATCCAATCACTCAATAAGATCGTCTACAGTGACAACTTTAGCAAAAGCTGGAGTCGGGGAGCATCAATTGATGAAAATTACTGGCCACGGCAATATAAATTCTATTAAAACTTACCTGCAGTTAGATGATGAACACCATGAGAGTATTATTGGTCATTTGAGAAAAAATATAACAAATACTGGATCCACTGCTGTAGCCTCTACTTCTAATATCACCAGTTCCGTTGCACTGTCCGAAGAAAGTGAGATGAAAGGCACTTTCAGAGAAGCCTTTTTACACAACTGTAGTCATATTAATTTTTCTAATTGCAATTTTCATTTATAAAATTATAATCCATCATGTAATTTTTATTATATAAGGTATTTGTACGTTATTGTTTCAACAAATAAAAAAATTGTGACATATATCTGTCAAAAATATCCACCGATACCACTAGTAGTGATTTCAATGAAATACCCACTAGTGTAAATACGCAGCAGTATTTTTGTTGCTAGGACACAAAAATGTGATTCTTTGATTCTTATTGGTCATATTTTTACAAATGACACATGAGTTGAATAGTCAAAAATATCCCTCGTATATAAATAACGTATTATTCACCTACTAACAATATGCTTTCATCGATAGGGTGCACTAGCTCGGAAGTAGTTTATTCCTTTAGTAAAATGTAAATTATTTGATATTAGACTCTACTAACTTTAATATGTGACTAATTATACATATCCTGTCATATAATTTTATCGACATTCGCACCCAATTAGTAGCTAAATTAAAACATTTTCAAAATAGCAAAAAAAACTTTTGAGCAATTGCGCTATTGGCATATTTGCATGATTTCACGCGTTCCGAAATTAAATTCAAACCGGAAGCGACAGGACCGGCAATATTTCAAATGACACAAGAACAAGAGTACCACACACAGTGAATACAATTGATTTGACAACATAGAACAGTGTATTCGGCCTTTATTTGTTCCGGTATTCAAATAAATTATTTCGGTGATCAATCAACTGAAACATGCTTGAGCTTAACTTCTCTGCCATTCGTAAGATAAGAACTCTGCTATCCAACACGCTACTCTTTTCGACCCCAAAGAACACACGCAAAAAGTGACAGAGGAGAGTCTCCAGTCAAGATCACTTATCCATACAGAGAGACACATACACACAGAGGGAGAGACTTAGTTACATGTACAGATACAAACTTTTAGACCCGACGATATTACTTGGACGTAAGAGAGTGTATATTATCACCGTAGGTTACTGGTGGCGTTCTTCTACAATCAAGTTTAACAAAGAACGTAGTCTAAAAGCTCATTCAAACATTGAACGGTAATAAGTACTTAAGAAGTGGAACGTGAAAATATTACGTTATCTGTTACTTTGATTACCGTTTTTGATATTTCCTATTATAAAATGCTAATATGAAAAAGTATCCCGAAAATTCAACTTTTAGTTCTACAAAAAAGTGGTCGTTATATAAAACTGATATTTAGCTGCTGTATTATACTAACAAATATACATATATCTATACAAATTACTAAATTCCAAATTCCGGTCTGTCGGCTCACTACAGTGAATTTTTGGAATTAAAAAATGTAGAGATTTTTGATGAGTTACAAATAAATTTCTTTTTTGATTTCTAGTAGACATTTATAGGTATTCTTCAGATTCGCATAGCCTGGTACCTATTTAGCGGTAACCCTATATACAGTATGTCCACGGATCGAGTTCCAAAGAGGAAAAACTTTTTTATTTTGCATTTTACAAGAAAAATGTATTCTTGATAAAAGTTTTTGCATGTCTCGAAACGGCCAAGTCAGTTTTAACCTTTTCAAAATTTCTTTTAGTTTAAGATAAAAATCGAAAAATTGGTCGTTTTATTTGAAAATTTTTTCATAAACTCAAAAACAAAAATGATATAACTAATAACTATTTTACTCAATCCATTCACCGCCCTTTTCAACGCACAATTCCAGCCGTCGGCGCAATTCTCTATAACTTCTTCGAATTTCTTCGAGAGTTAAAAACGTCACAGCGTCTCTAATCCTCTCCTTTAAATCTTCTACGTTCGGAGGAAGATTATTTGCATAAACTATTTGCTTCAAACGACCTCAAAGATAAAAATCAGCCATTGTTAAATCAGGGCTCCTTGGTGGCCATATCACGGGACCATTTCGACCTATCCAATTCTGTCCAAATTGCTGATTTAACCATTCAACAACAATCCTAGCATAATGAGCCGGACAACCATCTTGTTGGAAATAACACCTTGCGAGGTAATTAATCGGTAGATCGTCCAAACGTTCATCAACAAAATTTTGCAGCATATCCAAGTACGTATGCTGATTGACAGTATTATCAAAAAAATATGGTCCAATGATATCATGGTAAGAAATTGCACACCACACATTAACTTTTGCCGAATATTGTCGATTGTGAGGCATGCGAAAATTCGGATTGTAATCGCTCCAATATCTCACATGTTGAGATGCAACAGTACCATTAGTAGAAAACGTGGCCTCATCAGAAAAAATAATATTTCGGTAAAAGTAATGATTATCCATAATTTGAGCGCCCATCCACAGACAAAAATACAAACGGTTCGCAGGATCTCCGGGTTCTAATGCATGATTAAAAATGGGCTTGTAGGGATGGAAGTTCCTCTGTTTCAAAATCTTTTGAATGAGCGATTTACTAATTCCCAGATGGACTGATCTGCGCCGCAAAGAAAGTTTGGGATAGTTCCGTACTGAATCCATTACAAGAAGAGTGGCGGCGTCGTCATCATCGCGTGCTATATTTTTTTTCTTTACATCCAGTATGGAACCAGTGGATAGGAATTTTTTGACCAATGCTCGTGCACCTCTATTTGAGATGTAAATATCCGGAAACTTTTGATTAAATTCTTCGACAACTAGACGGATCGCTTTATTACCTTTGCCATAGCATTGAATTAGGTAAATTCGTTGGTCTTTTGACAACATTTTCAACTATTATGGTTGATTTTTCTAACTGACAGTTAATTAGATAATTAAATATGGATAATTACCATGACAACGCAACTTAATTTCTGGGACTTAAAATTTTCAAATAAAACGACCAATTTTTCGATTTTTATCTTAAACTAAAAGAAATTTTGAAAAGGTTAAAACTGACTTGGCCGTTTCGAGACATGCAAAAACTTTTATCAAGAATACATTTTTCTTGTAAAATGCAAAATAAAAAAGTTTTTCCTCTTTGGAACTCGATCCGTGGACATACTGTATATATATGAATTATTTATTGTTTTCTTATGTGACCCATGTATTGTATTGTTTGTAATTGGGCGATTTACAGGTCTGAACAGAAAAGAAGTTTTTTTTTTTAGAAATTCACATTTAATTTACTCTCTTTCCATAAATATTTCGGGCTTCTTCGCCCTTTTCAATGCATTACTTAATGCAATTAAAGTTCGTAATCCTAGCCTGTATGCAGGCTGTCCACGTTTCTATGTTTACCATTGGTATACCAGTTAAATGGGGAATGTTTTACAAAATTCAATTCTCTGAACAAGTCTAATTTCAAAGGCATTCGGACTTTTTACATTTTGAGATATTTTGAAAACAGCATTGTATGTCGATTTCAGTTTTCTTTAATAACTCGATCACGCCTAATGCGATCGCTTTTAAACTCTAACATTACTCAGACACTTCTTTAAGACAGACTTTTTCATGTGAACAATAACCCCCGACTTTCATTTGTTTTCAAGTTTTTAGCGCTATCGTTTGTTTTTCTTATTTCTTACATCTTAAAGATATTTTAAAGGGGGTTTCTTCCTCATTAAGAACACCTTCTAAATTTACTTTGTATTATACAGTGTTTCATAACTTGGTGGCTCACCATAGTTATACTTTTTTAAATAGAATACCTGTATGTTATTACATTCTTGTATTTCCCGAATAATTCTTGGTCAAAAAGTAGTAACATAGTATAGACCTAAAATCTAAAGTTTTCGATTTATTACCATTTTTCTGAAAAATTCTACGAAAACGAAGCATCAGATGGCCATAATTTTTGGTAGTGCTGTTCATAATAAAGGGGCCTAACGCAAGCATGTTTTATTTTTGTGTACAACTAAGAACATGCGCGAAAAACTGAATTAAAATTACATGATAAATTTTTGTCTAATAGTCAATGTTTTTAAATAGAACAACCTATACAGGGTGTCCAGAAACTCTCCTGACAAACGAAGACCGGAGATACCTCAGATAATTTTAAGACAATTTAAACCAATTCACCCTAGTCCGAAAATGCTTCCTAAGGTCATAGGCGTCCGTTTTGGGTAGGTAAACGGTTATTTTAACGCATAACTTTTTTGTCTTTAACTTTTAAGCATTTGTGACACTAGATTATTAAATTTTCAGGTATTCTAGTACTAAAAGGTACTCTTACTTTAAGTCGGTAGGATACACCGTTTTCTAGAAAAATCGATTTGAAAATTTTTCGTTTTTTCGTCATTAAAATTCAATTTATTATTTTTTGCACTAGTTCGCTGTGAACTGCCAACAGAAATAAAACCTACGTTTTTAATTGTCAAATTATTGTCAGCTCGCGAAGTTGAAATGACGAAAGATGAAATGACGAAAAAACGAAAAATTTTCAAATCGATTTTTCTAGAAAACGGTGTATCCTACCGACTTAAAGTGAGAGTACCTTTTAGTACTAGAATACCTGAAAATTTAATAATCTAGTGTCACAAATGCTTAAAAGTTAAAGACAAAAAAGTTATGCGTTAAAATAACCGTTTACCTACCCAAAACGGACGCCTATGACCGGCACTAGAAATTCGCAATTGATGGAATCGATTCACCTCTGGAGGATAAATAAGCATACCAGTTTTTGTTTTTCTAAATAGAAGCGTTCGGGAGATATTAAGAAAAAACTAATTACAAGGCGCCATCTTCAAAGAGCTCTAGCTCCCTTAGGAAGCATTTTCGGACTAGAGTGAATTGGGTTAAATTGTCTTAAAATTATCTGAGGAATCTCCGGTCTTCGTTTGTCAGGAGAGTTTCTGGACACCCTGTATATCTCTCGATTTTTGAATTGATTGCGTGTCCTGCACGAAATATTTTAATTTAAATGTTTCCAGGGAAGTGGCTAGCTCGCGGAAGCTCTAGTCTCTAGCCTGCCAGGTCTTCGGATATAACAAAATTAGACTTTTTTAGGTCTTCGTAAAATACCAAATATACAGTATACCTGCAAACACAAAGGAAGCTGTGCGGGAATATATTCGACAAATATTTAGAAATATAAGTGCTCAACCCCTTATTAATGTCGAGTCATCATTTCGGAAGCATGTTTAAAAATATTTCGAGGTGAATGAATATTCATTTGAACAATAAATTTTATTTATTTCGATGTTCATATTTATTGTTCTTTTATAGTTGCTCTTCCACCAATTCCTCTTCCATTCACGTAACAGTTCCTGTTTCTGCGCGTATTACAATTAAGTTATTAATTTGTTTTGTTTGAAAATTTGCTTACTGTACCAAATTCTACATATTTTATGAAATATATTGCTGGCATAGACGGTATTGTAAATAAAATATGTTCATCAATTTTCGTAGACACTTATTAAGATTTTATAAGTAAAATAAAAAAAGAAAAGTAATGATATATTACATTTTCCTGTAATGCAATTCATAAACAATTGAAACTCTAGCTAGTATATGCTCTTTTTGACATTCCCACAATACATCTAAAAGTCATATCTCTAAGCTCATTTTTAGAAAAATTCATTTTAAAATCATGCTAGTCAACTGACAAGAAACTTATTAAATGCCATCCATTCAACTGTCAATTTCGCAGCAAACATGGTCGAAAGCTTTAAATTTTAGGCATATAATATCTTATTACCTTTTGACTAAGAATTATACGAGAAATACAAAAATGTAATTATATATAGGGTGTTCCATTTAAATAACTATAACTATGGTCAGCCATGAAGTTCGTTCTTAGAAAGGAAACCGCTTCAAAATTCCTTTTTTCATAAAGTCACAATAGGCCTTCCGGAGCAGACTACTGACCCTCAATAAAATGTAAATGTATAAAGTACGAAATAGAACAATATCTATATATATTTCTTTATTTTTGGTGTTAT
Source organism: Amphimallon solstitiale (assembly GCA_963170755.1). Taxonomy (NCBI): domain Eukaryota; kingdom Metazoa; phylum Arthropoda; class Insecta; order Coleoptera; family Scarabaeidae; genus Amphimallon; species Amphimallon solstitiale. The sequence goes on along the minus strand of OY720679.1, from coordinate 29,119,191 downwards.
ATATAATCCATATTTTTGTGATATAGCTTGGTGGCTACTCTAACAGAGGATACTATCAACTTGAGTTTTACTTTCCTCATTATATTCAACGCCACATTCAAAAACAACATTAAAATGAGTTTTTTATTAGTCCTTGATTTGCATAGAATACCTTTGATTCTTCTTTTAATTTCGATTGTGGTTTAACTTAATAAGCTCATAAGCTTTACTCTTATCAGAAGTTGCTGTGGAAAGGTATCCTAGTTTTGTATGCATAAACTGTTTTATCTAGCTTGTTTTCTTCACTTTTTCGCCGTTAGAGTGGAAGAACTGTTGCATTGTAACTTTGCACAATATTATGCCAATTTATTTCTTGGCTATACTGTACTGATGATTGGCAACTAGTCTCAACGTGTATACAGTTTTCATTGTTCGCGTATAACTAACCGTTATCCGTTTGCACATTCAAACACAAGTTATAAATATCAAAATAAAATTAAAAAAGTAACATATTTAATACGAACAGTTCTCGTAACATTACACTTGTCAATATTATCAAATTATCTGTTTTTCAACAGCTTTGTCTGTAACATAGAAACAATGAAAATGAATTTTTATTAGTTATAATACAACTGGAGTTCTTGTAATACCATCTGATAATTTTGCATCTCGGGTAGTTATATCAATTAGATTGTCACATTTATGAATTAATTATATTAGCTTTCATTTATTTAACAAACGATAAGTGTTATGCGGGCACAGTTAATAATCCCGTCTTCTAATGATTTCAATCTAACTTGAATTCATGCTTCATTAAAATATCAAGCTTGTCAGGGATAGAAAGAAATTTATTAAAAACGTGACAGGTTTCAATACCAAAATTAAATATTACTTTAATAATTAGATTTCACAATGCATTTGCTCTCAAATTATTCCCCTCTACAATAAATTATTGGGCATTGCTCTGTTAATGTAATGTATTTAGTCAATATCTCAGAGGAGTACAGTCGGTAAATTGTGGTACCGGTTAGAATGTGTGCCACATAATGACCATACATGTACATTGTACATACATACATATTGTGTAACTTGAGTAAAACTTTGCGCGATTTCTCACAATGGTGATGGGTCGTATCTTCAGTCAGTGTGTACTACCATTGCTGGGAAATAGATAAACGAATGTCTCTTTAAATTTATACTAGTGTCAGACTTCTGGAGACAATGTTGTTAAGGATATAGCCTCATTCTTTCTTTTCGAATTTCCAGTGAAACAAACTAAGTAATAAATTCTTGGTCTGATAGAGCAACCAACACGTGCAGTATTACACAGTAATAGTAGGTACACAGGCTGCAACAAGTTTTGTGAATTTCTTGTCTTTACGGGTCTAAGCATACGGTATCAGCATATAAAAGGTTTAAAAAAATCAAGTACTAAAGGTTTCATAATAACATGATTGTATGTTATGGAAAGCTTTCATAATTATTAACACTTTTAATAATCGTTATATGTGTATTAATTACCTGTACATATTCTATGCCACTGTCAAATTAATAAAGTATCTATATCTCTATCGGGAATTAAAACGCATATTTTGTGTTTATAAAGAAGGTTTTTCTGGATTGGAAAAACATGTGTATTTAAATGACAAAACATTGTAGACAAATAATAAATAACAAGAAATAACGAGATTACCATTTAATACTTCTGCTTAAGTAACAATACGCTTAACTGCTGGCTTTTTGCTTTATAACTGCTATTTCATGCGATTTAGTACTATTTAAATATTTGGAAACGCGCTGCCCGGTGGATAAAGAACCCGACTTACGATTGGGAACTCATAGCTTTAATCATACCTGTGAGTAAATTTTTATGATTACATTTACCTAATTGAATTCTCAGTGCCAAGCAGAAAATTATATTTACAATTCTCATATAACACTATTTTTAAAATTATTTAAAATTTAGTTAATACGCCTGAGTACGGACTATTCTTAAGGGACCCACACACTGCGTTTTTGTTCGACAGTTTCGTTCGACGAACAAGTCTGTCCGAACAAAAACGACGCAAAACCGAAGTGTGTGGGTCGATAACCGTCGTTGATGTTGGCGTATGTACAAAGCTGCTGAAAATAATCTGGTTCGGCCTGTTTATGTCCGTCGAACAAAACCGTCGAACAAATCTGAAGTGTGTGGGGTAAACAGTTTTAAAAGAAGACGATTTTTTGCAGTGTTGTAGTTCTATATAGTTCATAATCAACGTTTTGCCGAACAAAACTGCCGAACAAAACTGTAGTCTGTGGGCAATTCACGTTCGTCGTTTTTGTTCGACAGACTTGTTCGTCGAACAAAACTGTCGAACAAAAACGCAGTGTGTGGGCCCCTTTACAACAACTGTTACTTGATGTATTTCAGTACGATTTAAAGAATCAAAATCATAACTTACGTTGGCCCTGTGGATAGGACACATGACTAGCGATTGGGAGATCGAAAGTTCATTCGTCCATAAATTTTTTAATTAAATTACCTAATTAAATGATCTAACTTAATGTGATAACAACTAAAAGCCATTTGTGCCACATAGTAGGAGCCTACTAGTATTATTATGAACACAGAAGTTATTAACAGAAACCCTAAAAACCGGACTTGAGGTAGATACTTGCCGAAACCACTACTTAATAGTCACTTGTTCATGTATGTGTTATGTCTGTAGTATTATGTAGATGCAAAAACAAAACTATTTTCTCATTTAATTTGGGTTTAATTGTCATAGATTTGCATTTAATTTGCACCATACTGTAAACACTAAAACTTAACTATATGTATTTTGTAGGAAAATGTGCATGATAATTTATTTCTACAACATTTCGGAAAAGTTGTGGGCGTCAGGGTAACAGAGAATTGGTATGAAATTCACTTCATCTAAATAATTAACTAGGTAAATAATTTCTCTTTGAAAAGTATTATAACTAACAGATAGCTTGAGAATATAGAAACGAATTTGCAAGAACTACATAACTCACAAAGAAAAAGTACACATAAATAACATTTACTTTTAACTACTGGCGAAAATACGGACTCTGAGAAAAAGGCTACTTGATCTTTGTTAAGCAAAAGCATCTGCTTCAATATTCCGTAATTGTTATTTATTTTCTCTTCAAGGAAATGAAGTAATTCGGTACACCGAGCTAAATAAATTGCAGTAAATAACGTACTTCGGCTAGTCCAATAAATGAATTCCACTTTCGTAAATATTTTGCTTTCTTTTCAGTTCTTTCCTTTATCGATTTTTCTAAATTAAAAACACTTAGACCCGTACAAGGTTAGGAAATGAAATGTAATTCCATTGCATTATCCTCTTTCATCTGATAAAAGAAAAGAATAGATAAATGTTTAATTCTCTCACAATTAAATTAAGGGTATAGGGCGATACTAATATACTTGAATGCTAATGGTGTTTAAAATAATTAAATATATTTAAATGGATCAAATTTGAAATATTCACTGTATTTTATTTTAATAATAGGCTTAGATGTTTGTGTTGTCATATCATATAACAACGAGAAGATTCTATAGAACCTAAATAATTTTCTCCAGCTAGCTGATGAGCTGGTATCTATAGACCATGTCAAACTTAGTATTCAGTATGTGTCTTATGGAGACAGACAACATAGTTGTCATTTCGACAATGACAGGTTAGGTTGGTACTCATTACAATGACATGATATTTTAAATACTTGTTGGTTAGAATATTATTCTATATTAGGAGTATTATATTAAAATATTAATTTCACACTTGACAGGAAGGTTATGTTGTGATACTTACAACACACCGATATAAAATAAAAAAAAATCGAACTGACAACATTGCCTTCAAATAAAAAAAAGACAGTTTATTACAAATTGCTTACGGTAGTAAAAGAGGTATATATCCCATAAGAAACTGTACGGAATACTAAGGTTGAGATGCTCTATAGTAAAGTTGTTTAAAATACTGAATTTTTAATCAGTCCTAAGGATAATCCTATTATAGAGATATGGTGCTAACTGGAATAACTTTTGAAGAAATGGGTTGTAAAATTTATTAGTTCGTCTTATTTAGCCATTGCATGTTCTTTAATTTAAAAGGTACATGATAATATTTTCTTAAGTAGAAAACAAAGCAAGAGCTAGGCTTCTGAACTTTTTGCACACTAGCGGCATCAGATAGATCTGAGCAAGTGTCATAAACGATTCAGAAGATGTAAAACTAGAAGGATTAGCCGCATAATAAAATTTTATAACTCTCCTTAATTTTGAATATTATATTGAAACCCGAAAGTCTCTAATATCAATTTTCATAACTAAATATTTCATTTGATTAATAATATACCGGGCTTTTTTTTTATCATTACACATAGCATTTTCCCTATGTGTAATGATAAAAAAAAATTGTCAATGCATTAGCGATATAGTCACTGTATAGTAGACAACCAGTTATACACTCGTATTTTGACAAGCAGGAACAGTGAGCTGTCATAAGATTTTTATCAGTCAATTTTCCTTAAACTTTTTATTAAAATTTTAAAATAAAAATTGAGTTTGTAGCAGAAATACTGTACGATACACGTGTTAAAATGTTATTTTATTTTGCTTATTTTAAATTGCTCCAGTTCCTAATCACCCTCGTGTCGCAAATCTTACTCGCAAAATAGAATAGCACTTTTAACAATTATATCGTAAATAACTAATTTTGTACAATTTTTCTTACAATTTTAAAATTCGAAATATATCACGTCGTCAACATCATAATTGCTACATTAAGGATTTCCCGCCATTTCCCACTGGCCGCGTAACGTTGATACAAATAAAATAATATTCTGGAGATCCGTTTCTCTTACTTCTACCATAAATTATTTGTACGGAAAAATTAAACTTTGCAGCGTACATAAAACCTTTTACATTTATTACGAAACTGTTAAAATTTAGCGCGAAAGTATTTGATTCGGCAATAATACTTGTACTGGTAACACTGGGCGATACAGAGCAAAATAAAGCTTAGAAGAATTAGGTTATGTTTTTAATAAAGAAAATGCAGAATATCACTTGGAACAAAATAATTAGTTTATTATAACAATTAAACGAACTTAAATGTGAAGTCTAATATCATAACAAGTTCTCGAAATGTCCACCTTGTCTTTCAAGGCAATAAGCAAGGCGATCTTGAAAGCAACGAAGTGTATTTCTAATAAATTCTGGCCTTATTCCATTACATGCAGTACGTATACGCTCTTTTAGTTCATTCAAGTTGCGTATTCGTACATTGTTGTAAATTTTACTTTTTAGGTAACCCCAAAGAAAATAGTCATTTGGAGATAAATCAGCTGATCTTGGAGGCCATAGTATGGGACCAAATCTACCAATCCACCGTCTTTGAAATAAGTTATTTAAAAAATTCCTGATAGCGTTAGTAGAATGTGGCGGGGCCCCATCCATTTGGAACCAGGGTTCATCAACATTCATCATCTCAATTGATGGAATGATATGGTCTCTCAACAAATTCAAATATTTCACTGCAGTGAGGTTACCGTCAATAAAAAATGGGCCAATAAGTCTATCGCTTATTATTCCAATCCAGACATTAACTTTTTGAGGGTATTGTGTTCGGGTCAGGTTTTGAGCGTGAGGATTTGTACGGGACCAGTACCTAATGGATTAATGGATAGGAAATTTAATAATTTTTCATGGATAAATGTAGGGTACAAACCGAAAGTTCTGAGAGTTGACTTCACCGTTTACGGTAAATGTAGCCTCATCAGTAAAAATTATTTTATTTAAAATTTCTTGGTTTTCATTTTAACATGTTAAACATTATTTCACAAAACAGTTCGTTTTATCTTATCCTCTTCGAAAAGCTCTTGATGATTTGATATTTTGTATGGCCTATATTTAAATTCTTTCAGAGTTTTGTATACCGAACTGTACGATACTCCAAAATGTTTAGCTACATCTAAAAGCGATCCTACAGACCGTTCCTCTAAGTAACACAGGATATTTAATTTCATGTCTTCTGTTCGAACATGATTGCTTCTATTTTTTTTTTTTGTGAGAATTTAGAACACAACCATCTTCTTGAAATTTTTAAAAAAAGTTCAGAATTGTTTTTGCACAAGGTATAGGCCTGTCTGGATAATTGACGGAAAACATGTCTCTAACTTGCCTTAAACTATTATTTTTCTGGTACCACATTACTATTGCCACCTTTTCATTTCTGTTGTATTTATCCATGATTTATAAATAAATTATCTATTTTTTAATAAAATGTATTTAATTTATGACTTATGTTTGAATAAAAATTCAGAAATATTAGACATAAAAAATGTTTTTCCCGTCATGGCAACCTGATTTAAAAATTAAGGTATGCTATACGTAAATTCTTCATTGGTGTATAACTGGTTGTCTACTATACAGTGACTATATCGCTAATGCATTGACAATTTTTTTTTATCATTACACATAGGGAAAATGCTAAAAAAAGATAATGATAAAAAAAGAGCCCGGTATATCACATTACTGCTATTTTCAAAGTCAATAAAACTTGTTGAATTGATGCAATGGTGAGGATTGCCAAACAATTGTATCGTACACTTAAATGAAGTTTAGTATGAAACTGTCTCACTCTAGAAGGTAATCAATTCAGCCGATGTTCGACTGTGCCTTACGAATCGCAAGCTTTTTCTTCTGTCGAATAAACAACACATAAATTTGAATGACATCGTGATATATTTCTATCATAGAGTTCTGTGACATATTAGGATATGGGGCATGTCACTACTAAAATATCATAAATAATTTAAAATAGTTATCTGTAGCAAGACTCAGGGTGACAGGTAAGACTTCATCAGACACCAACACCACGCAACATTAATTTCTCTCGTTTGATTAATGACAATTAAATATATAAACTAAAAGCCTATTCCGTGAAATACTAAATACCCACCTTCCACGTATTGTGCTCCAGATTTGATTAAGTTTTCTTTCATGGGTTGGAAACAAAATGTCAATATTACCTGTCATAATTCTGAACTGAGAAATTCAAATTTTTAAGAGCTTCGGTGAATAAATGTTGAATTGGAGATATCATTATGAAACGTTATTAACAAAAGTTAATTCGTTGTTACTTGCGTAGATGACAAAAAACAGTTTTGACTTAACAACAGTTAATGAGTTTATATCACGCTCATATTACTAGTAGACTGTCGTTTGGTATGTGGATTTGGAGTAATTCTATTTTATTCAGTAACATCTTTATACATTAATTATACATACATTGTAGGTCAAAACTTGCACACACTGCTAAGCCATTTTTTTGTGACCTGTATATCATGATTTTCCTTTAAATCCATATACACGAACTAGCTAATTAGCTAAGGTATATAATTAAAAAACATAGCTATAACGTTAGCTTCAATCTTCGGAAATCTAGATTTTTCAATCACTAAACCTAGTTTTAGGTCTTAGTATCAGATTAAAGTTTCAAATAATATGTATCCGTATTAAGAAGGACGTAACGTATATCAGTGTCTTACCAATGTTACTTTCTATTATTTGTATGTGTTAGTTGTATTTCTTAGTTACTGCAATAGTTTTCTGAAATCAATTTTTGAAGTGTAAACTTCTTTAGGCGCTTTGCGCTGATTGTAGGCAGTGAACAAGACTGACCTGCAACGCTCGGATATGTAACGCTCTTCGAGTAAAGTCGGCTAAGGGAACAAGATAAATAAATATATCATATAGAGGTATTTAATTTCAATTAAATTGAAATTGAAATGAATAGATAAAGTCATGTCCCGAGACCGCACGGTTATGAAGCCGATACGTTACCATCAGACCAAGCGAGGGACCGTAAGCAAGTATTTATATCGTCTATTTATACATACACATACGTTCGAACCGACCAAACGAAACGGACGCTCGCGTAAATGTAATAAATGTGCGAATATGTTTTATTTAATACGTTACTGAATATTATATGCGTGTATTTCGTATTATCTACGGTATTATTAACCTCGCCTTGATGTAGTTTACACTTCCGCCATGTGGTTTTAAGCACATTCATTCTTCTTGTTTATTATTATTAAATTATTTTTATTCATTATATGCTTTAATTCAGCCGTTCGAGTGACCCACTCTAATCGCCTTGGTTGAAATAGCTTAACCGAACCCTCAAAAAGGCAAAACTATATGTGTAACTCCTCCCAGGAAATCACGCCGGGAGCGTTTCCTCCTTGGGTACGTATAGGCTAGACATTTCTCCTTTGCGTGTGCTATATTTGGTGGCTGCTGGCGGCACCACGCTCGATATCGGAGGCTCCGAAAAGGGACCGCGGGCTTACGTGTATAAAAATCGGCGGTGGTGTGACGGAAAATAAAATCAAAACACTTTAAAAATCATTAATTGTCAGATATGACAGAGACATCGAAAAGTTTCACGGTTCTCACTTTCACGAAAGAATTCAACGTTATCGAGTTTTCGCCTGTCCACGAAGGCTCAGTAACCGAGAGAATGAACTTTTATGTAACGTTCGGCAGCAATCTCCACTTTCCAAGTACTTCTATAACGAAAGTACGGTTCATTTAAATCCTCTCTGCCGGTGGATCCGGTAAAAAATCTCGCTATCAAAAGTAGGCGAGAGCTCGCGTCAATTCAAACAGACATTTATTTCTGCGATGACAGTGTGTGAAATACGCATCTAGATTGGTAATTATCAGGACGAATCTACAGTTAGAGGAAAGACCGGCAAAAAGAACCCTGTCGTAAATTAAGGTGGAAAGAATTGACACCACAAAGTCAGTAACTATATATGTCGCATAACATTTAGAAATTACAGTCTTAAACGATTGCAGGTTTTGTTCTTTAAATACTGGCACTGGGAGCACTAAAAATAATATACTAAATGGCATTAATTTCATCGATCACTAATTTAGTATTTATTCAGAGAAAGGTGAAAACAGAACCAGAAAGCGAGGCAGAATAGATCAGTATCTCCGGTATACAATCTTTAATTTGAGTGTCGGTCGAGCAATACGACGTGCTATGTTGTCTCATAAATGCTCTGAATTGACAGGACTAGATCTGATACTGATACACCAAAGATGTAACGATCGAGAGATGCGATGTGAAGTATGGAAAAATATCGAGGAAGAATAATTACTGTCATCGACCAATTGTTAAGCGTTAATGTCAGAAATCCGACAAATGTTGAACAGTATGGGAATGAAAAGTGCATTTATTTGACTGATAGCCTGAGAACGTAAGCGAAGCGATAACAAGGGAACGATATTTTCATTGTTTTTTCTTTTGATGAATGTAGACTTTAAATTTATAAAGTGCATTAGCTTCTGTGAAACGATTACATAGGCGCAAATGAGCATACACGATGTGAATATGTAATGGGTAAAGAAATGAAAAAAATGCCAAGTTCAACCGTGGTTTTTCATTGATGAAATGTGACACATATTAGATATGTACGTATTATTGTTATTACCAATTATTACTGTTGTATCGCTCTCTTCTATATGTATTTCTCCTGTACGGCAGGCACATAATAAAATCCTTCTCTCTATACTATTGTAAATTGTCAATAAAATGTTTATTACATGTAAGTATAATAAGAACAATAACGAACTTTCTATATTATAAAAATGGTCCTTAATGCAAGAAAATTACACATAATTGCAATATTTACTTATGGGGTCAATGACATTCAATTAGACAATTACGTCTCGCAACAGATTTTTTGAAGTTTATGGGAAAGAATAAACGTCAACTAAATTCTGACGTAATGTCATTTTGTGGAAAAGTTTAAATTGAACGAATATACAGGGTGCGTCAAAAGTTTAGAAAATCGGACATTATAAAAAGCATCATGGCATTGCTCGCGTTTTACAGGAAATTGTAATGAAGTTGTGAGCAGGTATAAAAGAGCCGAACTCAAGCTCGAAGAGATTGAAAATACAACTAGTGTCGCTATAATTACCAACTTACTGATTAAGTATTTTCAATGCAGTATTCATATTTGAAAAATATACACTAAAGGAATTACATATCTTCCTCCTTATATAAAAGTACGTATGAAAGATTACATTGCTGCTCTAAACGCTATTTGTACAAGAAAAGGAAAGACAATAATTTTTCACTTCAAACGTTATTAGTAATTATGTTTTTAATTATTTTTCACAAATGGTTTACTGAATTCAATTAGCTAGAATAAATACAATGTTCTAATAAATTAAATACTTCTGTATTGCAGACGGGTCATTTAATTTAACTTACCCCACGCTTGTAACATTTCGTTTTATCAAGGCTATATATTGAGCTTCAAATCAAAATAAAATCTCGAAAGAGTTATATTTACAGAATATATGGTAGGTTGGAATAGCGAAAACGATAAATAATTTACGGCATTAACTTTTGCTTCGCGCTATTTTTTCCCTTTCTTTTTATGTCTTGTTTCTTCCGAAATTAAATTCAATAACCAACCGCTTTATTAACTCCAATAAGTTTTATTAACGGGTCAACAGTTCGAACTTTTAGAAACAAACCATACAATTCTTTTACTTTTTCTTCTTCTGCACTGAAGGCGAGCTTAACAACTAGATATTATTTTTTGCCTTCCACTTTTGCCTTACGCTTTCCTTCCGATTATGCGACGGCTAAGTAGAGCTTTTGAAATTCGAACACGTAACACTTGGACGTGACACGGTTAATTTTCTGCAAAACGTATTCCTGTATATTTTCAAGAGAACTATTGATTTTTGCAAACACCCACTGATGAATTTTTAAGAAGAATCTCTGTAAATAAAATTGACGGCGGCAAGTGATTCAATAAAACATACGCTCCCCTAACATACAATATTTTTTGATTGTACGTATCAGCATATGCAATACAGATGATTTTATTTGGACTTGTTTTACATTTATAATTTTTATTCAAATCTAGCATAAGTTATAGCAATAAAATATAGACTATATCTACTAGGGAGAAATTTATTTTGCAAGAGTGTAATTATAATATAAATCGTTTGAAAGAATATGTATCTCGAGCTTACATACATGGTGTAATATGGGTATGAAATAATTACTTAACTTTTTATTTGGAAAAGTTATGAAGAAATGTTTTAAACAAAAGTTTTTCTTACTATTTTGAAAATTTCTTTCCGTTCAGCTTTTTGACTATTCATTTGCAATATATTTCATTATGACATAATCTTGAAATAAAGTGCAAACAAAGTTCAGTTTGACAATGTCTGTAAAAAAGAAAGCAGCATACACCGAGGTTGTTAAGAAGTGCGATATCAAAAGTTTGACTTTTTCAGAACATTGTAATAGTATTGTAAGAAAGTAAAAAGCAGAAATTAAAAACAAGTTATGAGCCTAATTTATTAGCATTGTTATATGTATATATCAGAAATATGTATGTATAAATAAAACATGATGGTACATTAGAAAGCAAAGAGTTTTATTCGAAATACATATTTTGAAAGAATATGTACCGGGTGTTTTTTTATCTTTGATATCATTTTGATCACCTGCAACTTTCTTGTTTTTAAAAATATCAGAATGAAGCAAAAATCATTTTGCATAGGTATCTATGAAGTTTTTTACGTTTTAAAAAATAAAACAAAACACTAACGTTTTTCCAAGATATTAACCTAACTTATATTTTTTTAAATGGAAAGCCCTAAATATTTTCGGATATTTTGATTTTACATGAAATTTCAAGTATATTTTATAAAGCATACCCCATACCTATCTTCAACGGTTTGCGAGAAAACGGCGTTTAAACATGCCATTTTTAGAATAATTTAATTTTGTAAAATGTTTTTTTTAATAATTTGTTACTTTGTTAATCGTTAATCTTTTGTTTTATTAAAAATAAACTTTCTAAATAATTATGAAAAATGATTTCTGTTTGATTTCGACATCTTTAAGAACAGGGTTACAAAACTAAATTTTTCTTTGTTGCATGTTTAAACGCCGTTTTCTCGCAAACCGTTGAAGATAGGTATGGGGTATGCTTTATAAAATATACTTGAAATTTCATGTAAAATCGAAATATCCGAAAATATTTAGGGCTTTCCATTTAAAAAAATATAAGTTAGGTTAATATCTTGGAAAAACGTTAGTGTTTTGTTTTATTTTTTAAAACGTAAAAAACTTCATAGATACCTATGCAAAATGATTTTTGCTTCATTCTGATATTTTTAAAAACAAAAAAGTTGCAGGTGATCAAAATGATATCAAAGATAAAAAACACCCGGTACTGCGAATAATATGATTATGAATATGGTCACAATAATTCTTAAAGATATTATATTGCAATTTATATAGAAAATATAAAATAAATTAAATAAAATTTATTTTATATAATACTCTCAACACCCTATCATGTCTTTATGTCGGTCAATTGGGCAACCACGAGACAAAATCTATTTAGTGCCTCATCAATTCTGTGGTTATATGCGATATGTATCCTTAAAGACAGAAGTCGCACCGGATATCTTACTACAGCTTACAGCCACGATTATCAAGACATACATTTGTCACACATTAATGTCAATGGAAATTCAAACCGAATTTATAACAATTTGACTTATAAATTTCGCATTGTACGTTTGGTCCCTACATAATTCAACACTATTTCACAAAATATTGCAAGTAATACCTAAAGTAAATGTCGAATTGGCATAGATGATATAATGCCTAAGTTTAAGTAGCAACTGGTAATACATCAAAGGAATTGTATTTCTGAAGTATACAGTATTACAAAGTGAACATAGCCTCACCTTACTCATTGAAGCATCTCCTGTATTGTTCATTGACCGCATATTAGTTGGTAAATTTATAATAGTAATAATTTAATAATAATAGATAGACGATTAATGATATAAGCGTTAAAAATGTTATGAGTTGGGTAGTGATAAGGAATAAGTAAAGGAACATAACAAAAGAAACAAAAATATTAGTAATGGAACGCCCAAACTTCGTAGCTTGGATGATAAAAAGTAAGAGTGCACTATGTCAAAATAATAGGCAAAATTAACGAAAATACAGTGGCAAAATCTTTACAATGTAGAAATGCTATGGAACACATTAAAGAAAATAATTATTAAAGCAGCATAGAGAAGCTGTTGAAAAATAAGTTACTCCGAAAAAGCAGGCGTAATAATGAAATTGAATTAGCAATAAAACAAAAGAAAAAACTCTGGAATATATATTTAAAGAATAAATTAACAGAAATAATTAACAGTCATACAGAACAAACAATGTAAGTAAAGCAAATTCTATTTGATGCAAAAACGAAATTTTATCTTGGATTGGGCTTCGATACAAATGCTAGCAAACAGAACACTAAATCTACCGGAAAGAGTAAAAAAGTACATATTAGCTTCATAAAAGAAGAAATAACAAGGAAAAGGTATTTTAAAACAAACTTAAATTAGATGCAACGGGACGTTGCAGATTACATTAACAAATAAACAAATGATTATGTGAAAGACAACACTGAAATCAGAATAGCACTAGAAGTAGCAGTAAAACAGGGAATCTGAAAATTGGTAAAGCAGCCAGATTGGATAATATAAAAGCGAAACTATTAAACTACATGGAGAGTAACTAAAAAGAATGCTTTCACAAAATATTAAATAAATTATGGAAAACAGGAAATATAGGAGAAGATCAAACAGTACTACCAATTATGATGAAACACAGTAGTAAAAAGTATACTAACTACAGAGCGACTTGGTTACTAAGTATAAGCAATAAAGCCTACGAACAGAATTTAAGGGAAATAATGGAAAATAATGAATGTGGCCACCACACGATTTTCTTATACGTATGAACGCTTCAAACTCTACAATTTTAAGAATTTTCTTATACAAAAATTATTCAAAATCCTATTTTAAGTACCATTCTCTTAATAAATCTGTATAGAATGCATACTTTGCAAGATATTGGGAAAAAACGTGCTACTTGCTAAATCCAGCTCTAAATACTTTTGTACTCTTGAGAAATTTATATAAAATGTATAATTTACGATATATTTAAAACAATCGCTATTCGGTAAGAGAGTGGTACTTCCGGTCCGAATTTTGAATTTTTTTTTATAGAAAATGTATTGAAAATTCTGTTTTAAATACTTTTTTATTCGTAATATTCTTGCATAGAAAGCATGACTTGCGAAATATTTGCAAAAAACTCAATTCCGATAAGAGTAAAAGACCTACTTCCGGTAGGAATTTCGAAAAACTTTTTTAATAAATATTAAACGAATAAAACACTTGGTTATACTGTATCACTTAAGGACAGATTTATTGTTCTCTGACACGTGTTTCGACCTCTCGGTCATTAACGAAGAGTTTACAGACTTAAACTAAACTAAGAAAGTTACCAATACCTATTTATATGTATGGGCTAGTGTCTTAAGTACAGTGTCAATAATGAAGTCCAGTTGTGTGTTTGTGACATGTTTATTTGCTGTTGTAGCTTTTTTAATTTCTAGAATTTCTAATAAATCTAATTTCCTTCCTTTATAACTATTATGTAATAATGTATAATTATTGGTATCAAATACATGAACAAGGTCTACGCAATGTTCAGCAAAGCCCGTATTTTTATTATTGTTTAAAATTGATTTTTTATGTTCATTAGTGCGATCTTGTACGGGTCTGCCTGTTTGGCCAATGTAGATTGCGTCACAATCACTGCAACCTACCTCATAAACACCAGATTTGTCACACAATTTTGCTTTTTCTTTGTTATTGACTAAGATTTTTCCTAAATTTACTTTGTTCACTTGGATAATATTTAAACCTAACTTTTTTAATTCGTTAGAAACTCTGCTGCTAAGACCTGGGATATAGTTAAGAGAATGAAACCGCTTGTTGTTTGTATGTTGAGTTTGTTCAATATAAAAATTTTTTATAAGGATCTTTTTTTGTTTCTTTTCAATCATTCTGTCAATGAGTTGTGTGCTATAACCATTATTTAATGCTATAGTTTTTAAAATATATTTTTCTTTTTTGTAGTTGTCAGTGTTTAAAGGAAAGTTGAGTAATCTATAGATTAAGCTGTGGAAGGCTGTCATTTTTATATTCCAAGATTAGTTTGAATTAGCGGGAATGATAGTATCTGTGGTAGTTGTTTTCCTAAATATATCAAATTCTATTCTTTGTTCAATTCTAGTGATTTTTATGTCTAAAAAGTTTAGTGTTTTTTCCACCTCTTTTTCTATTGTAAATTGAATATTATTGTTGAATGAATTTAAATGACTGAAAAATTGATCTAATTGTCTGTCTGTGCCTGACCAAATACATAATATGTCATCTACATATCTAGCCCAAAAGGAAATGAGTTTTGAAAAAGGGTTGTTACTATTTTTTATGTATCTATCTTCAAAATCTGTCATATATAGTTCGGCAAGTAATGGGCTTAGCGGACTACCCATGGGTAGACCACTAGTTTGTTTATAAAATTTATTGCAAAATTTGAAATAATTTTGGTTGAAGCAAGTGTTAATAGATTTTTGTAATATGTTCTGTTGTTCTGGGATCAGCTAAGACTTCTGTATCTGTTTAAATAAAATTGCTTTTAATTAATCGGTAGGTACTGAAGTAAAAAGGCTATTAATATCGAAGGAGACTAATTTCATGTTACTGATTATTACAACATTTTTTAATTTATCTAATAGTTTGAAAGAATTTTTGATTGCGTTGGGGGCTGTGAAATTTATTATTTCTGGTAAATGTGTATTTAATGATTTACATAATTTATATTTAATAAAATTCTTCTTAAATTTAATTTTGAGTACATCAGATTTTTATATAAATTTGTTTAAACTTACTGGTTGATGAAATATTGGCAAAACTCGATTTTTTCATTGAAGTAAACTACTACTTCTGGTCTGCCGATTTTACTGAACAGATGTTCAGTAAAATCTTGAGATCTGATTAGATAATCAGATCTCAAGAAGGAGGTTATACTCGTAAATACAACATTTGAAATTGATATCTATAGCTATATAAGAAATAGTCCCTGCTATTTATCATTCTGACAGATATAGTTTCGAAGAACTGTTGGAAGACAACTACAGCTTTTGTATATCAGAAAGTTGATAAAAACCGATTATGTGCCATGTAACGGTAGGCCCTGTATATAATGAATAAAATATAAATATAATATAACATCCAAAATATTTATATTAAGGTAAATAATGAATCAACACAGATCAGGAAACATATATTATTCATTTATTTGTATTAAATGAATAATATTCCTATTTAAAATGTTCCTATATAAGTTCTGTAGATGTAAAAGAGAAATAGTGCGTAGGTATATCGATGTAAAAACATAAGTGGCGACAATGATATCGGCGCTAGCCAGGAAGTTATGCGACATCAATAAGAAACCGTTTGTGTGCAACCGACACGTGGAACCTTGAATGTGATGAAGAAAGGTAAAGCACATAGGTGGCCCGGGGAAACCCCGAGGAATAATACGGCGTGGCGTGCCTTAAGCAAGAGAAGAGACAGACGCTCCCTAGCCGGCGTAAGAAGACGTTCCCTAGCCGACGCATGAATAGGTTCGTAGGTCGTGTTAAGTAGAATAACACTAGACCGCACCCAAAAAGAAAAGGGAACGATCTCTCACAGGCTAACAGTGCGAATATAAGTAATTCTACGCACTAGTAAAAAGTAAGAGAAAAAGCCTAGTGAGAAAACTGTTATAAGTTTTAATAAAACAAATAGCGGGTCAAGTGAAGTAAAAGTGCTATTAATAATCAAGTGTGTGCCGTATCTCCAGACAAAGGAGAGGACAATTTCAGTCTACTCTAGGAAAAGCCGCCCGTTGAAGACACCGTTCATGGTCATCGCATCGTATAAAGGTACCTAGCGTTGTTTGAATTAAAGGCCTATATCATGCATGTTTTTTTTTAAAACAATTAAATTAGCATTTAATTAAATCCATGGTATACTGTATAGGTAAAGCGTCATTGCACTGTTGTTAATTGTATTTGCACATGTTGTACCATGTGAATTGTGTTGTGTTTCTATAACCTTTGTTTGTAACCTGATCTGTGTTGATAGTGTTTTTTTATCAATATATTAATAATATTTAAACATCCTTTTGCGTGTCATTTGTCTACCTGACTCTAAGAATTTTGGAATATAAAATAGAAGTAATAGTACGTGCAGGACAATACTCTTAGCGTCTAAATACCTGAACCGTCTTGAAATTAAGAGTCTTATGCTAAACCGAACTATTTAACTGAGCTAAACTACGCGGAGCATTCAATAAGTCATTTTATTTATTTGAGTCATTTTTAATTATATTTTAAACAATTACTATTACATATAGCGACCAACTGAAGGGCACTACTATTACATATGGTGCCCAACCTTGGGACATTTTATTAATTTTAAGTATATTTTAAATCCGTACTATTACATATGTCACCCAACTAAGGGGCACTACTATTACAGCCAATACATGCTAACAAGCTAACAAACAATTAAAATCTTTGGAAGGAATATTTAGAGATGATAATTAACACAAAGACAAAAGTTATAGATCAATAACAAAGGCACAAAATAGTTTGGAACAGGTAGTAACTAATAGAATAGTATTTTGTTTAACTAGACAGCAATGTAGTAGATTAACTGCAGAAGCTGGTAGTTCATAGCGGAGCGGAGCTAAGCTAGCAACTCAGCCAAGACTGTGATAATGCTTTGCTGCCGAGTTGAACGTATAATTTTTTCTCCGATTGTTTAAATATATTTTGAAAATTATTACGATTATTACATTCTCCTTTTTATCCTATCGTGATAAATTCAATAAAAACACGATAAATATTTAATTAGATAAAAACCGATTATGTGGTAATACATCTGACATTTGTAACAGTATACTTTTTGAAATTATTTCTTAAAACATTTAATATGTGTGCATACAAACCTACTCTTTTTCCGATTTCACAAATGGTAAAGTATAACAAATTTCATATAAATTACACACCTTGCTCTATTAACAGCAGAATAATGTCCGGAGTGAGAGTTAGAAGGATTGCGTATTCTGTGACCGTTACATTGGGGACTGTTATTTATTCTTCTTATAAAAAAAGGAAAATACATAAATTTTCCACGAATTTTCTAGTTACACAGAAAACAGCAAGCGGCAACAGAAGTAACGGAGAACAGGAGGCACGTCGAAGAGAATTTAGCCTAAATTTGAAATGGCCCAGGACTGGAGCCGCAATGTGCCTTGGGAGAGTGCTTACGTTAAATTACAACCCGTGTATGCTCTATATTCTTCTTCTATTTCTTTTTGTTCGCTCGTCTGCATGTGTTAGTATCTGTATGTATGTTTGCTTATCTAAGGTCTTCTTTAAATTCCACGGCGTGTATTTTTAGAAATTCAAATGGGGAATTTCCTCGTTCGAAGATTACTAAATTATTTCCAACGATCACAAATTTTGTTAAGCAAATAAGAGACTGCTGTCGAAAATTTCATATATTATTGTTAAAAAATATTACGTTAAATCTGTAAGTTAATAGTAATAGTAATTCAAATTTATTTACATTTAATGCGCAAAGAAAACTTAAAATTAAATATATACAAACAAAAAAGATTAATTAAGTGCAATTTTTTTCGCAAAAATACGGAAATATTATATTTTTTTGCAGACTCGATCAACATTCTCGAAATAAGAAAAGACTAAAAAAATAAATATTATTCTTAATATAGGACGTCTAAAATAATATGAGAGAACTACTTTTAAACACGAAGGAATTGTTCTTTTGTTCAAAATTATGATTCATTAAAGACTTTGTTATTATTATCCAGATTAGCTCTGCATCAATCTCTTCGAGCTTGAATCGCCTTTTCACGTCCGCTTACACTTTTATTACAGTTCCCTGTAAAAAGCAAAAAGAAATATTTTTGATTTCCTAAACTTTTGGCACACCTTGTATAGATGTATATTTTTGTCCAAGAACTACTGTCACGGTGACAGGTGTAACGACAATTCGAAGCACCTTAACGTCAGTCTGACTTTTCGTTGTTGAAGTTTGAAATTTAGATGCTATTTAGCATAATACTAAGACTTGACACTAAAAGATTCATAGTGTTATTAGTTTTACACAGTGAAAGGACTAAATCATTAATGAAAAAGTAATATCAGATTTATTTTAGTTTTGCACAATTTGACCTGTCAATTATCATGGCTCACAAACGTCATTTCTGGGATGTAATATTTAATAATAGTCATACATCTTTTGACATATCTTTTAAGCTTGATTATAATGCAAATTTGTGAACAATGCAGGCCAATTACACAGAAGAATTAAGTTTTAAATAAAATGTTGGTAAAGAATGGTATGGCTTATTAATTCTATTTATAATAGTGAATTTATAACTGGCTTCCATATTAATAAATTAGTTTCATTTGTCTGCTTTGAAATTGTTTCTGTCAAAGTGAGTTTGCAGTGGCATTGAGTCGTCGCCTGTAGATCGTGCTCTGGCTATGTCGATTGCTGAGACGATTCTATTATAATTTGAATATTTAGTAGTGACGCTGGTAGTTGAACTAAAAACAATGACCAAAAATAATACGGACTGACGTGGGAATATCTGTGTAAACATTTTGCTTACACACACTGTAAAAAGAATATAATTCGAATTGTTGGATCATTTTGTGATTCTTACTAAGTATTTAAGAAAAAATAACACAAAAAGTGATAGTTCATGATTACAACCAAATTACAAATAATGATCGAATCGATCGAAATAAGAGCCACCAACCTGGGACACTATTATCATGAACCATCATCAGAATGTTTGATTAACAATTTTATTTAATGGTGTATTTTCAAACATATCCCATTAAATGATTGAACGCTCACCATACTTCAAACTTTCTATTGACAATCAAATTATTTAGTAGTAGTAATTATTGAATTAGGCTGGAATATTTACTTTAATAAATGCCATCCAATGTAATGACAAAACAATTGTCATTACATTGGAATTTGATTCTTCTGTCACCCAGTAATAATAATAACAATCATATTATATGTAGGCAAAACTAAAATGGAGCTGTTATCTGTGTCAATCGACCACCATATTTAATGCGTAGACTTGTTGTATTGTTTATGTATAGCACAAATGCCGCCAATTTTCACGTTTCCCGGCAAACGTCCTCGCGAACTAAAGTTGATTGCTGGTTTTGGTAGTTTATAACCTGCAATTGAATTTTCGTGCGCCCGTCAATGTTAATTGAACGTCAACCCTTCAATTTTGACATTTACTGTAACATTAATAGAATCTACGGTTGGTTCTTGGTGAAACATTATGAATATTAAACGAATAAAACACTTGGTTATATTGTTTCACTTAAGGACAGATTTATTGTACTCTGACACGTGTTTCGACCTCTCGGTCATTAACGAAGAGTTTACAGACTTAAACTAACAACAAGCGGTATCATTCTCTTAACTATATTCCAGGTCTTAGCAGCAGAGTTTCTAACGAATTAAAAAAGTTAGGTTTAAATATTATCCAAGTGAACAAAGTAAATTTAGGAAAAATCTTAGTCAATAACAAAGAAAAAGCAAAATTGTGTGACAAATCAGGTGTTTATGAGGTAGGTTGCAGTGATTGTGACGCAATCTACATTGGCCAAACAGGCAGACCCGTACAAGATCGCATTAATGAACACAAAAATTAATTTTAACAATAATAAAAATACAGGCTTTGCTGAACATTGCATAGACCTTGTACATGTATTTGATACCAATAATTATACATTATTACATAATAGTTATAAAGGAAGGAAATTAGATTTATTAGAAATTCTAGAAATTAAAAAAGCTACCACAGCAAATAAACATGTCACAAACACACAACTGGACTTCATAAACACCCCCATTATTGACACTGTACTTAAGACACTAGCCCACACATATAAATAGGTATTGGTAACTTTCTTAGTTTAGTTTAAGTCTGTAAACTCTTCGTTAATGACCGAGAGGTCGAAACACGTGCCAGAGTACAATAAATCTGTCCTTAAGTGAAACAATATAACCAAGTGTTTTATTCGTTTAATATTTACTGTAACATTTAACTCAACCTCTAGTGGCATTTTAGGTGTCATGCGTCTGTCATATGTGCCGTTCGACCTCCATTTATATGTCATCGTGACAGCAGTTCGTTGAAGTGTAGTCGTTCACAGGTAAACTTGCGAAAACGAAATGACAGACTGACAGTTCTTAACCAAATTGTCGTTAAAATTGTCAAATTAAAGAAAGAACATAACATGGTGAACTTTAACAAAATATGTTTTGAAACTTACAGGTTAATGAGAGAATTAATTAATTGTCAAGTTACGCCTTGATAATATATTTTTAAAACGCAATCGAAAATTCTGCTGCACGTAAACGGTTGATGCTTAACACTATGTCGTATCATTTAACCGAAAATGTGCTTATGGGAATTGATTTGACATATTTTTTTTTATTTGAGACTGTTTCGAACACATGACCGATACAGTAATAACAGTAATAATTAATAATTGCAATATTATGTAATAGGTATCACATTTTAATAGAAATTCCTACTTTAACTCCGTATTTTTTCATTTCCTTACTGTTATGCCAGACCCGTGTAAATGTTTGGCAGATGTTATTAAATGATCTCATTCGTAAAATGGCTTGAACTTATATAATTATATCTTGAACACTAATATATTTCGAACATTCTGTTGATATTTAGGTTTTGCATAATTCGTGTACATCTAACCTAATTTGGAAGGCCGAAAAGGCAAAACTCAAATGGTTCTTTATTTACTCTTGCTTCGAGTTCTTCGTTGTATGAAATTAGTGGATGTATGGCCTTTTTGTATCAAGTTTTAAGCACAAATAGCCCGTACTTGAAATTTTCTTGCAAAACTGTCAACTTGGCGATATTTCGATGACGTTTATAATGAATAGAGTGTCGTTGTATTTAATATATCTTAATAATAAAGAAAAATCTTTATTTTTTTACTGTACTTACATGCGGTAATACATTTTACAAGTTTACTGACAATTTATTATGATATTGAGAGAAGAATGACAGATATTTAATTATAATAAGCGGAATTGAACACAACTAATAATTACACTAATACATATTTAAAAGGTATCACATTTCAATCAATAATACACTATTCCTTAGTAAACTCTTCATCATTTATTTGTCCGACGGCTTTATGACGTTCATGCTTGACAACCAATCGACGAATGTAAATATTCTTACTCGATAATTTTTCATATATCCATATATTGCTTGATTATTATAAAAGCCGGCTCATCTTTGATATATTGAGTATTTAATTCGGAACATTTACGTATGAGTGGACAAAACACGTTCCAATTCAATCGCGCAACTATCATCGTGACTACAATTTATTACTCGTTTTCACGTTTTTCTGCGACTGCCAATTTTGACGTTTCTCGGCAAATGACATATCGCGAACATTGATTGAATTTGACGGTCTTCACTTCCTCCTTACGGGAAAAAATCGATGCAGCGTGACTTTCTACACGCGCGAAAATTTTCAAAAATTCTTTTCAGGCCTATGCTCTCTCATCTGAAACATGAAAAATAGCCTACGGGACATGGGACCGTAGTCCCCGTAGGGTGGCACTTTCGTTTCCATTGTAGACAGGCTGGTTCTCAGATCATTCGCTCCACAATTCGTCAATTTTGGGGTATAGCTGTGTCGTGTTAATCGCTCGTATTAGAGCTCGTTGAATGGCTTTTATTATATATAGTATAAATTTTATTCTGTAATTGAGATGAATTAAATGAACAAGTAATATGATCCAATCAGTATGTACATTTATAAAAAAAGTTAACCAATCAAACCATTTTTTTAAATATTGTGTGAAGTGGCTTAGAAAAGCTTAGCATGGAATTGTTGATCAAGATTTCCTATGTGCGGTTTACGCCATCTTGAAAAAAGAGGTAAATTCTTATTATAGATATAATTTTATTCCCCTTCATAACATGGAATTGTTTTTTTGGTTCCTTTCTTGCCGCTCTACCGTTTAGCTCATATTAACTTATTACAGCTATACCTATTATTGATATTAAAATTTGTTGAGATATTGAACTAAATCTCCTTTCTCCTGATTCGAAAAGTACAGAGAATTATTACTATTGGTGAAATTTTTTAAACGTCACACAGTTAAGCCCGAGGTTCTGACGGCACAGGAGAAAGATTCCTCATTACCCGCCCTATATGGCGGTTAGCAGCACGAGAAATACATCAATGCTCTACGATGCCAACACTTCGCAAAATCGATCACTAAGGATGGGTTTAATCTTTCAGTACTACCACCAAGAAAAGAGCAGCACAACAACATATCTTACGTACATACATATCACTAGCTACAAACTTGTCTTGTGTTTGACAAGGATCCAGAGAAATAAGCAACTCTCGCTGCCATCCCATTTCTCTGGATCCTTGTAAAACAAATATTAATATCATATACACCATGTTTCATGTAACTAGCACATTAGAAGTTTTTGTGCTTACAACGCGAATTTTTTCCAGAAGTTTTGCCTTCTCACATAATTGACCGCAATCTTTCAAGTTAAAATATTTTTAAACTCGTGCAACTTCCGGTTGCACCGGAAGTAGGCGCCATCTTTGTTATTTTAAATGTGACACCCTGTATTTTATTCGAGATTTGAATTGCTTATTTAAATAGAAGAACAGAGATACCGGGTTGGATTATGTCAAAGTCAACCGTTTCGGAGTTATTCAACTGTTTTCCATTTTTAGGGCACTTGAACGTAAATTTTAAAAGTTCTTTATCTGAGACATGAAAAAAGATAAACAATATTTCACAGGGTGTTCTCTAATTAATTTACAATTATACACATTTCAAATGCAAGAAACTCAATTTTTTCAAATGAAACACCCTGTATATTTTCACCTTTTCTGAAGCAGAAAAAAATTGTCTTTCGATCCACTATTACATTCCCTATACCTATCTCTAGAGGTTTTTGAGTTATTGGGGAGATCAGCCTGAAGGCCCGATATTTTGCCATTTATCACACACAATTTCAAGAATGCCTTGGAAGTAACAAAATGTTTAGTTGTCAAAATTTCGTTCGCTGTCAGTGTTATTAATTTGATGCATGGATATTTTTTGTACTTTAGTGAATGATTTGATTAGTGCATAATGGAAGGCTATAATAATAATTATCCAAATGAAAGTATCCTTAATTTATTTTACATACACGGAGAATGTAATCGCATAATAAGTAGAACTTGCCGTGTGTTCAATCAGAGATACCCTAATTTGCCTCCGATGAATCGATTCAAATTTGCAAAAATTGAAACACATTTTTTGCGACATTGGAATATGAACACAAAAAGAAATTGTACTAAGCTAGTAACAGGTGAAGAAAACAACGAAATTAATATTCTGGGATATTTCACAGCTCATCCCCATGCTTCGATACGTAAAGCAAAAGTGGATTTAGATATTAGTATGACGTCAATTCAACGCGTGCTAGCAAAGAACAAATGGCACCCATATGCACAAAGGAAAGTCCACGAACTGAGAAATGGAGACGCTCAGAGAAGAATTGATTTTTGTGAGTGGCTAACTATTCGTAAACAGGAAGATCCGGACATGTTACGAAAGATTTTATGGTCGGATGAATCCAAGTTTACCAGGCAAGGCGTTGTAAATAATAAAAATTGTCATTTTTGGGCAGATGAAAATCCCCACTTTTCACGAGTAAGCCATTTTCAATATCAATTTAGTTTTAATGTATTCGCCATAATAGGGTGGGGAAGGGTATTTTATCATATTTATGATGAAAGGCTAACGTCCGAAAGATATTTGCGAATCATTAGGGAAGTGGTGGCAAAAATAGTCAATGACATGCCACACCAAAACTATTATTGGTTTCAACTGGATGGAGCTCCAGCTCACTCTACTCATGCTGTATATCAAGAGTTGACCCAGCTATTTGAGGATAGGTGGATTGGTCCAAATGGACCATGTCTTTGGCCTGCTAGATCTACGGATTTAACTCCAGTTGACTTTTTTTTATGGAGTTACATAAAAAAAGAGGTCTATGCAACACCAGTTAACTCCAGGCAAGAACTAGAGGATAGGGTGCGAAGAGCATTTGACCAAATTGAAGTTCAAATGATTGAACGTGCAACGACTGACCAGCTCCAAACAAGGTTAAATAAATGCATTGAAGTAGGCGGTGGACATATTGAGCACTTGCTGTGATTTGGTTTTAAATTTGTTTTGTTTTCTTTGTTTGACTTATACCGTGAGATCAAAAATGTTTTCGCAATTAATAAATTTTTGGTTTTGAACTAGAAGACTTTTTTTCCATGCCCATAACATGCTTACAAATGACTATTAATCCACTCCTCCTATACTTAATCTATTATTTTTTCAGTTTTATTTGGCAAAATATCGGGCCTTCAGGCTGATCTCCCCAATAACTCAAAAACCTCTAGAGATAGGTATAGGGAATGTAATAGTGGATCGAAAGACAATTTTTTTCTGCTTCAGAAAAGGCGAAAATATACAGGGTGTTTCATTTGAAAAAATTGAATTTCTTGCATTTGAAATGTGTATAATTTTAAATTAATTAGAGAACACCCTGTGTAATATTATTGCATAACCTGGTGATATTCGAATAGGACAATACTTTGACTATCTCAGGAACAAATTTCAATTGTTTATCTTTTTTCATGTCTCAGATAAAGAACTTTTAAAATTTACGTTCAAGTGCCCTAAAAATGGAAAACAGTTGAATAACTCCGAAACGGTTGACTTTGACATAATCCAACCCGGTATCTCTGTTCTTCTATTTAAATAAGCAATTCAAATTTCGAATAAAATACAGGGTGTCACATTTAAAATAACAAAGATGGCGCCTACTTCCGGTGTAACCGGAAGTTGCACGAGTTTAAAAATATTTTAACTTGAAAGATTGTGGTCAATTATGTGAGAAGGCAAAACTTCTGGAAAAAATTCGCGTTGTAAGCACAAAAACTTCTAATGTGCTAGTTACATGAAACACGGTGTATATTAAAGGACGGTAGACAACTTAAAGCACGCTTCGGAACACGTATTAATTCTGCAATGTAAAAATTAATAGTTAAACAAATGTGCGAAACAATTATATTGAAATAATAAATTATATTAAATTACATGTGAAAATTTACGTTGACAGATGTTAAAGAAATAATTTGGGGTCTGATTACAATTAAATACACATATTGAAAAAACTTACTTTAGTATATCAGTCTTTTGTACCATACTAAACTATTTCAAAAGTTAAAATAAAAAATCAAGTATACCGTTTAAAGCGAACGCACATTTGCAAACTAAACCTTTTTAGCCTGAATCAAAACATACTTGACTATATCAAAATGCAATTTAACTTCTAAATTATAGGAAGTACTACTTTAGTCACAACAATTAAAACACATCGAGGCAGAAACTAAAATAGGATTTTTTTTGTTAGAAATACGTTACTACAAATTGAAAACTATTAGTCGCGTGTACGTAAACCACATAATTTGTATTGTCAGGTGTTCGAAAATTTTCACTGCTTGACGGCTTGAGCAAGTGGAGATCAAATCTCCTGATTCGATTAAAGAGTTATTCGTGAACCACGTGGTGTATCTATTTACCACGGACTTTTGGATGTCGTTCTAATTTCCTTTTCAAAAAAACATACACGTATCGCTTCCATCCACCTAGTGCAATTCTTTACCTGGCTAATGCGTTAATATTGTTAGCGTATTGTAAATATCTCGATATTGCCAATAACTGTGGAAGGTTCCACAATGTATTAGCACTAAAGAACTAGCAACATACTTCAGTTATTGTCCAAATGCTTTCACACTAATGTTGTTGATACGAAAAGGTTATTTTCCTAAATTACATTAATATAAGAATACATATTGCTGTGATAGCATAATTATATGTATAATGATAATTTTTTTATTCCTTATTTATAATAAATGTAGTATTGCCACAAGTTGGGCATAGCCATATAAATTATGCTGTGTGCTGTACCAGCATCATTTATTAAATATAAATGTGATATTTTTATATTCGATGTATGAACTTATTTCTCAACAGCACGTACTTTGTAAGTACTTGTGAGTTCTAGCAGTGTATTCAGTTAGCTTTCAAAAAATTGTCTTTTTCTTTCGAAGTCGAAATAAGAATTAATTCATGTTCATTCTTGCTTTTCAAATTTATACCCGAAACAAAAGAACAACGACTGTCGATCGCGCCCTCTTTCTAACTAATTTTATGTTGGTATTAAAGCATCTTTGATGGAATCTCTGCTGTTCATTTTCTGCAAGTTGTCGTTGTTACACTAACACACGCGCATATTGTCTTTGACAGTTCGCTCACTAAACGTCAATACTTTAAGCCGCTTTCTTATTTAAATGTCTTTCCCTAAATTGTTCTGTATCTCCAACGGTAGGTGTACTTTTCTAATACAGTCCCTCCTTGTATTTGTTTATAAACTTATTGCTTTTCTCATTATTTGTTAGATACTTTCTTCTCCCATTCGCTAACACAATCCTTAATTTTCTTTTAGAAATGTCTGGACCTGGTAAAATCGGAAACACATTGCAGATGACAGGAATTCTTCTTCCCATATCACTTATATTACAACGATTAGACGGTTACACCACGTCGTCTTTCATTTCTACTCAGGACTTTTCCTACAGTAATACATTTATCTGCAAGAAACTATAAACAAATTTTATACTATATTTCTCTTTGTAGGTCTCAAAACCATACAAGTTTTCCACAGTATATGAAACTTCTGTGTTTACACGTACAAGTTCATGAATGTATGTTCTTATTTATTCAGCTGTTGTTAAT
This sequence comes from Amphimallon solstitiale, assembly GCA_963170755.1. Taxonomy (NCBI): domain Eukaryota; kingdom Metazoa; phylum Arthropoda; class Insecta; order Coleoptera; family Scarabaeidae; genus Amphimallon; species Amphimallon solstitiale. The sequence continues at coordinate 29,091,236 of OY720679.1, read as the reverse complement.
ATTAAACATTATTGCTGACCATATCGTGTTAGAATATTTGACTTATATCCTTTTTTATTTATAGTCATAAGTTTGAGGTAACTTATATATATATATATATATATATTAAGCATGATTTATTAAAATCTTTCTTATAAAATTTGTTACATTGTGCACGTTTTTAAATTCACATTATTTATTCTGCAATATTTTCATCTCGTGCAAAACGAATGTGAACCTATTCAGATAGTTTTATAGTGTTTAAATGACTCACTCTCTTTTATTAAGTTCAAGTACCTTTTTATTTTTATTTTGTACTTATATAATACTTAATTTTTTAATACTTATCTAACCTATAATCTAACAATAAATAAATTCTATTTGAATTCTCTATATTTAAATATATGCAACCCGTCATACCCTTGTGTTATTTGTATTGCATGATGTTGAAATTTTCAGTAAACATTTTTTTAAACTTAAATTTAATATTTTAAGTTCTTAATATTATCCTTATTATTAAATATGCAAGGATCACGGCAATATGTTCGGGAATCTGAATTTAATACCCAGAGACTTAACCATTGTGTTCATTTTAAACACCACAACTGAAAGGAAAGATCTTCGAGATCTCCGTCAAATATTTATTTTAAAAACAATTCAAATTTACTATTATATTAAAAATTAAGTGACACCTATTTACACAACGTAGATAATTTAAACGCTACACATTTTAAAGTAGCTACAGAGGGTAAAATATATTAAAATATACAATCATAGTAAGTAAATGTCGTAGAACAGGTTGAAACTTATTTGTGACTAAAACAGTAAATGTGTGTTATCTCTACAAGGCACGTTATAACCGAAGCTGGATTATATCGAGGGGGGTCAGCTGTACATTCAAAAATAAAATTGTGCAATAATTCAGTATGAAATAGAAACATTCTAATTACCTGCATGTAGATGTTTGCCGATTAACCTGATTCCAACCCGGAAGCTGAGATTTACACTCAGAAAACGATCGCGGAAGTCTCCACCTTAAATGATCTTAAATGGCTGTGAAAAGTGTTTTATGTTTTTGTAAGGAAGTTGTGGCGTTTCAATAAATAACAAATTTTACAAAATGACATTATACAAATAGTTTAAAAATTGAATTTAATTGTTCTTATCATTGCTTGTACTTTTAGTACTATGTCCCGCAAACAAAATAGTTTATAATTCACTTAAATATTCTTATAAGAAAACAACTCTTATTGGAAATGAATGTTCCAAAATTTTCTTGCATGTTTTCGTTGTGATATCATATATGGTGGTAAACTAACATTAACGTTTATTTTTCCTTTTTAACGTAATGCAAATATGTGTACCCGACATTGTTATGCAGAATGCAGATGCTTCCTTTCTGTATTTTTTTATGCAGAATGCGTACAAAACGCGAGTGAATATAAAACAGCGTTTGACCCAATTTTGTAATACAGCACTCGCATGTATTTTACCCTGCCGTATCAAGTGAAGCATTCAGTGAAAACTGCACTTTCAAACTTTTCTGTAGAATAGAAATAACGACGATAATGATGTCTGCTTTATTCTATATAAAGATTTATAGACCTGAAAAGACATGTTCTTTTACAAAATACGTTTAACAACGATTCAAGTGTCTTATAGATAACTAGACTGGTAACTACAGTCTCTTTAAAGGGAAATTTAAGAGAAAAATTTTATCAGTCTAATTTTTTGGATGCTATATAGTATATGAAGCCATATTTACACACAGCATTTACAAATACAGCTTTCTCATACAACTTCATTTATAAAAAGTAAAATGCTCATTCAAAAATGAAATAATACGAAGAGACTTCAAAACATGTGTTGAGACGATAATTGTTTCGTTCTATAAGAGCATCATCAGGAAATTAGCAACTAGGGAAATACGAGGGAGGATCAATAAATACCCGTGTTAGGAAAGAAGACGCAAGTTTTTTACTCACAAATTTTTTTTTATTTTTCAACGTAATCACCTTCTAGTACAATACACTTTTCCCAACGTTTCTGCCATATCTTTAACCCCTCCAAAAAATACGATTTGTCAAACTCTGCAAAATACGCTTCTGTCTCGACTATAACCTCCTCGGTTGAGCTGAATCTTTTTCCCCCGAGCCACGTTTTCATGTTAGGGAACAGAAAGAAGTCGCAGCGGGCCAAGTCAGACGAGTACGGTGGGTGCGGCAGCAATTCGTAGTGCAGTTCATGCAACTTTGCCGCGACAAATCTAGATGAATGTGCTGGTGCATTATCGTGGTGAAACAGCAGTTTTTTCTTAGCCAAATGGGGCCGTGTCTCCTTCAATTTTATATCGAATCGGTCCAATAATTCACTGTAGTACTGCCCCGTGACCGTTCTTCCTTTCTGCAAAAAGTCCATGAGGATTATTCCGTTGGAATCCCAAAAAATCGTGGCCATGACCTTTCCGGCCGATGGGACCGTCTTTACCTTCTTCGGAGCAGATTCACCCCGAAAAATCCATTGTTTTGACTGTCGCTTGGACTCTGGCGTATAATAATGGATCCAGGTTTCATCGACGGTGACGACTCGACGCAAAAACTCCTGCGAATTTCTCTTAAAGAGGTCCAAACACTGCTTCGACATTGACAACCATATCCGCTTGTTGTCCACCGTAAGCAATCGCGGCACCGATCGGGCCGACACCTTTCTCACCGAAAACTTATCATGTAAAATATTAATTGCCGTTCTGTACGACACGCCTATGACCTCTGCTACTTCGCGCACTTTCGTTCGGCGATCAGCGAGAATCATGTCGTGGACCTTTTCAACGATTTCCTCGGTAACCACGTCTGCCGGGCGGCCTGGGCGCTCCTCATCAAAAACAGATGTACGACCACGTTTAAATTCGTTGAACCAATATCTTACGGTTGTCATAGATGGTGAAGGGTCCCCATAGATAGCATCCAACTTTGCTTTTATTTCTTCGCATGTTTTTCCATCCAAAAATAAAAAGCGAATTACGGATCCATATTGCTCTTCTTCCATTTTATCGAGAAACACGAAACACGTGTGATACAACTGGCTGCCAAATAAAAACTAACCTATGAATCAGTCTGAAATTTATTATGGTGTTGTCTGACAGATGGTAGTACACGACGGTAATGCCAACTTCCCTCAGCAGCGCCACCTGTCTTCAAATACGGGTACTGACTGATCTTACCTAGTATAATTTTCAAAAATGTATAACTATTACTTATATTTTCGTAATAAAATAAACCTGTGAGTAAAAGTGTTACTTCCGGTCCAAACTAAATGTTATATACAAAGATTGTTTCAAATCGGCCCTAAATGCCTTTTTTACCATAAATGTATATAGAATGCATAATTTGGGAGATATTTGCAAAAGACTGCTGTTAGTTAAGAGTAAAAGCAGCGCTACATACCGTCCAAATTCATAAAAGACTTACTACCGGTTCGAATTTTTACGTTTCTTTTCATACAAAACTGATCCGAATCGATTTTTAAATATACTTTTGTGCTCTAAATATATCTGTCTAGAAAGCCTGATCAGAGGGATATATGCAGAAAACTATTTTGAAGAATGAAAGAATCACTTCCAGTAGGAATTTCTAATAGTTTTTTATACATAATTTTTTCAATTCACATTTGTATTCTTGACAAATTTGTTTAAACTTAGTAGTAGATTTTTTCGCTGTAGTGAACACAAAGGGAGAGAGAGATGGGGTCGGTAGAAAGGGAGAGGTAGGGAGAGAGAGAATGTGAGGGAGGGAGAGCGAGAGAGAGTGGGAGAGAGAGAGGGAGAGAAAGAGAGAGAAAGAAAGAGAGAGCGAGAGAGTGGGAGAGAGAGAGAGGGAGGGAGAGTGAGAAAGAGAGAGAGAGAGATAGCGACGGAATCAGCGGACATTAAAATGAGGACATCTGCAAAAATCTCAATGTCGAATAGTTCGTCATCAGAATACTTTCTCATTTTATGATATACAATGATACTTATACACAAACCAGTAGTCTAGAAGACATACCCAAATGTAATAGTAATTTTGATATAACGGTATCTATAATTGTTCAAACATTGCTCATTAAAGGTTCCCATGTTATTGAATGGGCAATTTGCAAACATTTTGCTTCATTTGTTCTACTGCCAGAGTCTTGCCAAAGTATTTAATTTTCAAAATAAACATAATTTTATAGTCATATGATTACATGTAACTATAACATTGCCAGTATGATGAAGTATCATTTAAACCTGTAATTTTAAACTCATATTCCATTAAATTTGTTTAAGTATGCGATAATTTTAATAATATAATTTTAATAATTAAACTGCCAAATTTAACAATTATATTGAATTGAAGAAGGGGCAGAAATTCATAAAACCTAAAATGCGCTGAAATGGAAATAACAAATCAATTACATACTTATTATTAGACATACAGAGTAAATACAAAGAAATTAATCTATTTGAGATATTAGTAATTAATAGGTTTAATAAATTAGACTTTATTTTAAATGTTTAATGGATTCGCCTTACTTCTATTTGTTCATGTTGTAAAAAGAAGCCGTATCTTCCTTACTTCATAATTCCTTTAATTTGTTTTAATTGTGTACTCTCATCGCCATATAGTTTGTACGTATACACCAACTAATTTTTTTGGGGGCCATCGAAGTCTTGTGATGATGATTTTGGATCTCGCGATTTTTGCAGATGCCCTGATACCCAAAGAAGTGGTTTTCAAAATTGTCTGTCTGTGACCACGATAACGTGATATCAATATCAAATCTAGGATTTGTAAGTGTAATTATCTTCATAAGATCTAACTAGACGTGCAGACAAATCACTAGACCGAAAGTAGTAGTTTATTTCAGTGAAAAAATCCAGTTTTACCAATATCTCGTCAACAGAACACGAAATACAAAAGTAGTCAAAAGTGAATTTGAATTTTCTTCTATAAATAACATTTTTCTATAATTCATGTCGTAACTAGGTCTTTTACTGAATACAAAAATATTTAAACTCAAAAATGATAAATTTGGACCGGTAGTAGTTTTTTATGCAGTTTATTGCAAATATTCGCAATTTATTCATTCTATACATATTTAGGTAATAATATACAGAGCTAGATTTTGAAATATTTTTGTACAAAAAAAATTAATTTGGACTGAAAACTATACTGTTACTTTAAAAGTGTTGAAATCTACATTTGGAACAACTTTTGTATAAACAAATTTGGAACGCATGTAGGTATAACAAAATCGCGCGTTGCCTACACCTGATTTTTAAGTATATTGTTATGGTCATAATTATCTTCCGAGAACAACAAATTAAAATCACACGCCTTACATATCGGTTTCGGTGAAATAATTTGAAATTTAAGAAATTTAAAAATGCGACTAGAAAAAACCCAACCTCGAATTATACTACTTTGTGATAACTGAAAAAATAGGATATTTATTCTCTCTCTACATATATACATATAAAGTTGATTGTATAATTTGGACTCATACTTCATGACCTCATTGGATAAAAGTGCTCATGTATGTACATCTCAACTGTTAGAATAACTTAAGCGAAAATTTGTTAAATATAGTAAATAAATGCACTTTTTATTTCACATTTTTTACAAGCAGAAGTTATCAGTAAAATATGTGAAATTAAGTAAACTGGCGATGTTTAAATGCTTCATGTTTAACGTACTAATTTATTTCCAAACGTTTAAATGTAAATAATATAACATCTTTTGTATGCGAATTACGTTGATGTTAAAGAAAATAAGAAAACATCAGGAATAAAAAAAACAGCAAAGGGCGGATCTCGTAAAAGTAAGCGATAATCCACATAATTCGTCGATTAAAATGCTGGACGCGCATTTTCCAGCTTTCTTTTTGCATTCGCCGTCAGTGCGTAAGCCCTGGTCGGCTGAATCCCTTCATTTCCACATTTGGAGACGTCATAACCCTTCGGCCTCAAGAAAAGCTCCTAAATCCCCACACAGACGATATACCGATGACCTCTGATATTCGCGACCGTATCTTATGGCCTCCCACGTATAGCTGACCATTGTTAACACCGTTTCTTTTCTCCTATAACCCCTTCTGTTTTTCTCCATTCCATTATTCGTAACCGGAGACGGACCTTTGGGATAAGAAAATACGTGAGAACACTAAAATGTGACCACTGAAAGATTGTATATGTTGACATCGCAGATACACTAGTCGTAAAAGGCTATATAGTAGGTATGTATTATTCTTCAGAATTCTAATCATGTATTTTATATGTACAATAAAACCACCTAGATCTTTTTGTAATTTTGTATTCCAACGATGCAGTAGTTTGAGCAAGAACTAATGACTTTCACTTAACAATTAGAATGGCGGTTATTTTATATGTTGTATTTTGTTTAAAATATATTAAAAGAAACATGTATTGTATCCATAATTTATTGTTAATTCAACACATCAACATAATAATTGTTGATGCAACGTATCAAGTTTTATTGGGAAGAGTTATTGAGAAAATTTTTGTTGAGAAGAATAGAGAAAGGAGATTAAATTAACGACCAAGTCACAAACTGAAAATGAATGAAATTTTAAGAGAAAGCAAAAATACGCGTAATTTATACATTTTTTGAACCGCTAGGATCACACAATTTGGAAAAGTAAACCCAAGAGATCAATATAGAAATTATAGTGATATATATAAACATTCCATTGACACAGAAATTAATTGAATTATACAACCCAGATACATAGAAATAAAAATTTACTGTAACACTAATTATAAAAAATTAAAAATTGTTTGCGTTGATTTTATATATTTTAATATTGTCTACATACGAGAGATGTTCTCTTTCCGCTCAGCCTATCTAGTAGACGATGCTATTTTGCGACAAATTTTGTATGACAATAACAATCAGTTGTTTACCAGTTCAGTTACAGTGACAGTTTCCAAATATACCTAATTGTTTATAAGTTACATTACTTTAAAGTACTCCTTCCGCCAATAAATCGTGGAACTGAACAAGGAACGTTATCGAGCGGTGATTTTTAACAATTTCAAGCGTGGCTTAAGCCGTAAAGATGTTTTGAGGAAATCAATCAAGTGTTTGCTGACAACTCGTGTTGGTTCGATACAGTAAAGCGGTGGTACAATGAATTTCAACGCGATAGACTTTCCTTAAATAACAATTTTCGAGCTCCTAAGCCAAAAACGGCAGTTACAGAAAAAATATTGGTCTTATTCGGAACATGTAGAAGACCGTCATACTACAGTCAGAAGTATTCAAGCAACTTTAAAGATTAGCGTGGAAGCAATTAACATTATTTTACACAAACATTTGAGCCCATAAGCTTTGTTCTCGATGGATTCTCGACAACTTCACTTCAATTCAAAAAGGAGACCTGTAGATGGTGCAGGTTTACACTAGATTGCTTTAACCGTGGATCGTCTCATTTGGTGTACAACGTCATCACACCTGATGAAACATGGATATACTGCTATGATTCCGAAAAAAAGCAACAGTCGACAGTTTCGGTTTTTGAAAATGAGTCGTCTCCAATCAATGTTGTTCGTGAAGAAAGTCGAAACAATTTTTTGGTATTATTGGGCATGGGTTCCACTATAGCACTGAAGAACAGAGTGATACACTATCGTTTGTTTGCCTCAGGTTCTCCAAAATGTTTGCATAAAACGTCCAAAACGAAGGATCATCGTGCATCAAGGCCACGCTCGGGCCCACACTGCCGCTGGAACAACTGAGTATTTGAATGCACAAAACATAGAAATAAAGGGTCACTCACCTCAATCCAGACCTAGCACCTAATGACTTCTTCTTATTTCCGCGGGTAAAGTATAAATTACGGGATTTACGTTTTACATCGACCGAAGAATTGGTTGACACCTTTAAAAATTAAATAAACAAACTCCGACCAGAAGATTAGAGAAAATGTTTTCAAGATTGGTTTTCACGGATGCAAAAATGCATTGACTGTGGAGGAGAATACTCTGAAGAATTATAAATAAATGTTTTTTGTAAATAAGTTGCGTTTTACTTTACCAGGCTCAGCGGAAAGAGAACAGCCCTTGTATAACATATTTTTATATATAACATTAGATATGCTGCTGGATGCAGCATTACTTCATTATTATTTTGAAGCGCAAGTGAAAGAATAAGTTGCAGTTACATATTGCGCTGAAATATTGAATGAAAATATTCAAAGAATCTTAATAATTTTATTACGTAGCTTGGTTGTTTACAAATCGCCGTAATTACCTTGTAGATGTTGAATTGAATTAGTTGAAGTCTACATTCATCTCCATATTGAGATAGAAAGTTCACAGAAGAAAGGAAAGATTTGGTCTGTCTGTTGCTGGGTAGATTTACATAAACAACATAATAATTTTTGAAAAATAAATTCAATAAAGCAATGGTTGTACAATCTATTGCTATTGAGTACATTGTTAATATCTAACAAATCTACTTTCAACATTAAAAATACAGGTACTGATGATCTGTAAAGTTTTAATTGAAATGGTAATGCCAGGATTGGTTAGAAATCTACGGTTGCAATTCCATAAGCAGTGGTTTTTATATTACCGGTCTGGACATCTTTCAATACCTATTCAGAGAATTGTCCATAATGTTTCAACACCAGAGATATTGAGAGGGGAGAATGCTCTTACAAATGCGCGGAAGATAGAATGATTGCAAATGATAATGTGCACCATTTTGACCCAGGGTTGTCAAGGAGCACCAATCATAGGAATTCTTGAAAGAACGAATTTGAAACAAAAGATGAGAAAGGAATGTGGAAAGAAACGGGTGATTGGTTTATGCATTTAAACCCCAAAGTAATTGCCTTTTGCTTATTTTGTCAAACATTTATTTATTGTATTTTACATAGTTTATTATTAACATTCTTAAAAAATAGTCCTTTTTAGAAGGCGCAAGTAAAATATTCCCTTTATGAAGGTATTTTGTCACTTTCATTAACTTTCTTTTTGCAATCGCTAATATTTTATAGTATGGTGGTAGCGCTTTACTGGGTCCTTCAAAAAATCGTAAAGGAAAACGTATAAGGTTAAAGGCAAATGGCTTATAATGTGTATTTTAAGCATTTATATACAGTATGTCTAAAGCAACTACTATCAATCAAACAGCAGACAAAGTGGCTAGTAGTAACTAACTAACTTAACTTGGATGAAGCATAAAAAAATCATTTGGACGACATGTGCTTTCATTTTTCTTGAGGAATGAGTTTCCAAATTGTAGAAAAATGTGAGTTAATATATATGTACGTGTTCTGTGAGTTATCGTATAAATTATATATGAGTATTTTGATTCTAAGTTATTAATATCAATGGTGGCTTATGGCCAATAAAACGAACATGTCAAAGGAAAGGTTGAATAACTTTTAGCACGAGGAATTTTTTGCTGATAGCAGTATACGAAAATCTGAATGACTGGAGCTTGCAAAAAAACAGCCTTCCATTTACCTTTATATGGTGTTAATGAAATAGTATGAAAAAAGGGTTGTTTTTCTTTGCGTTTACCTCCATATCACCTCATCGAACTTGTGTGGGTTCAAGTTAAATATCTTGTCACTGCCAATAAGAATTCATTTAAATTAAACACAGAGTCCAGAATTTGTTGTTGTGAATAAACATGGTTGATACTGATTTTATCATGTCAATATGGAAGAAGAAAAAGTGTATGGTACTGAAATATTGTTGACAATATCCGATCTTGAAAACATGTAATTTTAATGACCAACATTCATGTTTTGACATTAAGTTGGTGCAAATAACAGTAGTGTAAAATTGCTAGAGTTAATTTTAGTGTTTTTTTAATTTATTATAATAACAATTAGAAATGTACTTTTTATTATCTTCATGCTTTCTGTTATTCAGTGTAATGTTTTGTGAAATAGAAATACTTGTTCATGTTTACAAGTTTTTATTAATAAAAATATGAAATGATGCTTATTGCTTTTATTATAGATATTATATTTATTAAAGATATTTCTTTTGAGGTATTAAACGCTTTATATTTACACTGCAATTAAATATTTCCTGCATATATCCATATACAATAGCTGCAATAATCTACAATAAAATAAGAGACTACAAAATATTAATTGCAACACAGGTAAGAGTTTAGATTTTTCATATTTCGTGTTGTGCCATAAAACTTCTTTCATGATTTTGCTTGACCTCTTTTCCAAGCTTCATATTTTCTTTTTTTTTATTTTTAAAATAAATTGATTTTGTTTTACATAATATTTCTTAAATACAATATAAAAACTTGCAAAATTATGAAAAGTCTTTTTGAACTTTGCCTTTTTTTCCTGTAGCTCGTGTCAGAACAAGTCTCATAACCAGAAATCATTCCTGAAAAAAGTGTGCTATTATATACTTATCTGATAATCATTTTAATTAATTTATTACATTTTAGTGCTCTCAATTTTCTATCTAATCTTGGTCTAATGGGATCATCCGATTAAGCTCTCTCCTTTTCAGAACTTAATGAAGGCACTTCATGTGTTCCTGCTAAAGATTCATCTGTGAGATTTTGTCCACTAACACCAGCAAAACTAATACTTGAAATTTCATCTACAGCAGATGTTTCCAGTATTATTTTCAAAGATGCTACAGCATTGTTACACAATCGAAATCGTGGGTGTTCCATTGGCACATAATCTTCGTCTGTGAAATGTTCTAAACAAACATATTTATTCTCTGACCACAGCCAATCAGTTGCTATATTCAAAGCTTTCAAGCATATCGGTAACAAGGCACCTTCTGAAAATCTGAAATAATTTTGATATTTCAACAAATTTAAAATGATCTTGCCATCAAACTTGTGAAAACTTTATCCTTCAGGTTTAAACCTCTTAATATTGGGATAGCTTTTAGCACTGCACATCTTTCTATGGATATTTATGTATTTAATATATAAAACATTTATACAATAATGAAACCACACACTTGAGCACATGAAACAAATATTGCTTCCACAGCTACTATTTCCACACGATTCACCAGAAACAAGTATGTCTGAGAACTACATTTAAAAGTGAGAAACAAAAGAACCAATTTAGTAATACACCACAAACACAAACATAATCTAGGTGAACATAAACAAAACCACTCATGACCTATGCTCATGACTTACCTGGGTCAAAATGGCGGCGATCATTGCGTTGCGTAAAAATTAGATGCGCAGTGGTTCAAGAGAATTCTCCCCTCTCTATACCTCTGGTCAACACACGCACATTCTTTGGTATTTTATTTGTCAACTGTCAATTTATAAAACACTTTTATTACTGGTAACTTGATTGACTGCTAAGCTACAACAATTTTTTTGAAAGGTACAAAAAGGAAAACTTTCTTTCACATTTTATCTAGGATTAGAAAAAGTAATATACAAGGCGTGTTTTTTAAGCAGGTACCGTTTGATTATAAAAAGAACACAAGTGCATTTTTGCAAAAAATTTATTTTTATTGCGGAGCCTCTGCCCCAATCTACATTTCAACATTACTTACCATCAATAATAATGTTATCATTGGTGGTAAGTTGTTAAATCAGCTTTTGAATTCCATCCGCGTAGAAATCTGCCATATAATTTACGAATCACTGCAACACGGTCGTTTCAAGTCATCGTCGTCGCCGTGAAGCTAACCGGCTGGATGCTATTTCAAAATTTTCAAGTCAAAGAATAAATGGTAGTCACTAGGCGCTAGGCCAGAGTCATACGCAGGATGATCAAGTTGCTCGTAGCTATACGATTAGATTGGATTTTGGATGCGAAGAACCATGTGTGGCCGGCATTGTCAGGAAAGAAAAGAGTCCCCTTATGAAGTTTGCAACGCCTATTGGTTAGTTAAAGTGTCAGAATATGTCTACAAATCTATTATATCACCCCAAAGTAAATATTTCTCTGGCAAGCCCCCCTCCCTTTGCCTATTCCAAAACACAATGCACATGATTTTGCGTGCTGAAATTATTTGCTTTAACTTTACTTTCCTGGTTGATAGTTAATGCCCCCATTCCGTAGATTACTGTTTGGATTACTTTGTCACATGAGTTACCCATGTTTCGTAGCCAGTGACAATATGTCATCATCTTAATGTGCGGCATTTTCAATTACCTGACGTATTTTAAATGGGCACAAACTGACATAAACAAAAATAACTGCTTCCATACTTATGTCTCTGGTTGAACAACAAGTACACTGCGTGCATGCGCAAAACGAAAACTGTAGTAATAGAACGACCATATTTAAAACAGTGTACTTATTTAAAACCTAAGAAAAATTAATGTTTTAATCTAATTTCTTAACTAAGATGCACTATTTGTTCAATCAAAACAAAATTATACTGAAAGAACTTTTTTATATTTTATAATACTTTCTATTTTCGAATTAAGCTTAAGGCACTCAAAGGGATTTATGATTTATTACCAGAATAGTCGATTGCACCGTAATATTTATCAACAACTATCAGTTGGAATGTCTTTTACTAAGTTCGATGCTAACCGATAAAGGAATTGTAATGAAATTTCAAATGATGCTGCAGAAACCTTGTATTTTCCATGTACTAATACAGCTTTGTTTATGTGGCTATTTAAAGTTCTGGAATATATGAAGTTTGACGTCTCTCGAGGAAAGCTAGTAAGAATAATTTTACTAGAAAAATCACCCAGTTCCAGTAACAACTAGCATCTGTAATGAATCCCTGTAAAGACTCAAGAATCAAACAAAACAAATATTACTGTTGTATTGTTGATGACGATAATATATTCAATATATTTTTTTAATATTAATAAGGTATGTATTATATTAAAAACGCATAGCAGCTTAAAACCAACACATATAAAAGAATAATCAAATAGTAAATTTAAAATTTTATGACATGAAGATATGTATTTCTTAGTTTCCAGGTTATTGAAAACTATAGTGGAAAACTTTTTATCAAATATATATTTATATGTATATAAAAGGAATTATCGCGGATACATGAAATACAGGAAAGAGAAAATTATTGGGTAAATTCCGCTGTAGAGCAACCGTAGACACGTGTTTCTGACTCATTGGTCGTCATCGGTACGGTGTAGCCAAGGAATAAGGTGGGATAACCTTGGAGATGTATGCTATACGGAAGACCATCAGGAGACAGACCACCATTTGTAGCTTCAGTTAGAAGATCCTCAATTTTTGGGTTCTCGGATGGCACGCAGGTTGACATTGTCTTCCTCGTGGCGACGTTAGTTGTTGTCCTCAAAACTGAGGATCTTCTAACTGAAGCTACAAATGGTGGTCTGTCTCCTGATGGTCTTCCGTATAGCATACATCTCCAAGGTTATCCCACCTTATTCCTTGGCTACACCGTACCGATGACGACCAATGAGTCAGAAACACGTGTCTACGGTTGCTCTACAGCGGAATTTACCCAATAATTTTCTTTTATATGTATATATATCTTTTTTAAAGAAATAAATCGAATCTGCTATTTTTTTTCTTTGGGCATTACGTTAGAATATATAAAGTTAGAATCGAAACTTAGCACAAAGAAACAAACGCATCTCAATACAAATAAACAAAGAATCCTTATGCTATTTAGTACTACTTCCAAAAAATCAGCAATATAAAGTATGTACACTAATGTAATTGTAAGAATGTAGTTCTCGTTTTAAAGATTTAGTATATGTATAAATTCAAATGTACTTAAATTGAGATTTGTTGGTCTATTCTATTCTAAGTATCCAGTTTTAAATTACTATAAAATCAGTACAGTAAAAGTTCTATACTTGAAGTTGTGCAATAAATCTGATACAATGTACAGATTCATGTAATATAAATTCCAATTAAGTCTATCTAGGTATTTCGAAGCAATTTACTACCTACATGTTTCTATCTGCGTTTTCCCTGGTTTTACCATTATCGTAGAAATTTAAACTGGAAACATGCTGGTATTATATCTCCACTCATAACAGAAACCAAGATTTTATCTTGCTAAAGTTTTGGACAAATATTTCTTATCTCAGACATTATAGGTCTCGTGCTCTTGTGAATGGCGAATATAGGAATGTATAACTGTTTATAACACTCAAAAATACTATCTGATTAAGCAAACATCTAACAAAGTAACATGAAACTAAAATTTAATTTTAAGAGAATATATACTAATGACATAATGAAACATAATAATATAAGAGTGTGAAGTTAAATGAAGTGGATAACTTCCAGAGAAAGTACGTATAAATTCAAGAAATATGATGAACAAATTTTATTTAATATGGATTCCTGCATTAATTAGTTAAAAACAAATGAGGGAGTGTGTTAGAATTTTAAATCAGAATTTCTAAAACTTCCGATGACACAATAAAGCTTCTGACTCGTTTTCTGTGTTTTAGAATGGTCTTTTGGAAAGATATGTAATTTAGACATTACTTTATTTCATAATTACTATGCAATAATAAAAATAATAATTGTTTATTGAACGTATTACATAAAACAAAAATATTTCTGAAATTCTGAATTCCTAAAATTTTTGATATTGGGAGATTACATACATATTAACAAAGTCATTACTTTGGTTACCGTCATTATAGTAACCAGTAAAAAGCTGAACAACTCTTTTTAATGAACATAATTTACTCATAATGAATAATAACAAAATATATACATGGCACGTAAACTAGGCCAGCAGAGAAAGTAAATTTTTACGCATCTACCCCCTGAATTGGAATACAGGCTTCATAAGTTGAGGTAAAGAATTCATCGCTTTTCAAATGTTGAAAGTGAAGGACCTTTCGTATACAGGGTGTTATAAATTAAGTCGGCACTATTGCTAACTTTGTTATTAATGAAGCTACAGTATCGGATAAATTAGCAAAGTAGTAGTATTTTTATCGTGAACAATGATGGCAGAACTTAAAAGACAGTTGAACTTCTAATTTTCGCGCTACTTACAAAAGTAACTTTTTTTTAAATGGAAGACCCAGTATATTTTTGCATATATTGAAAGAAGGAATTATTTTAAAAATGAAAGCTTTCATACATTATTGACAAAGACAAAAAATGAAAGTTGCGACAGTTATCCACTATTTTGTACAGCAATTCATATCAATAAAATCAAGATGGCTATTATAAAAAAAAACAGCAAATATTAAACAAGCATTGTGTATTATGTATATTTATTACAATAGATGTTCGAAGACATCACCGTTTTGTCCAATACAATATATCCAATACAAAAAAAAAATAACAAATATTAAACAAGCATTGTGCATATGTTTATTATAATAGATGTTCGAACACATCACCGTTTTGTCCAATACACTTCCTAATTCGTATATGTACATTGCGAGTTACTTTTAAAATCGCTCTTGCGTCTATATTATTAGTAATAGTAATTATTTTATTTTGCAGGTCTATAACGTTTTCATATCTCCCTTTGTAACATTATTCCCGGGTGATCAAGAGAGACTAACGCTTTGTCACTGGTACCTTAATTATTCAGCGCAGTATGTAAATGCATTTCCTCAAATTTTGTGAACGATGAATAGAATTTTTCTAATTCCGGAATTTGGAATAGAAAAAACCATCACTATTGACCACGAGAAAATTTATACATATACGGTTTAGTTTTAATGTTTGGTGTTGATTAATTGGCTTGACGATTGTCGGACCATTCTTTTATAATTGTACATTAACCGGGCAAACATATTTACAATTCATGACTGATAACCTGGATAACCTGAACTTGGCTACTCGGCAACATATACATTTTCAACAAGATGGAACACCAACGCATAATCATCGCGAAGTACAATTTTTTTTGAGCGAAATGTTTGGGAATAAGTGAATAGGTACGAATGGACCAATTCAGTGGCCACCACGGTCCCCGGATCTAAATATCATGCGACTTTTATGAAAAATTTCATATCTTCCTTCGTAAATGAAATTTACGAAGGAAGATATGAAAACGTTGTAGTAAAATAATTACAATTGCTAATAACATAGACGCAAGATGGATTTTAAAAGTAACTCGCAATGTACATAAACGAATTCGGAAGTGTATTGGACAAAACAGTGATGTCTTCGAACATCTGTTATAATAAATATATGATACATAATACACAATGCTTGTTTAATATTTGCTGTTCCTTTTATCATAGCTATCTTGATTTTATTGATATGAATTGCTGTACAAAATAGTGGATAACTGTCGCAAATTTCATTTTTTTTCAATAATATATGAATTTTTTTTTAAAAATAATTCCGTCTTTCAATATATGCAAAAATATACTGGCTGTTCCATTTAAAAAAAAGTTACTTTTGTAAATAGCGCGAAAATTAGAAGATCAACTGTCTTTTCGGTTCTGCCTTCATTGTTCACGATAAAAATACTACTACTTTACTAATTTAACCGATACTGTAGCTTCATTAATAACAAAGTTAGCAATAGTGCCGACTTAATTTATAACACCCTGTATAAATGCACACTGCTGAGGAGGCGAGAGCATAATTCCGGTGAACATTCATATTACGTACATCCGTTTTATTAATAATTTTTCTAGCCAAATAAAAAGATTTATAAAACAATATCAACTTACGACGAAACCACGCGGCTATGTTTCAAATTCAGCCAATTAGCGCTTGAGATGTATTTTAGGGCCTTGTTTGTTCAACCCACAGGTGTGTTAAATAGTGTTAGATAAACAAACAACACACCCTCGTTGGTCACAATCGAAGAAGTAGCGCAAGCAGTTTAATTTTCTATCTTTTTTCCCTGGCTTAAGAACACTTCATAGTGATTATCTAAATTACTATTTAATTGAACCTCATATATTAAACAGTCTTATACTGTTATATTGTGACACTGTTAAATTACTATACTGTTGAATTGCAATACTAGTTCCGGCAAAATACACATACGTTCTACCTGTGAGCTTCTATTCTGCATCTCGAATTGCAGATTGGATCACCTAACTGCAACTAACTCGCTTGAAGAAGGAACGGGTAATTTACTAACTAATAGATGGAACTGTATAGGCGTCACTTCCCTTATCAAAAATACCAGGTCTTTAAATAGCTTCTTGACCGGGAGGTAATCAAGGGATCACAGACAACCAGGAGAATCTCTCAGAAAGAACATTCGGTAAATAATGAACAAGTTTATAAACAGCAGTACTTATACAATATGAAATTATTGAAATAGCTCTTTCCAATTAAAGTAATATTAAATTGATTTAAGCATATTGCGCATAACATAGGTTTAAAATTACACACATTAGGTAGCCCAAGAACTGGATTGCTTAACTATTTGACGATATTAACATAAATATTTGGAAATTAAATTAAACAGTAGATACCGTAGAGATCTCTTACTTTTAAGTGAATTTGGCGTTCTGATTGTACAACGTAAATTTCGCTCCAAATAATTATATATTCTTACGAGAAATAATCTCTGGGTGAGTATTGTCATGTGAAAAGGAATACAGATTTCTACTAGAAATTAAATCTCAAAATTACAATGTGAAATATTATATGATTCAAAATAAAAATAAATCACATTATCGACTAATCCAGAGTTAAAAGAAAAACATTAATACCATGTAAATTAATTTAAAAACCCCCCAAAAATTACATAAATTTAACTGGATCTAAATAGTGTAAGTATCTACATATAGGCAAATCGCTACATAACTCCACTACATAAGCCGTCGAGATGGCAGAACTTATTTTTAAAATTAGCGAATGTTTTTAGTATTTTCACTGCACGGTAATTAATTGTGACAGATTACCTTGTCATTCGATTGACCTACTTCTAAATGTCACAGACACACACCAAGACGACAAGGGGAAATGGAAGATACGTCGGTGGTATTCGTTAGCGAATCACGCCCCACAACAGTCACAAGAAAAATAACGCAAAATTAGAATACAGAAGCACGAGAAAGCCTCAACAGTGATACTATATTAGAACTCACCAGAATATCTGCACACTGCAAATTAACCCCTAAACATCGCCTCTTAAAAGCAAACGTCGCAAAATTGAATCAAAATTTCTTCCCCAACCAAATACAATATTAACGGTGTAGTTTCTTCCCCTATCCGGGTAAGTAAATCTTTTAAACTAAATTTGCACAATTACATTTGCAGTGTCAAAATTCCTGCTCAATACCAAGAACGAAAAAGCGAAGAAGATACACGTCCATCGCCCACGCCAAAACGAGACGACGGGCGAGGATATTTAAACTAGAAAGAGTTACAAAACTAAAAATTGTAAAAGAAATTAATAGCCACTAGATTTAGAAAGGAGATTAAATCCAGATAATATGCGCAGGTATTCTCCACCATCGGTATTCTTAAAATACCAATAGAATTTAAGCAGGTACCCTAGACGTAGTCGCAATAATTAAATTTAGGTAAATTCAACGCATTACACAAGTGCATGTTGATATCCCTAGTTAGTAAATTACCTATATGGGACACAAGCATTTTAATGATACAAAACCCTCTAGTGTAATAATCATAACAAGATTTATACAATTAGACCGTACCGGAACAATGCCACCATTAATAAAGAATTCAAAAAACGGCAGAAATTCTAGAACAGCCAAGGCCACAGCGAATGCAATAACAGAAGATTTGCTTCCGTCCATTAAAAGTCCATGTTGATTGATAGTGCATTAAGTTCCTTAAGTTATTTATTTAACACTTCCGTAGCAACGGCTATATCGATAGGATAAGAAGAGTAGTAAATTTAGCAAATAATATGTTGTTTCTGTTGTAAACTTCTACAAATTACCACAATGAACAATTATTCCAATTGTCAACAATACAATAATGGCAGCTTCAGTGTAGGTTCTAGCAATTTGGAGATTAACAATGAAACAAATCTCCTGTTTTGAGATAGCTAATAACATGGTACCATACTTATCTGTACTATAATAATAAAAAAACTTTTATCTACCGCTCGTGAATGAATATAGTAAATGAGATAGTATTTTAATTTACTACAAAGACTATTAATATGGGCTCTCCAAGTTACTCTTATATCCAAATTTATGCCTAGCAGTTTTGCGGATCCCATATTTTCTGGAACTCTAGTTTGCAGGTTTTATTAAGAGTTAGGCGATTAGAAGAAAACCATGCCCGTTTATTGTTTTATCTATATTCTCCTACAGTAGTCTTTGCTTCTACCTAAAAATGTAACTTCACCCGCGCACAGTACTGTATGACTGAAAATATTCATGATGGTATTATTCTATTACTTCATATAATTGGAAGCATTGCTGCATACATTGGGTAAATCGTAAGATGATATTAAACAGAACAACTAGTTACCGTTGCCTTGTATTGCCTCCTTACAATCATACAACGACGTTGTTCGAGATGTTCTTCATGTTAAGTGCGATTGAATTTAAGAAAAAAACGGTTGTCAATGGATGTTTGTTTTGAGTTATGTCAGATAATATCAGTAGTTAGTTGTCAAATGACATTTATGTGCTGAGTATATTAAAACATTTCTTTAGTGAGATTTTTTATTAATTTGTTACTTACGAGACTACGCCGCCGCCTTTTCTTTATCAGTAAAGCGTCAGTTAACAAACGCATGGGTTCAAAGTATTTACAAGTGAGCTAGTACAGAGTGAAAGGGTTCTTGCTTTACTATCATCTAAAACAATTCCTTAAGGAATAATTATCCAAAAAAGTGAGAGAAATATTACATGCTCCAAAAAAAAAAGCAAAATTTAATATTACCTAAAAAATTAAATTTGGTGGACTCAGCAATTTCACTAGTCGTTTGGATAATGTTAGGGTCGCTTGTTTGATGTGATAACATTTAACATGTGACCATACCCGGAATGTGTACGATATTATTAATATTATTATTACATTTTTTATTTTCAACTACTATTTACAATTTGCTATTAAACAACTATAAAACTTAATACGTCACATATCACATTTAAAAAATAAATTCAATGGTTTGTAATTCATTCTTAACCATTTACTAAAATAACTAAAACTATTTTTGTAATTCGATTAAAAATACGTTGATGTAAATACCCTATTTTTCTCAGTGTATATTTTCAAGGCTTGTAAGTTTTAGCATGAATAATTTAACACAACATAGAATGTGGCGAGGAAAATCAAGAGGAATTTTAACCATGCAGAGTGCAAATGAGTGCTTACAATTCACAACAAAGAACTACTGCAATCCACGCAATACGTAAATTCAAAAGAAACCACCGACATGCCGTGAATAGGAGATGAAAAACAGCCTTTAATTAAATGAAAACTTTAAAGCAGAACGATAACCAGAGTAAAATGAATATAGCACCCAGTTGACTAAAGTTAGGCGAAGACAGAAAGGTTTATGCGATGTGCAGTTCATTTCAGCGAAGAGGTGATTCCGGACTGTTTCTTATCAGTGATGACTGCCCCACCGAGACGATAGCAACTAACGAGCTTCCTGCTATCTTCGCTGAGAGAGGGCGTTACTAGTTATCCTGATTAGACACACGCGCCACTATTAGACATATTGCCCCTCTTATTGTGTTCAATGAGACGAATTGCAGAAATGCTTTATCGCCTCATTTGTTTCATCTCGTATTGAACTCCTTTAAGTCGTATGAGTACAAACCTCTGCTACATCTAGGGATTTCCATTTAAACTTTCGCCATTTCAATTTAACGCTTAACGCGCCAAATTGTTCGTATAACATTTTTTATATTATACAGAAGAAAGAGCTATAAACTTTCTTTTCTCTGTGCGTGTTCATTTCTTAAAATAGAACGAGATTCCGACTATAAATCCCTTAAATGGGAAATTCTTGTTCTTTAATAATGTACGATCTCTTATACATATATACGCGTAAGCAACACAAACCTATATTTAAACGAGAAGTTGGAAATGTGGAGGTATTCTAGCTATCTATCTAATATGAAATAAATTTGGGTAAATGCCTTTTGCGTATCGTCGTGGTAAATTCTGAGTATCTGAATAAGTATGAATGAAAAAAAAAACAATAAAGAAAAAAGGTCTTTTATTATTCTAAATAATTCGATGGTTAAATTCTAACATGTCGTATCCCCATTAGACAGAATTTTACAGGAGAGACAAAAAAACTATTTTTACAATGCTTGGAAATAAAATCTATTAATTTAATGACTGATAAAATTATAAAACCTATTTAGAACTATATGCAACAAAAAATAAATTCTTTATTTGCCATGTTTAATTTACAGCGTTGGATACGACATATTTGAATTTTACAATTGTGGTTTACGGCTTTTTGTTTTTTATGAATTGTGGCTAAGGACATTATTCCACTCATGTGGTGTGTAGAAATGAGGGTTACGACATTATTTAAAAACATAAAGATTATAATAAAAAATAAACTTTATTCTCAAAAACTTTACAAAAATAAAAAAATGAGAATGTTTATTCATACAAGTAAAATAAACAATATTTATCTTACAAAATTTCAGTTTTTACGAATGTATGGTAAATTGTCATAAAAGCTGTGAACGTCTAAATTGACTACCGTTTTCAGTTCTTGCAAATGCTTCCATTTTGTTTCTTTGATTGGCAGTCTTGCCGAGAACAACGGTTTGAAACTTTGATTTTTCGGTAGTAGTGGTAAACGGCTCCGCTGTGGCAAAACTTTATAATCCTCACCGTAATTAACTTTGTAGTGAATCGTCCCATCAGGTAAATATTTTAAGCATCTTAGATCTGACACAGTTGGGTCACTTTTTATTTTGCCTGGTCGTATTGACTCAAACCTAGTAACAGCTTTGTCATCATATTTCCGAAAAAAATCATGGGAAAGGTACTCTACATCAAGCGGAAAAGGTTTCTTTCGAGCTTCTCGGATAATTTGTGTATATTGAGAATGAAGCGTAATTTCGCGACCTTTCAACTTCCTTTCTATGAGAGCATGAGTAGAGTCACACTCCATTTGAGTGTGACCCTTCTCTAGATATTTTTGTTCTATTTGCACTTCATGTTTAGTAGAAAAGAAACTGAATGCGTTGGATAAAGTCGTATTTCTATTCTGAAAGCCGCAGCCATCTGAAAATATAATTATTCCTTTTTTTTCATTTCAGCAATGTTTCTCGAGATGATGTATTATGCAGGAAACAAATACAGATGCCTGCAATCTCCTTCAGTCTCGTTCCATACGTAATTTGTGCATTGGTGTGTTACTAAGTTGTAAATTGTGAAAATGTGGACTTGTAGTCTAGTCTTGTAGTAAACCTTGCTAGCTTCGATAACAGGACACAATTTAACCGACTGAACATCCATTGTAAAGATATAATGATTTCCATGAGCTCCTTCTTCTTTATCCTTTTTCTTTTCTTCTTGAGCTTCATTCTTTTTCTTTAAATGCATTTGATAATCTTCTTCGCCCAATTGTTTGTTTTTGTACTGAAGACAAATGTCGCACTGATCCTTTCTGGGCTTATACAATGCTAGTTTAAGACTATCAAAAACTTTATCAAAAGTAGTAATTGAAACAGCTATTTCGTTGTCACTCTCACATTTCTTTTTATATAGATCGTAAATTTCACTTTTTGTTTGAAAAGGATGCTGAAAATACTGCTTTTGTGAATCCTTGCGACAATAGTGAGACGATGTTTTTGGCAAAACGTCAAAGAAAGTTCTAAGAAAATCCGTCTGTTTAGCAGTTGTTTTAAAAAAATTAGAATCGCTTCGTTTTAAATGTTTTCTTCCATTCTCAACTTCCTTGCTGTCGGTCAGACCATGCTTTAGGCTTTTGAGAACCCAGTTGTGCACCATTTTTTCCTTTAAACCTAACGTTGAAAGAAACATTTTCTTACAGACCTGAAGATTTGTATTGTCTACCCTCAAGTGATAAATAAATGAACCGTGTCTTCTTGATGGCCCTTGAACATAGCATCTCTTTTTTGGTTCATAAAGAACCAGGCCCAAAACATACACCTTTTTTTGTGACCAGTCCATCTTCCAAAACAACTCAAATATTTCATTGCGTTTCGCAGAGGTAAATGAATCACAGCTTCTTTTTGATGATTTTTTACAAAATGATCCATTTATGCAACCTTCCTTAATGTTTCGAGCAGCCCGTACAACATTTTGTTTGACAGATCCATCTTTTTTTGTATACCCCATATAAGCTTCTCCTAACATTCTCAATTTTTTGCTTTTATTCTTTTGCCATTCTTCAGGCTCTGGTATGTTTCTTCGGACTCTCTTTTTAATTTTGTTCTCTTCTGATGTATAAATTTTATCATCTTCATTATGTAACTTTTGGTATTCTCTCATTTCTAAAAGTTCAAGTCTTTCAGGTGTTGCAGGTCGGCAGTCAGGGTCATCAATTTCATTATCCATGTTGTTTTCATCAGTAGCCTTATTTTGATTATCATTTGTGGGACAGTTATCTTCAAAATTAACAGTTTCAGAGACGCTGTTTTCTGCTGGTTCTGTAGTTACAAAAGATGCTTTGTTAATAATTATGTATCTATATTTATATTTTGAAATATTTTAGACTTACGTGAATTTATTTCAACTTGAGATAATAACACATCTTCTAAACTATTTATGGGCAAACTGTTATTTTCGGAAAATTCAAAAAAAGATTCTTCTGTTTCAGTCGAATAAATGTTTAAACATTTTTCATCAGATGAGATGAAGTAAAATAATAAATTTTTACTAAAGTAAATATTATATTAATTTTTGCCTCCACTTATTTCATTGTCATTCTCTGCGTTAATTACTTTTGTTGGACTGCCTTTCAAAGCGAATGTGTCATCTTGCAGAGAAATAAGTGCCTCATTGTTGCTATCAGACGGTATGTCATAATTATTATTGGCCACTTTGGTCACTAAAAACAGTGGAACCATAATTTTTAGAAAAATAAAACTTCCTCTAAATAGGTATACCTGAATCCAAATGTTCGTTATGCTCTAATCGAGATTCTAATGTATCTTCAGGTGATTTAACAAGAAGTGTATCACCAACAACTTCGCAGTTGTATACTACATTGGTAGTCAGGTTTTCCAAGCAAAGTGCCAGTATTTTTTTACTTCTACTCCCCATCTATTGTAAACGTAACAAAAAATTAGTAATGTACAACATAGCAAACTGTACGATGTAAAATGTATAATATTTTTTTACAGTGAGTAGGTATAACAACTCCGTGTGTATTATGTCAAGAAAAAAACATGCAGAAAGTTATGATAAATCACAAAAAATAACATTTTCCAAATTATTAACTTGGTGGCAAAATACTAGTATGTTAAATAATTTTGATTATAAGTCAAGTATTTACCTAACGTTTATTTAAGTTATTTATTAGTTACCACAGTAATTCTAAATTGTCGTATCGTCAATAATTTACCTCCAAATAATAATTCCAAAAGGACGTATAAACAAAAGCATAAAACAGCACTTTAATTTCTGTTTTTAATAATATTCTAGTAAATTTAAATAGAAGTAGACGGATGGTACACATAATTAAACATAAAATAAATAAATATTACAGTTAAATACTCACCCTTTTAACACACTTCAACACGACACAATAACAAACCGAACAAAACCATTTTAACGGACTAACTCAACACAGCGTCTATGTGGGATACGACTATTTGCCGTTACTTCAATAGCCAATCGTGATACGACCTTTTTCAAAATTTGAAAATAAAGCCTTTCTATTGGTCAGAGGTTTCCGATCTCTTAGAATTAGTTCGGGAGCCGTGTAAAGAGTTTAAAAATGACGTAAACGCAAAATCTTAAAAATTGTGGCTTACGACATGTTAGAATTTAACCATCGATATGTGTAATCAATAAATCAGAAGGCCAAAGAAAGGAATGTCTTTGATTGAAAGATACTAATTAAGGCAAAAGTTGACTTTTACGGCATACATTAAAAAAAGATGTACAACAACATGTATTACAAAGCATAGTTAAAATGTTTACTATTTTCAGTTTTATTTTTAAGAGCTTACATTTTCTTCCACATATTTTTTTTTGATTCGTTCACAATTGAGGTAATTAAAATGAGTTAGTCTGTTTCGAAAAGTTCTTTTGTTATTGCTGATTTAAAATATACAGGGTGGGTCATTAGTAGCCGCTTCTTCGATTGCTCTTTTGTGGCTTAAATAAAAGAAAAAACAATTAGTGAAAGATTCATGGTTGCTTGTGGCGCATATTGTAAAAATACTTAAAGCTCTGACGCACTTCCGGTTTCACCGGAAATGCACGGAACTTATTCTTTTTTAATGACCCACCCTATATATTTTTGGATTTTCTTGTACTGCTTTAAATTGTCTGTTCAATTTTTTTTCTTTTTTCAAAATTGAGCCAATAGCTTTTGAGTTAATTTTTTTAAAAAATATTTGACCAAAACAAGTTTTCAGAAAAAAATCATTTTCACATTGTTTTTAAAAGTAAAAACATTAACTTTGGTGGTGCTTGTAGCCAAGAAAATTCTGCATCATTTGGTAAAGTTGCACTCGACAATACCTCAAAAAACTTTGTTTTTTCAAAGCCTACTTCCTGAAATTTTCACATACCAAAAACTTATTTTTTTTAAATGGAACAGCCAGTATTTTATTGAGGAATGTTGTTCCTTTTTTCATTCTCTTTCATTTTTGTTAACAATGTCCTATAGCTATCTTTTGTAATTTCTGAGATAATCACTATAGAGCAATTAGCGGTCAATTAAAGAAATACGAGCGCTGTTGTTCTATGCACCAAAATATTCGTTCAACCAATACAAGGCAGGAATGGCGCACGACTTCCTTAGTCAACTGTCATACACAGTAAATGTTAAATCCAACTATCCCAAAAGTAATAATTTTACAGAATGAAGAGCATCGAGTTTCAATTTTTTAATTCCGACAATGTCCAGTTGCAGTATTTTATTTTTGACACTGTTGGTTAACATCAAAATAAAATAAAGGTTATGTTTACTGACATATTTGAAGATGTCTTCAAAAAGTTTTGAAGATCCGTCCGTACATAGCGAAGATATTCTCCTCCATTAACATTTTCATCAAAGAAATAAGGTCCAATTATATAACTACCCGCTATTCCTCCCCACAGTTTTAATGACCAACGATTTTGAAAGTTTACAGGTGTGATAAAGTGGGGGGTTTTATGTGTTATAATATCGGAAATTGTGACGATGAACGTAATCACTTTAATAGAATGTGGCTTTGTTGGTAAACAACAAAAAATTGAGAAAGCCAGGTTAACTTATCTGCTGCCAATTGACAAAAATGTAAGCGATTCTGAAAATTTCTTTCATCTAACCCTGTGTATGAATATGCTACGGGTGAATTTCATATTTCCTTATTATTCTGGATTCTCAAATTTGACTTACATCTAACTGACGACTAATTTTCGTAGTACTAGTATGGCGGTGTACGACTACACTCGCAAGTACCAAAAACGTCTTATCCTCACCAGTTATTGCTTTTTCCGCTCTTTCTTTCATATTCAATACTTTCACTTCCTGTTCGCTCAAACCGTCCTTTTATACTTTCGAAGGTTTCTGGCTTCGGTTGACTTCTACCAGGGATCGCTGTGCATAAAGTCTGGACGCTAGCAGAGTTTCTTTCAGATTCACGCAAAACGTCAATCATATCTATTAACTCTTCATGAAAATAATTCATTTGGATGATAACTAATAGCGATGCTTTTATAAGTTTGACATAAATGTATACCGACTTAACAGTTGACTCAGGCAGTCAGCCGCATTCCAGCCTTTATTGGACGAATATTTGGGTGCATAAAACAGCACCTGTAGTTCTTTAATTGACCGCTAATTGCTCATATAGTGATTATCTCAAAAATTACGAAAGTTAGGTATAGGACATTGTCAAGAAAAATGAAAGAGAATAAAATAGGGAACAAAATGTCTCAATAAAATACTGGGTGTTCCATTAACAAAAATTAGTTTTTGTCATATGAAAATTTCAGGAAGTAGGCTTTAAAAAAACAATGTTTTTTGAAGTATTGTCGAGTGTAACTTTACCAAATGATGCAGAATTTTCTTGGCTACAAGCACCACTAAAGTTAATGTTTTTACTTTTAAAAACAATGTGAAAATGATTTATTTTCTGAACATGTGTTTTGGTCAAATATTTTCAAAACAAATTAATAACTCAAAAACTGTTTGCTCAATTTTGAAAAAGAATAAATAGTTGAAGAGACAATTTAAAGCAATACAAGAAAATCCAAAAATATATATGGTGAGCCATTTAAAAAAATTAAGTTCCGTGCATTTCCGGTGAAACCGGAAGTGCGTCAGACCTTAAAGTATTTTTACAATATGCGCCACAAGCAACCACGGATCTTCCACTAATTGTTTTTTCTTTTATTTAAAACCGAAGAAGCGGCTACTAATGACTCACCCTGTATATCGGCTAGTTGTATAGCCTTGACTAATTTGTTAACTTTCCAAGCAATGTTATCCATGATGAATATACTTAATCTATGTTCTATAATCGTGATATGTTTTCTTACATACGTATACTCTTAATTATCACAGGTAAATCAGCATGGACTTTTTGATTTTTCAAGGGTGACTAAAACTGATTCTTCAACTTCGTACTCTGACAAAAAAAAAGATTCAGTTCTGTGTCCGGTTCAAGTGTGAAGGCTTTACTTCATCTGTCATTTCATAGCTAATAGTTATTCTCGTTTTCTATTCCCTTAATTCTTCTGCTTATAAACTTCTGTGATGTTAAGGACCCAAAATCTTTCAACCGTTTCAAGCTTATGAGTAGGCGAACTCTAGATTTCCCATCTTATATTATCATTTCCATTCTATTATCGGTTATACTGGTCACATGTAGATTTCAAAATATGAATTGTATCTAAGGGTATAACGTTTCTATGGACGGTGATATATACATATATTCACCTTTACGGTTTGTATCTTGTAGGTGGAAGTTAAGAATTCGTATCATATTGCGTGATAAATAAAGGAAGAATTGAAGTATAGGCACAATACAGGTTGAATACAATTCTAATCTGAGTTGAATTGTGTGTGTTATAGCCCGACAATAGGACCAAAGTGACAAGAAGTCAGAGTAAATGCGAGAGGATCCGTCACCAGCGAGGGAGGGTCAGACAGTCATCTCTGCTTTCTACTTAAATCATTGCCATTATGTGCTCTTCCATGGCTCCCACAACCCTCACCTGCCCTTTAACAACCTCATCTCCAAAATGAATGCAGTTTAGATCAATATGACCAATTTTATAGAAGTTGAATTCAGGAAAAGTTCAGAACTGCTTTTTGAGTTAGAAGTGCCGTTGCCAAGGTTTATACAAGTTAGGGCTAATTTATTGCTAAGGCTCTTCCATCCATTATATTGTTTCACGTTCATTTCTGCATTTAAATGCTCTTCTTCTTTGTCTGATCCATCTTATCACATTGAATAAATTACATGTAGCACGTTTGCCCTCATTATCTGTGTCCTAAATATATCAGGTCACTTTTTGCTTAAGTTATGGTGATCCATATGCAGGTAATGTATTTGTTTGTTTTAGCTTTTTTACTCATAAATTTGTTCCACCATATAAACATAACTCGAGCATCCGCCCTATGTTCATTTTTTATTGTTTTAGTTAGTTCTTTGATTCGCTCTTGATAAGAGGAAATTTCCACATAGCACTGGTAGGTCACTTAAAGCTGACTTGTATCGTATTTTTGTGACTGATGTGCCCTAATTAAATTGTTCCGATCTCATACAGAAACTATTCAGTGGTCTCTAATTAATTGTTATTTCTTTTGTATTTACCCTATATTCAGCACTTCGTTTTGTAGCTGCCGTGATTTTATCCATAAAGATATTAAAGGCTATTGGAGCATATCCTTGTCAGTTATTATTGATATAACCTCAGGACAGTTTCTTTTGTATGTGTTTTAGTGTGCACGATACAATGTTACGTTTCTATAAAGGGCAGTGAAAAACTGATACGTTTCAAATAAAGTTAAGTATTTGTAAATGAAATGAAAGATTGTATCCTTGTTATAATATGCGTATAAAACAATCATCATGACAGATTTTCTCAGATATTAAATAAATTCCATAATAATAGTAATTTAAATATACTTAAAAGGGCATTTGGTTAAGAAAAATAGAAAAAGGATATTCTATTTGTAAAATATGCTACTACCGATGCCATTGCCAAGCATACCTATTGAGACTGGCAACATAACGCCTAAATACAACCGAACGCAGTTTCGAAGGCATTGGCCTATTACTTCCAATAATATAGCACATAATCACTAAGTAACGGCCTCCATATTTTGAACAATGCTTGTCCTGAAAATTACGCTAAATATACCACTAAAGAAAAGTCGACAATAACGATTGCGCGATGATTAAGTCAATCGCCCTATCAGATATCATATACACGAATCTCAATCTAAGGAAAGCCCCAGATTATGAATAAATAACTGCAAACAATCAGGAAATTGCTTAGCTTATCATTGAGGGGAAGCACCTTATTCCAAGGCATCAATTTGAATTTCGCAACAAATACTCGACAATAAATCAAGTACATCGTATCACCGACGTAATTCAAAGAGCATTAAAAGAAATAAATATCTGCACAAATATATTTCACGACCGATTCAAGCATTCGACTAGTGTCACACCAGGACATGAAACACAAACTAGAAAAATACCTACCACAACAAGTGAGCCAAAATCTTCAATTATACATCACTAGGGCTAAGCATGGTGAGGAATACTCTGATCTCAAAAAGATGTGTACTGAAGTCCCACAAAGCAGTGTTCTGGGACCTGTGAAATTCGAAAAATCGTATTGGTCAGTAGGGCGCCATGCTAATATGCAATAAACTGATTTTCTACCACATTCGGTTTACGGTATCTATCTTTGGAGATGCTCCAAGAAATCAAATATTAAAGTCATCCAGATGTATCAGAATAAAGTACTCCGTAGCATTTGTCCGACATGAAGATAGCTATCGAGACTTCAAAGCGTCGATATTAGAAAATTAGGTCAAGACCTTTGTCTGAGGCTAGAAAGTCCAGAAAATGTCCAAGTAACTTCGCTACTCGACAATAACGGACTAAAATCATTCAAATTAGTGTAGCGTTTGGGAAAGTTTCCAGCATTTATTTCTCT
This sequence comes from Amphimallon solstitiale, assembly GCA_963170755.1. Classification (NCBI taxonomy): domain Eukaryota; kingdom Metazoa; phylum Arthropoda; class Insecta; order Coleoptera; family Scarabaeidae; genus Amphimallon; species Amphimallon solstitiale. Next base: position 29,061,071 of record OY720679.1, on the reverse strand, counting down.
GTCACATTAAAAAACTGGTTATTGGTGTGTGGAGCAGATAGCTACACTTACGTCTATCAAAGATTTAAATTTAAGTAATAGAAAAATAGGACACTAAGAATTAACAACAATCTCCAATATATGAACTAGTCGCAAGTTATATCCATATTACTACGTCAAATCAATAGATATTTGACGTGTGTAATATGGCTATATACACCATTATTTAGTATGTTAATTCTGTATAAGATATTTTGATGGATTTTAAAAGAATATAGGTATAGTTGTTAGAGATTCTACATTTTGTGATATGCGAATGCTTTGTTTCGGGCAATTAAAAATTAAATGTTTTATAATGTAACGAACACTTGCAATTAAACACAACAAGTTTATAAATATGATTTGCATTTTTGCCTAGACTGGTAGTCTCGAATAAAGTAATAAGCGATTAACTGCTATTTGGCTACATCCACATACATTATATTCCATAATAGTTTCATGCATATTTTAGGCAGGATGACTTTATGAGAAAAATAGTTATATTTAACTTTCATCACGACTTAATTTGGGAACTACAGGAACATAATATACCCAGCAGTATGGCTCTTAAAACCACAAGAGAGTGCCAGAGTGCTCGCAGCGGAATATTGCTGAACTGCACAGCTATTTAGTGAGTCTGCGGTTTCATTTCAAGGTTGAAGTAATTCCTGTGGTAGCGGAGCCGCCAACTGAAGCAAACAACGCTACAGGATTCACCAGTTTATTACAAAGTCTAAAGTAACATTCGTACGCTTGTATTCTACGAACTCGTTGTAACAACTTTCTCGCTTAAAATGCGCATTTCGCTTCTGATTTCCATATGTTCTGTATATTCTAATACAAAAATTTATGATCAAATATGTGCAATCTTAAACACAACTACTAATTACGTGTCGTTGTATCAGAGACTAAACCAAACGAATAATAGAGGTGGTATTTACGAACCAAACCTCTCTAATAATTAAAAAATTAAAATATTTCAAACACTAGGATTTGCTTCAAATTATATTACATCACTATGAAATTAAACTACAACCTAGGCCCGCTTTTATTCAATGTTTACATTAATAAAGAAACTAACATACAGTCTGTGGCTTGTTCCTAAACAAAAACAATAAAACCACACTAAAGCACAAGAAACCAAATACGTATTTCGACAGCTACATTGTCATCTTCAGTAGCACTGATTAAAAACCCTAGTGTATGATTACACTACAGAACACAGAGTGTTGTTCTGTGTAAGTTACGGTGTCTATACAACGCGGTTTTCAATTAGTGCTGCTGAAGATGACAACATAGTTGTCGAAATACGTATTTAGTTTTTTGTGCTTTAGTTGTGGTAAAGGTATTTTAGTGTTTTTGTTTGTAAGGTTCTTGCATACGCTGATGACTTGAATATATTCTCGACAATTACGAACGAGTCCGATTGTCTTCAATTAAAACGAAACCTCACAATTATTGACAACTGGTCTCAACAAAACAAAATTCAAGTGAGTGTTAATAAATGTGCTGTTATGACTTTCTCGATAATCATCAAACAGTTTTATTTGAGTACCCTCTGGACTTAATATCGATAGCAGGATGAACTGATATTAAAATATTATTTACGACGCTATATTATACAAGTACGCTGGTTCGCCCAAAACTGGAATACGCATCAATAATAATAATAATAACAAGAAAATGGGTACACTTAAAACCACACGGCAGAAGTGAAAACTTCATCAAGGCGAGGTTAATAATACGAAATCCAACTTTTTTTTTCGTTCTATATTACATTAGGGTCATCCTGCATCGACGAATTCAGTTGCTGAGATTTAGTGTGCTTCTTTTGACGATATTTCTTCACGCGCGAATTAGACAATTCCCTTTTTCGTTTTAATTTGTCATCGATTTGATTTTCTTCATCCATCCTGTGTAACAGAAAAGAATTAAGTGCTTATAAATTCGTATATAATAAGCAATTAAAGCAATGCTCTATTCTCAACGTTTCTGTTTTGCATTGATATACAAATTATAGTAAATGCGTGTGGACGTTATTTAACACCCGGAATACACTGATCAGTTTCCGAGTCATCCATATCATTTTAATAAAAATGCTAAAACTTACCTGAGCGCAAAATATTATATTATATTATTATAGCGATAATGTCTCATACACACACAACAAATTTTTTGGTTAACCGTCCGCGAAGTTACCAATTAGCGAACGCAACACAGTCCGCGAAATACAATTTCGCGGCCGTTTCTATGCTAGCGGCCGCGAAATATAATCGCGTAGGTGTACGAACAACTTTAAAGGGTTCCTCGACGGAGAGATTTTCCGATACGCTTCTGCGTCGGTTCGGACGCATGTATATATATATATATAAATAGACGATATGACTGCTCGCTTACGAGTCCCGCGCTGGTCTAATGCTTACGTGCCGGCTTCTCACCCGTGCGGCTCGGGATCGAATCTGCTTGGGGACATGATTTTATTTATTCATTTAAATTTCAATTTAATTGAAATTAAATACCTCTATATGATATATTTCTCTCGTTCCCTTAGTCGACTCGAGCCGACTTTACCCGAACGAGCGTTACATAGCCGAGCGTGATGGCTCAGTCTTGTTCAGTGCCCACAATCAACGCAGCGCGCCCAAAGAAGTTTACACTTCAATAATAATAATAATAATAATAATGCTTTATTAGTCTCAGATCCACTGGATATAGACTTTGTCAATACAGAGTATATTACACAAATAGTAAAACTTATATACACATACATAAATATAAACCACAAAACATAGTAGACTAAATGTACAATACGACTATAGCAACCGTGCATGGAGCTCTGCCATACTATAGAAACTGTGGTCAATTAGAAAAGCCCTCAACAGTTTCTTAAAGTTTGCCAGACCCGAGTCCCGCATGTGTGTTGGCAATTATATGGTACTTTTACTATGTGTATTGATAACCAGTATTGTAGCGAATGCAGTATAGACTCTTGAAATATGTAAAATCGTAATTATATTTTCAGCCTGGCACTGTTAAATTTAATTATGAGAATTTACTAACGGGTGAAATTCGACTCAGACCAGATCGTTGGTCATGGGCCCATCAAGCCGGACCATAGAGGGTTCTGATTTCGAATCTTTTTTTTAAATCTTACTGAATCATATCAAGTAAGATATATTATGAGAAGCCGTAGCAAATACGCTCGGCTGCATTCTTCTTTTAAAATATATTACTTAATATGATTCAATGTGATTAAAAGAAAAAAAAGAGTTGGAATTATAACTCTAGGTGGCTTGTACTAGCGGATCAGGAAGATTGAATCTCGCCCGTGCATAGATTTTTAGAATTAAATTTACCTAATTAATGTATAAGTGACAAACAGAAAATTATAATTACAATAACGATGCACTTTAAATCTGCATAATTTTATGAGCCTGACCTCGAGAAGAAAGATGGCCAGTGCGGTGTATTTAAGAATACTAATTAATAAACAAATTGACTGGCCCTAACTTCTATCTGCTCTCCAATTTTCATACAAACAGCGCCTTCTACTGATTTTAGTTGCCCGAAAACAAACGATGTTTTTATTACAGCACTATTAATAAACATACCAGACATGAGGATACTTTTTTAACTCCTTCCACATGTAATTCATTACATTTTATGATGATTTTTCTTTTTCCTTTCCTTTTAAAATTATTAGTAATTTGACCAGTATAACATTGACCAAAATTGGTTGAGTTTCTTCGTATTTAACTTATACCGCAAGATCAAAAATTATATTGATAAAGGTTTGCCATGCAATGTAAAACGTCTGTCTTAAGTTATATTATTAAGTGTCACACTGTCATTAATATTTGTCAGTATGACACTTAAGGGTCCTCGCTGGTGGATCTGTCAACAATGACAAAATAGCAGATTTTAGAATCCAGATATTTTTGTTGATTTTAAAGATGGAGAAAACCTTTCAACGTCAACTTATGAAGAATTATATAATCTACCCGGCTGAAGAATCAAATTTAGAAAAAGTTATCGGATTACAGAAAATTAATTAATATGTCAAAATATTAAAAACCAGTTTTCTCAAAAATCCTTCGGAGGAGATTTGTTTGCTTGGTTTCACGTTATAAATTGAATAGAAAGCTACCCGGCTGTACACTTATTTTTCTTTCAACTATTCTTTACTTTGTTTAAAATGAATATAAAATAAATTAAAATTAGGCAACCCACATTACAATGAATTGTTATTCTGCTATAAATATTTCCCGCAGTTACAAATGTGTAAATAGTTGGTCATAAATTAATTTTTATTCGCTTAGATATTGAGTTATTATTTCAGATATTTATTATATGTTCCCTATGTGTAAAAGTACTCGGACATCCTTGGCTTATTAAATTATGTGCTATGCAATCAATATTACATTTCCCATTCACTAGCGAGGACCCTTAATGATATAACTTAAGACAGACGTTTTACATTCCACGGCAAACCTCTATCAATATAATTTTTGATCTCGCAGTATAATGTCTATATGTATTTTTCCTGATTATGTAGTTCTTCTTCTTTGACGTAGTAATATAATATTATGTATTGTTGTTATCATTACTCTGATGATTATTTTACACTGCGATACAATTTAATTATTGTTAATCATATAGACGAATACTGTCTAGTGTACACTCAAGATTGTTGTTATTATTAATAATATACACCTTTTCAATAACTCCGATTTACTATCTCCTGTAGCTGTTTGGAAATGTTTATAATTCATTGTAAATTATGATTTATGACACTGAAAAGTAATATAAATATTTTAGTAAAGAATATAATATTTATCCATTATAATAACAAATACTTTTGACCATTGATATAAACTAAAAATAGCTATACCCAAAGACACAACAAAATCCCGTTAGAAAGAAAATATTCAAAGGGCAATAAAAGTGAATTAGTAACATTCTAAGAAACTAAGAGACAAATAAATCAAGAAGACGACACACAGAAAAGAAGCATCCACAGAGACTTAGAATAAAATAAATCAGTATTGGCTAAAAACACAACCAATATCTAACGGCAGGACTCTCTAGATGCAACCAGCAGTTGATGCCCTATGATCTACTTAAAATAAAGATGCACTTTTAACAACATTTTGATTTATAAGAATTAATTTACGAGAATAAAGAATCAAATCAGCCATTTAAGAGACCAGCATTCTAACACACCGACACTGATTAATATTTTCTTCAAAGTTCACTATAATGTATACACAGAACTATACATGACAAATAAAATAAAAATTAATGCTATATAGTAATTATTTGTAAGTTGAAACACCAATAATATTACGATAAATTGTTTCTTCATTTAAAATATGACATTAAAAAAACCGAAATTATCTAAAATGGTGAGATTTATTTCATAAGTTACTTGATCTGTATGTACTATAAAAGTTTTTATATGTAACTTTTATTTAAAAAAAACTTATCATTTTCATAACATCCTTGATGCATTTAATTAAAAAATCTAATCGATTCAGTAACTGGTGGAATTTCTTATGTATATATTTATGTGTTAACAGATGTATTTGAATATATACTGGTAGATAATTTTTAAGTTAGTCTACTATAGCAACAATCATTAATATTCAAAAATTATCATTTTACATTTGATTACTTTCTATTTTGTTATTTTATTATACCAAGTGTACGGCATAATATTAAAAATATATAATGCATTGTGAATAAAGTAGTTTATTACAAATCAATGTAACAATATAAAATACTTGAATGTGACGGATAAACTATCATAAGTAAACATATATACATTTATACGTAAACGTATATGCATACATATAAATGTATGAATGCACATCTACCCTAAGCAAGCATTGCGAACAACATCATGCAGACAGCTGTTTCGACATTACATTGATCTCATCAGTGTTGTTCACAATGCAGTAATTTTAAGAAGAAATATACAGAAATGTAAAATATATTTTTTTTATAACATTCTACTTTAGTAATGATAAAAAAAGGAGCTTCGTTGACCAGTATTATAAAATCAAAATTAAATTTTAACGCCTACGCTTAAATAAACCAGATTAAAAAGTAGAACTGAATATGTTGAAAGTACACCAGCCTATGTAACACAGTCTGTAGGTCAAAGCTCAGGCAGGTATACATCTAACAATATAAATATTACTTGTATTAATTATAAATAAGGCGATACATCCTGTATGTTCATATAACATAGAAGGAAAATTAAAAATAGAAGAAGAAAATATTTTGCAATAAAAATCAGTCTATGTGACTTGAAGAGTACGTAAAACTTTATATGCAACGAGATATAATTCCTTGTAATTTAAATCTTTGGAGCCCTTGATCAAGTTATCCACTAACATCGATCAATTTATTCACAAATTAATTAATACAATTAGGATAGAAATAAAAAACACAAACACTTGGTTCAGATTTACACTATATTTAATTAAAAAACACAACAGCTGTTTCGCTACACTGTAGCTTTTTCAAGTGGTAACAAATTCTAAATTATTACAATTCGAGAACAACTCTATTATATATAGAAAAATATAATGACAACATTAACAGATAACTATAAAATATTTACAAAGGGTAATTTAAATGTGTTTACTTAAAGAGGACAGTTTTCTTAATTATACGGCAGTTTACGAAATGGAACCTGCATTATTACTGAAACGATTAGGAAAAACCTAAGAACTGGAAAGATATAGATTTAACAAAGGCGATTGATTCAGATTTACTTTCTCGTTTAATAAATTGTCTGAATATTTCAATTTGTTAATTTCCATACATTCAAGTAAATCTAATTTTCTACTTTTGTTTTGTACATGGAGAATGTCAAATTTATTGTTAAAACAATGGTCGTATTCAATTAAATGATTCGAATAACAATAAATTTGACATTCTCCATGTGCAAAACAAAAGTAGAAAATTAGATTTACTTGAATGTATGGAAATTAACAAATTGAAATATTCAGACAATTTATTAAACGAGAAAGTAAATCTGAATCAATCGCCTTTGTTAAATCTATATCTTTCCAGTTCTTAGGTTTTTCCTAATCGTTTCAGTAATAATGCAGGTTCCATTTCGTAAACTGCCGTATAATTAAGAAAACTGTCCTCTTTAAGTAAACACATTTAAATTACCCTTTGTAAATATTTTATAGTTATCTGTTAATGTTGTCATTATATTTTTCTATATATAATAGAGTTGTTCTCGAATTGTAATAATTTAGAATTTGTTACCACTTGAAAAAGCTACAGTGTAGCGAAACAGCTGTTGTGTTTTTTAATTAAATATAGTGTAAATCTGAACCAAGTGTTTGTGGTTTTTATTTCTATTGGAATATGGATTTACATCAAGTAAAGGCCGAATCTATTGAATACAATTAGGGTTTAGCAATTAATAAACCGAAAAAATCTGCTATTCCATAAGAGTAAAAGTGGTACTTCCGGGCCGAATTTAAAATGTGTTTTATACAAAAACTCCTTTAAATCTAGCTCTAAATACTTTCGCATGTACAATAAATTTATATAGAATGTATACTTTGATAGATATTCTCAAAAACTGCTACTCTATAAGAGAAAAAGTGTTACTTTCGGTAAAAATTTTGATATTTTCTATAAAAATTTTTGTTGAAATCCGGGCTCTAAATACTTTTGTATTCTAGATAAATTTGTATAGAATGCATAATTTGGGATATATTTGCAGAAACTGTTTATCGCTAAAAAAACAATTCCAGTCGGGCTTTCAAAAAATTTTTCAAAAACTCACTTTTTATTGCTTTTGTCTTCTTTAGAAATTTGTCTTAACTTAGTAGTTGGACTTTTAAACCTAACATCATATCAGACTGTATTACTACCTAAGGTAGAAAGAGCAGTAATTTAACGAACATTATATGTAAAATACCGATTGCAGTATCAGCATTACTACATTTTTAAATTCATATACCGTGTGAATTAATAATGGTCAAATAGAAGCTAAAATTGTTGAAAACATACATTGCTTGAATAAAACTCATGGATTATATAATTTTTCAAACAGTGTCATTAGCAAATTAACTACTTCTTCCATTATTATTGCAAAGATGAAAAATTTCCTTCACTATTCCCCACATTGTATCTATATATTGTTATCCTCACCTGGAAAGTAATGAATTCAATATCGAGAAACATTGTTAGAATAAAAAATTTATTACACAAGAAAAAAACACTTTCGTTCGCACGCTTCATAAACTACCCGTCTTGAGTTTGTATATATGTATTATTCTTTCTTTCATACTCACAGCCGTAGTTGCTCCATATTCCTTACCGCTTCTCTTTCTTATTCTATTATAGTCTTGATGTAAATTTCTACAGAGAAGGCGCAGGCATTTTGTAACACATTGTGATGCCGGAAACACAACTTTTATTGCGCGTACACAATGCGTATTGTTTTTTATTGCGTTGTGATTTTACATTTCATTGCTTACTTTCTACTTCTTTTCTTTCAGTCCACATGGCAAAGATGTAACAGAAGGAATTTAACTACTGTCGACTTTGCTCCATGTTCGAGGGTTGCATCGGGTTTTGTTAAGGGAGAACCGTTTGTTGTAATTTGGGATTAAAGCGTTCTAATGAAAACAGGACAAGTCTTTTAGGAAAGGGTTTTGTTCCAAAATTTCGGGTCTCTATTCAAATATCATAAATTCAGAATAAAGGACTCGTTGCATTGTTTCAAACATACACAGGATACTTCTCTGCAAAATGAATAATTGAATATTATATTTATTTCTATCAAAATAAAATTTAAAACCAGACATCTGCATTTGTACATAAAATGAATATAAATTAATTATATCTAAGAGCTTTAGAATAATTAACATATGTTGCTTAACAGTGTTTGTTAAATAAATGACTCCCCCAAAAAAATATTATAAAACTGTTGAGATCGGTATTAATCGTGCTCATGAAAATCGATATAAGAAACTTATATTTTACATTTTATTTAATAAAAATTGATATGGTAATACTAAGATAATGAACTTGAATTAAGATATTAATGGTTGAATACTTTCGAATATAAAAATTAGTATCTAAGATCCTGCAAATAACAAAAATTTAAAATAAAAACTAAGAGAATATCTGTACTTTGTTGGAGAGATATTTTCAATGTTCTTACGTACTGCAAATTAAGTAGATATGATCGTAATAAGACAAATCATTGTTTTCAAAAACGTCAACAAGTGTTTAATGAATTGATTTCAAAATATATCACAAATTTTTGAATATGTCAAATGATTCTTACTCCAATTCATTTATTCTGTCCGAAACAATTATAATAGCAATAATAAAATTTTAAAATTGCTCACGTGCATAATCTATTTTCCAATACTATTTATTCATTACGGAATAATAAATAATTTGTAATTTTGTAAAATTTCTAATTTTATTTTTTGATATCAGAGTCGTGTTTAAGAAACTTAACTTGGAGTCTGTGGCTTGAAACTACACAAAAACACTAAAACACCTTCACCACACTAAAGCACAAAATGGCTAAATACTGAACAGTGTTGTTCTGTACGCTACGGTGTGTGGACGGCGCGATTTTTAATCAGTGCTACTGATGATGACAACTTAGTTGTTGAAATACGTATTTAGCCATTTTTGTGCTTTAGTGTGGTGAAGGTGTTTTAGTGTTTTTGTGATATCAGAGTCCTTCAGTTTTATCAATAAAAACACATTTACTTTGTTGTGTCACGATATTAAACAAATCGTATGACCCCGGTTTCGACCAACATGGCCATTAACGAACACAGTGTTGAATGAGACACAAAACTATGTTAAACTTAGTGTAAGACAGTAATTATAAAATAGAGGAAATGGGATAATACACAATACATTATAGGAGAACAGTTATTAGTTAATTATAGGGAAAACCAGAAATTAGAAATATGAGGTAAATTAAAAATCTAAGTACAGCAGGTAAACAGATGTGTATATATCAAATCGGTCTGGTCGTTAAGTAAATGACATTCGAAATTGCGAGAGGCTTTGAATATTTCGAGGGCCTCTAGGAGGTTTAATTTCTCACCTTTCTCGGTGAAGTGTAAGATTTTGATAAAATTATTAGTTGTTGTATGATTGTACTCTTTTATATGGGCCGCAAACGCAGACTTAGGGCATTCATTGTCAACTTGTTTAATATGCTCTTTAACTCTAATATTAAAACTACGACCAGTCTGTCCGATATGTACCCCTTTACAATCAGAACATTCAAGCTTATAAACACCACATTTGTTTAAGGGGTTTATTTTCGTTTTACAATTAAACAGAATATTAGCGATCTTTGTGTGAGGTTTGAATGCTACTTTAATATCATATTTAGAAATAATTTTAGCGATTTCATTACTAACATTGCCAAAATAGGTTAAGGAGATATATTTATGTGATTCTAATTTATTATTTGGGTATACTGAGTTCAAGGCCAATTTAGTTAGTTTTTTATTTAATATGTTATCTATGATTTTGGGGGGATAGCCATTATTATATGCAATTTGTTTAATAACATCAATTTCTTGGTTGAAATTTTGTGTTGATAACGGCAATGATACCGCCCTATGTATCATAGAGTGGAAAGCTGCTAGTTTGCGGCTTAAGGTATGTTGTGAATCGCTCGGTATGCAAGCATCTGAAAAGGTAGGTTTCCTAAAAATATTGAAGCTAAGTTGGGTATCAGAACTTTTGATTTAGGAATATGTGTGATTGATTTCAATATATTTTTCACAAAATAATGAAAATATTAAAATTCCTCTTTTAGCGCTAACATCTAGAATTTTATAAAATTGGTTTTAACTTTCTCTTTGCACAGTTTCATCTTTAATAGAACCAATAAAAATAATACTATATACCTATATATTTCTGCCAACAGCATTTTCGAGATACAGAATCATTAGATTGCATTCTTTAATCAAGTATTTGGACGAAGGAACTGTATATCGTATAAGTTGAGTGTTGCGAGATTATTCAACATGATAAATAGTACACTTAAACATTCCTTGTTACTATTTTGCAAGATAATGAAGACATCACAATTAAAAGAAAAATGAGAGCAGTTGGAGAGATGTTGTCGTTGATACCTTATTGAAAACCTGAAGCAGACTAACAGTCCTGAAGATTTCTCTTGCAGTTTAAGTGCATCTATTATTTTACGGAAGAGGCACTTTTACTGGAATTCGATAGAGCAGAGAAATTAAATGTGCATTAAGTACATTATATATTGCTCTTCTGATATTTAAGCCGCAATGTGGTCTGTCTTTCCGATAATCATCCTTTTGTTTCTATCTCCAAGGATATTCTACCCTATTCCTGGGCTACACTGTACTGACGATAACCAGCGAGTCTGAAACACGTGCCTGCAGTTGCACTACAGCGGAATAACCCGATATTCGATCTCCTATTTTCCCTCCTCTTTACAAGTAGGGAAACTCACAAACTTGTTTTTATATTTTTACTACAATTTCGTAAGAATTCTATACGTAATTGAAAAATTATGGTGCGCGGTGACATTGACGTCTTTGCAGACATTCAACTTAGGTATTCTCGAAACAGTCTACAATTGGTCGGTCATATTCACATATCAATACCTTTTCACAAAGCTATAAAAATTCATTGACTTGGTTTTCAGCGGGAACGAACACTGACACTGGCAGTAACTTCAATGTCAAAGCAAACTCATCAATCATAGGTTTGAATAATGCGTAATTGAACTTTTAAAAATATGCGCTGCGAAAAATAGAAGAAGCATTCATGATGCTTTGAAGCTAGCAATTCTGAAACAAAATCACTTATCTTGCTATGTGTTACTCTAATAACTAAAGAGAGTGAAAGGCAAATTCAAACCAACAAATTTTTAAAAAAGTCTTAATTCAGATATAAAATGTGGCGGGTAATTTTATATTCCATCTGTTGGAGAATTTTCCATTTGTTGAATTTTTCGTCGGAGAATTTTTCAGTCCGCGTGTTTTCCAGATGAGGAATTTTTCAATCCGAAAATTTATCGTTCAAAAATTTTACAGTCAGGGAATAGCTCTAGAGGAATTTTTCGACTGGGAATTTTAGCCCAATAAGTATCTTCCGGCCCTTAACCATATAATAAAGAAAAACAAGAAAAGAATAATAACTGGATCCAATGAATTGAAAAAATTGGAAAGAATGTCACAAATATGGAAAAATTAACATTCAACAGAAAAGCTTGGAAAGAAATGGATGGATCACCAAAAAGACTAACAATTTTAAAGAGGTTGAAAAAATAAAAGGCAAAAGAAGGCTAAGTAGATAAAACATACTTAGAGACATAGTGGACAGATTTGTTCGAAAATTACGAGTTTCATATACTGTTTATCAGAAAAGTTTCAATAATATTATTTTCTCTTCCAGGTATTTTTATTTTTTCTTAAAGAAATTATAATAAAACCACATTCACTTCGATTTACAGGATTGACAAAATTAATTTCGTTTATCCCATGAACTTGATGAAATTGCTTTATATTTTATTATTTCAAATTGAATATTTCAGCTTTAATCTTGGATGATTTTCCATCGAAAATAATTATACCGATATTCTTTGCTAGGACTAAACACGGGCGAAGAAAATTTAATTTCCCTGTAGAGGAAAACCCCTCCTTCCGTTTTAATAAAGATATGCAAAACCAAATATGATGATAAATGTGTATCCGTGTAGTGTCAGGCTATAGCGTACACTCTCACGTTCACCCAACGAATAAAGACACATATAAATGTTAATATTATTATTACGACACCATTTACGCATTACAGTTATCTCCTGGCTCAATGGTAACGCTTTTCCGGATATGCATTGGAGATTATTCCTCTCTGCTCTACATAGTTTAATTTCCTTAGATTATTCGACGATAACCGAAAAAGGATTTGCGTAAACAGGTAATAAGAATGTGGTCCCATGGAAATTGCTTCTCTTACTTATTGGGGAATTACTGAGATTGTAAATACAAAGTGGAATAAATGTTGCTGGTAGGATTCCGGATGTTTATAAATACAGCGCGGTTAGGTGACACGTACGAACTCCGTGGCCGTATTTCCTTTTCATTATCAAAACGGCTTTCTGTCTGCTGTAATTTGAAGACATTTGTTTATCTGCGACGTACTTTAATTACATCATTATGATTTTCCAATGGTAAGGATTTAAGAGCAGAGGGAAAACCGCATTTTGCCATTATAAATTATAAAAGAAAACTCTAATTACCTACTCTTTGTCTAACGGATGTTTACAATTTTTTAGTGACTCATTTAATAATAATAATGATAATAATAGTTTATTCATTTAATGCCTGCATAGTATAAGTGAAGTACATTTTAACATCACTAGTTTACTAGTAACAAGAAAATAAAATCAAAATATGTACGCCTTAATTTCTATAACGGTCTTCCAAATCAAAAGGGACTTAATCATCTGAGCGAGAATAACGTATTGCTGTGTGCTGTACCAGCATTATTTATTAAAGATAAATGTAATATTTTTATTATATTCGATATATAAACTTATTTTTCAACAGCACGTACTTTGGAAGTACTGGCGAGTTCTAGCAGTGTATTCAGCTCCTTCTGTCTCCTGGTAAATATCTTGCTTAGTATTATTCTGGGATAAGGTTTTAATTTGTTGTTAAAGAAAAGTCTAAGTTTATATAAAAATCATATTTGTATATTTTATTTAGAATATCAATTATAGATAGCATCGCTATACTATACTCACATTAAATTTTACAATATACGTAATAGAGAGAAAACATTTCTACCATCTTTCGGTTATAATGTTTTATAGAATATATATTTATAATTGTAGTCATAAGAAAATTATCCTGTTTTAAATAACGAAAAACTTGGTTCTCAATACGTAGTCTATTAATATTGAGCTAATTCTATTTTACCAGAAACATTATATTTGCACGTAATGCCCTGATAATCTAGAAGTTCGCAATGGTTTATGTTCAAAGGTTAGCATGAATTGATCACTAGCCTCAACCATTCGCACGTATTATTGCTAGCACTTCAATATCTGCCACACAGAAACATTCCCCTTTTTAAATATATAACTATATTTTAAATTAATGATAAAATGCGAAAAATTAATGATGCCTGATAATGTATTCGAGAATAAACATTCGCACGTAGTATTCTACGAAACACACAACACCATTAATGATCCTTTCTGTATTATAAAAAAACTAATGAACTATTATTTAACAAGATAATATCTATTTAACTCATACTGCTCAACGTCATACTAGAATAAACATTTTCACGTTGTATTCTAAGATACTCATTGCAGCATTAATAATTCTTTACAATTTAACAACTTACTTTGTTTCATCAAATATCGATTCAAACTTTGCCTTAGGCATCTCCATATTTAAATAAAAACTTATTAAAAGAAAATTACTCTAAATAAAAATGAAAAATGAAAATTGAAATTATGTTCTAATACAAACTAAATGATTATATTTCTAATCGTAGTGTATTCAATCTTACGTTTTTTAATTCTTTGTTAGCTTTCGAAAATTGTCTTGTTCATTCCTGTTCTCCATTTTCATACCCGAAACAAAAGAATAACGCCTGTTGATCACGCCCTCCTTTGAACTAAACATTAGGTTGGCATTAAGCATCATCGGTGAAATCTCTAGTGCCCATTTTCTGCAAGTTGTCGTTGTTACACTAACACACACGCACATATTGTCTTTGACAGTTCATTCACTAAACGTCAACACTTTAAGCCGTTTTCTTATTTAAAAGTCTTTCTCTAAATTGTTCTGTATCTCCAACGGTAGGTGTACTTTTCTTAATACAGTCTCTCCTTGTATTTGTTTATAAACTTATTGTCTTTCTCATTATTTGTTAGATACTTTCTTCTCCCATTCGCTAAAATTATCCATGATTTTCTTTTAGAAATGTCTGGACCTGGTAAACTCGGAAACAAATTGCAGATGACAGAAATTCTTCTTCCGATATCACTTACATTACAACGATTAATCAGTTCCACCACGTCGTCTTTCATTTCGACCCAGGACTTCCTTACAGTAATACATTTATCTGCAAGGAACTATAAACAAATTTTTCATACTATAATTCTCTTTGTAGGTCTCAAAACCATACAAGTCTTCCACAGTCTATGAAACTTACTTACACGTACAAGTTCATGAATGTATATTTTTATTCATTCAGCTGCTGTTTGTATAAAACATTATTGCTAACCATTCATGTTAGAATATTTAACTTATATCCTTTTTTATTTATAGTCATAAGTTTGAGGTAACTTTTATATTTTTAAGCATGATTTATTAAAATCCCTCATAAAATTTATTACATTGTGCACGCTTTAAATTCACATTAATTATTTTGCAATATTCTCGTCTCGTGTAAAACGAATGTGAACCTATTCATATAGTTTTATAGTGTTTAAAGAACTCACTCCCTTTTATTAGGTTTAAATACCTTTTTTATTTTTATTTTGTACTTATATAATACATAATTCTTAATACTTATCTAACCTATAATGTAATAATAAATAAATCCTATTTAAAATCTCTATATTTAAATATATGCAACCCATCATACACTTGTGTTATTAGTATTGCATGATTTTGAAATTTTCAGTATACATTCTTTTTTAAACTTAAATTTAATATTTTCTTTAACACTTACACTAGTTATTAATACTATTCTTATTTTTAAATATGCAAGGACCACGGCAGAGTGTCTCAAAAGTTTTCGGAAAAAATTGTAATAAAATTAATTTATAGTAAATATGATCCGATTCAGTTGCCGAAA
The DNA here is from genome assembly GCA_963170755.1 of Amphimallon solstitiale. Classification (NCBI taxonomy): domain Eukaryota; kingdom Metazoa; phylum Arthropoda; class Insecta; order Coleoptera; family Scarabaeidae; genus Amphimallon; species Amphimallon solstitiale. Next base: position 29,045,171 of record OY720679.1, on the reverse strand, counting down.
ATTTAGTAAATTGATTGATGCAAAATATGACATGTCATTTTTGTAAATAAAGTCGACAACAATGTCGTACAAACTTGATATTTGTAGAAGTATTTATCAGTTGGTTGGACAAGTACCTAAAGGGGATATTGTTAGGAACTACAAAGAGCAAGATATTTCTGTTTCGACAATCTATCAGACAATAAAGCATTACCAGGAGGGTATCCCTTGTATCAATTTACCTAAAAGTGGACAACCCACAGTTTTAAGCTGACTGAATGAGCGAAAGTTGATTGAAAGAGCAAGAAACACAATGGGAATGTCAGCGCATAAGTTATCTCGAAGATACCATATTTCACGCATGACTGTTAGTTGAACATTAGCCAGAGATAATCTGAATTATTGTAAAAAAATAAAGGCTCTAAGATACACCGCCGTTCAGTTGGAAAGAATTCCCAAGTCTTGCCGCGCATTGAGACGCCTTCATTTTCGTGAAAAAGTTATCGTTATAAACGATGAAAAATATTTCACGTTGTCCAACTCGGAGATCAAAGGTAATGACGGTTTTTATATGGACACTCCTGACAATGTTAAATTCAAAGGCAAAGTCTTAAAATAAGATTTTGGTGTGGTATGCCATTTCAGAGGCAGATGTTTCACGACCGCATGTTGGACGTGTTCGAGGTGAAGCCATCAATGCACACATTTACAACGAAAATGCCTCACAACACTTCGAAATGTTAAAAATACACATCATCCCAACGACCAAATAATGTTCTGGCCTGACTTAGCCTCGTGTCATTACGTCAGAAGGACAAGCGACTGGTTAGCCACAAACGGCATTATTGTTGTTCCGAAAACAGGTAACACTCCAAGAGTTCCTCAGGCAAGGTACATTACGGAATGTTCTGGCCTGACTTAGCCTCGTGTCATTACGCCAGAAGGACAAGAGACTGGTTAGCCAAAAACGGCATTATTGTTGTTCCGAAAACAGGTAACACTCCAAGAGTTCCTCGGGCGAGGTACATTAAGGAATGTTCTGGCCTGACTTAGCCTCGTGTCATTACGCCAGAAGGACAAGAGACTAGTTAGCCACAAACAGCATTATTGTTCTTCCGAAAACAGGTAACACATCAAGAGTTCCTCAGGCGAGGTACATTAAGGAATGTTCTGGCCTGACTTAGCCTCGTGTCATTACGCCAAAAGGACAAGAGACTGGTTAGCCACAAACGGCGTTACGGCGTTACTACCTTCCAAAGACTGATAGGGTACGTAAGAAATAAATTACGTGATGTAGAAGAGCACGGGCCTTTATCCGTCATGTAATGCTATGTTTAGTTGATTAAGGCTATACAGGGTGTCCCAGAAATAAAAAGACGGAGTAGCAGAAATCGAAAGCTAGATTGTGTAAAAACGTACCCTCAAAATATCAAGTCTTTATTCGTGCGCAGACGGCAGAAAAAAAATAATAAAGAATTCCTTACGCCGACCCTGGACTAAATATCCAGCTGCTTCACTTTCACAATCGGTCCTTTTCAGGATCACCATATTACTTGTGTTAAAAAAAAGGAGGAGGAAAAGATACTTCATAATAAATATCAAACCATTAATTACTTTAATTTTACACCTGCTAGAAAAAAAGAATTACGTTCTTGATATTGACTGTAATAAAGGCTAGAAAAACTAGGATTTATCGAATATTCTAAAATAATAATAATCAGCTGTTTCCGACTACAAATACATTAAAGAGCAACAACCTTCCTATTTTAAAAATAAAAACAATCTTTTATTGTCTGCAATAAAGTGTGTCACCCATCTGAGTCAACAACCGACTACATACCTGCGTTAGACGCATCGGGCAAAAAATATGTTTTATATAAATGAGTACGATTTAACGTTTTTTTCCCCTTTTGTACAAATAATAGCGTATTTTTCTATGAATATGTGTTGGTTTCTATTTACAAATGAGCATTCTTACGTGTATTTATAAACATACATTCTGTGCCAGGTCCGTAATGTAATTTTTTATCTAAAAAACATCATAGTAAATTAAATTTTTAATTTCTTCGTTATTGCGGTATATTTGTGCCTTTTTGTGTTCGGACTTTATATACCTGCTACTCCGTCTTTTTATTTCTGGGACAGTCTCTATAAGAATAATACTGTTGTTAAAATGTAAAATAATAAAAATAAAATACAAAAAATTTGACTTTCACTTTTTTCCGAAAACTTTTGAGACATACGTTATTAGTCCCAATAGGATAGAACCCCACCACATTTTGTGCGTAATGTTTATAATTTTTTGGACAATATATTTCCGGCACGTTAGATTTGGGAGCAACTGATTAGTCAATCACTCCCCAGACCCATCGCCACTGGATTTTTGCTTGAGAATTGTCATGGATATAAAAATCGATGATATAATTTTCATCTACTACAAGCACGAATAATTTAGGAAATCAATCGTATTACCTCAGAAGTCCTTAAAACACTTTCATGATTGACTAAATCACTGCTAACGTGCAAGAATATCACACACTTATTATACCATACTTAATAAAAATTTAAAATTGGTTTCGAAATATTTTGATGTTATCAGTATTTTTTCAAATGTGTGTATTATTTCTTTCAAATAAAGAAGATACTTTAATTTTTGTTGAGGTATTGTATTATTTTCTATCCGTAAATGTAAGAAAATACAAGTTATCCCATTCAAAAGATCGAGTTGGGTGGCATTTTCTGTCAAACAGGAAGTGACAAAAGAAATTGCATAAATACATTCTTTATTTTTTAACATATAGCCATACTATACCAAAATGACAAACTTATTAAGTTATTCGATCGCTCGGGGATTTTATACTAACTCCTACATTGTTTGTAGATAATATATCAAAAAGTATGATTGATATATGCATTGTCAATTTAAAAAACCTACGTAAACGCAAATTAGTAACATATTGGACTTTGTAAGTCAAATACTATGATATCAAAAATTAAATTGGTCAATGTTGGTCATGTAATGTAAAACGCTTGTCTTAGTTTAAATCATCCTTTTGAAATAATTCAATCATTGTCAAGCTACACTGACATTATCAATAACCTACAAATGTGTTACCTACTTAGTTCAGCTGTAAAATAATAATGAACTACAAGTTATGAAATAAATAACGTTTTTATTAACCAGAAAAACTAAATTACAATAATTGTTGGAAATGTCCCCCGTTTTGTTGAATGCACAAGTTTACGCGCCTCCTCATGCTGTGGTGAAAACCGTTTTGCAGCATTTCTGGCGTTATGGTTGCACATTGCTGAACAATTCTTTGTTGCAGTTCTTGCAAGTTATATATAGGATTTGCGAAAATCATATTTTTTAAATAAGGAAAGATAAAATAGTCCATAATTGTCAAACAAGGTGATCTCGGAAGAAACTCACCTTCCGTATGCAAACTTATCAGCCAGTCATCAAAAAACTCGCAGAGAAAAGCAAGATTTTCTCGTGTAGTATGTGCTGTTGCAGCATCTTGCTGGAAATAACCGTATTGAAGTTCATCATCGTCTACCTGTTGCACAAATTCAGTCAAAAAAATATTTCTGTACCTTTCTGCGTTGATGGTGAAATTGAAAAAAATTGGCCCAATTGTTCTTCTGCGAGAAACTGCCATCCAAACACCAATTTTCTGAGCATGTAGTGGCGTTTCAATAAAAATATGCGGGTTATCAGTGCTCCACATTTGCATATTCTGAGAATTGATGTATCCCGAAAGGTGGAACCAAGCTTCGTCAGAAAAAAAAGTTAAGTTCAGCAGATCGTGATTCATTAAATTATTAACGAACCAATGGCAGTACGCAAGGCGTCTGGGGTGGTCTGCAGGCAGAAGAGCTTGATATGATTGCATCTTATATGGATGCATGTTCAGGTCCTTCTTTACAATTGTTTGGCATGTTCCATAAGAAAGCCGAATTTCGAATTTCAGTTTCGCGAAACACTTCAACACAATTTGTAAGGCATGAATAAAAATTGTCCGGTAATACTGCTACGGCTGGGAAGTGCTCTCGAAAATTGTCCAAACACAAACGTTGACTGTATTCCCAAGTTCCATTAACCAGCACACCCGTTCGAAAATAGATTTCAATCATGTAAATCTTGTGCTCTGTGGTGAGAACCATGATTCAAAAACCGCGCAGGATTAGAAAACTTCAACACATTAACTTGACAGATTTGACATTCAAAAAATTATGACATACCTAAATGTACGATGCACGCTACGACAATAATTTTAAAATCCATGACCACCATTGACCAATTTAATTGTTGATATCCCGGTACTAATCCCACAGAATTAGTATTATTTTAGAACACACATTATTTTAAAGATATTATTTTTATTAAGGAGCTTTTATTAGCAGCCCTGTTTTTCTATAAATCTACGCACATATTACTTATCAACTCGATTTATATGATACAACACCAAAAAAAGAAATTGCATAAATGCATTCTTTATTTTTTAACATAATAATATAGCCATGCTATACCTAAATGACAAACTTATTAAGTTATTCGATCGTTCGGGGGTTTTATACTAACCTTGTATAGAGCTCTTACATTGTTTGAAGATAATATATTAAAAAGTATGATTAAAATGCATTGCCAATTTAAAAAAAAAACTATATAAATATAGTTTATATAAAAATGTCAAATTAGTAACATATTGCTGCATATGATAAAATCTGCACTAATTACTACAATACACATGTAATAATTCAGACATATTATATTTGTTTACTTTTGACTTTAGCACCCCTATATTAATTTTTACAGACAGCTCTTGTCTTCTTCGAAATTGCTCTAAAGGTCTTGAAGATGTTGTAAAGAGCATTTCACGCTTTGACGACTACTCCAAATAAGCAACGTTCTCATTCTCCCCTATCTCGTTAAATATGACAACTTTTGCAGCGCGTCTCGCGTTATTCTAAGTTATATGCAAATTTTCTCCGCTACGTACCTAGTTAGTGAAACACAAATGGCTCTCTCAGACTTCATTAACGCACATTATGAAAAGACGACGATGAGTTTCATGAGATGAGCGTATACGCTCGTCCCGTGAACCATTACAAACTATTACAATGGTTCCGGGTATGGCAACGGACGATCGTTGAAAGGTATTTGTATTCCAGAAATCGAGTCCCGTTCGTAGTCCAGCTTTCCAAGTCGATGACGAAAAGTCAGTACGGAAGGTTGCCCTCTGGTAACTAAACACTCGTCTAAGAGAAACTTCTGGTCGGCGCGTTGAATTTAAACTATTATCGGTCACATTAGGACGGGTCGTACTAAAAATAAGCACCGGATTGTCTGCTAATATCCCATAAGATTTTATGCAATTGCTGCGGATGGTATTCTGAGTGTTATTTAAAAAGTAAGGAAATGGTAAAGGAAAATCTTATTAACTTCAAAGGATATTTACAGATTTTGGTATTAACTTTCTGTTTCACGAACTCCAATAAAATGATTTTATATGTTAGATCATAAAAACCCCAGTAAACATTAATTTCACTTCAAGAACAAATTTCGGAAGTTATTACTGTTTTGTTATTATTTATTTATGTTATATTGTATATTTATTACATATGATATTGATTGTTTATAACAATAACAAAAAATAATCTATTATAGAAATTTACAAATCATTTAAAATTTTAGTTACTTAATTTTTCTAGTTTACTTCTAATTCTTCATAGAATAAAGATTTCTATAGAATAGATTTGGTCTTGTGTTAGCGAGATGATATTTTCTACATTATTTGCAGAACATTGCCAATATTGCAGCCAAATATTATTACTATTTGTATTACTCGTTTTTTGTATTAATTTTTTTTAAATATGTTACATTTATTTTGAAAACAGTCGCAAGTACAAAGACGAACTTTGACTGCGTGTACTTTCTGAAAAAAAAAGTTTTCCTTTGACAAAGAGGCAGCAGCAATAAATCCTTTCTAGTCCCAGCTACCTACGACAAGATATTTCATACACAAACATTAGCTTAGATATCTCGTTTGTTTTCCAACGTTTAATGTTTTCTATATTTTTGCCGCTTTTTTTCTGTACTGGTTAAGGGGTAACGCCACTGTAACGGCCTTAAAAAAGCGTTTTTTTGGCAATTTTTTTGAGGTGGCAGGAAAGGTGATAGAGAAATAATACATGGGGTAGTTATTGAGCATATATATTTAAATATGCTACAAAAAAAAATTGTAAGAAAGTATTCCAAAATGGCGACAGTACAGCAATTCTCCCTAATGCATGTTGAACGTGAGGCGACGTGCGGCACGCACTACAACTGGTGCCAATGTGAATTTGGAAAAAAGAAAAAAAATCTGTGTAATCTACATGAGTGTATCTAGTGAAACTCGTACGGGATTTTAGAAATATTGATTTTTGTGTAATTGGCGAGTGTTTGAATAAAGTCGTTCAATTTTCACCCAAAAAATAGGACAATAATTTGTTAATAAATATTGTTTAAATTAACTAATCGAAAAACCCATACGTATTTCACTTTGAAATGTTATTGCAAGGTTGTGGTTTTAGATTTTCAAACAAAAGGATCGAAAATTGTTGGAGTTATGCTGCGTGCCGTTTTGAAAAATCATGTTCCGAGAAAAACGCGTTTGAAGTTTTGAAACGTTTATAGACATGAACAAATGAAAAATTCTACTTTTAAAATTTTTTTACCATTAATCTGCTATTCCAGGACCATAAAGTTGCCCTTCCAGGTAAAAATTTTCCTCCTGTATTTGTTTCCTGGCCGATTTTATGTTGGAGCGTGCCTCCTTTGCCGCATCTGACAAGGCCTGCTCGGCGAAAAAAATTGTTTTCTGGGATTAAACTTTTTGCTTCATATTTTAGAAGGTTCGAGGCATTTTTTAAGCCAATAAAAAAATATTGATTTTTTGAGCATTCTACAGTGGCGTTACCCCTGACATTAAGCGCCTATTTCCCTGTAGCACAATATTTTTTAAAAAGCCTCAGCTCCTTGATTCATTTTCTCACTACTTAAAATTCTCTCACGACTTCGTTATCTCTTGCTACCCCTGGAAGTTTCGCGATTTCTTTGTGACTATCGGCGCCCGCTGATGCATCTGTGAATCTGTGCGGATCCATACACACACAAGTATTCACACGTATCGTTCGAGACCACTGTTATTTAATTTAAATTCTTACTATTGACCCGACTTGTAGGTAATCCCTGTTTATTTACAATCCCCACAATTGTACCTTCCTTAAATTGAAATTGCTTTAATTTTTTATGTTAATTTTAATTTGTAATTTATTTTACTGAATAAAAACTTTAAAGACAAGTCCCTTGTTTTTTTAATACTTTTCTTTACGGCAAAGTATCCTGCCTTTGATGAGGAGCCATTCCCACATCATTACGCATTTTTTTACTATTAAACCTATTAAACAATTCAAAATCCAACTGCATACCGCACAATTTAAATGTTTTCGTGTACAATTTATTTCTTATCCTGCATTTCAAGACTTAGTAAATATCTTACCCAAATTCTAAGTTATATGTTAATAAGTAGTTAAAACATTTTCAAATTTGGTTAAACTTATTTATCAAACTATTTCGTAAAGGCAGCCTGTGGTACTATGCATGTCGTCTCTACCCATCTGATGTATCGTCTCTGTAACTCTGCGCGCGCACACCAATTATACAAAACATTTTAATTCAAAATGTTTGAAGTACGGCAGCGTCCATTAAAATACATATATGGCAAAATTTGAATGAGATGCACACCAATCAAACAAAATATTTGACAAACATTTTAAACACGTTTCTGGAAAATTTGTTTATAAATTTAACTGATACTAATTATACAGCCCAAATGAATGTATAATTAAATTTTACATATATTTTGTTTAATTTGTGTTCAACAACCTAAGAATTTGTCAAATTTCTGTACAAAATAGCTTCAAATAAATTTTTTGTCAAGCATTTTGTATAATTGGTGTGCGCGCAGCCAAAGTCTACGAAATTAAACGTTGATTTTAAAAACAAAGTTCGATAAGTATGACCTTTTGCCTCAGAACTAATCCATCCACGACAAAGTACACAAGGTGTATACTTTCTAAATCTGAGAAAACTAGAGAAATACATGTCTAAGTCCGAAGTCAACAACAATCAAAATTGACTAGAAACTTGAGGAAACTTGTTTTTCTTGCTTGTCAACTAAAATCACAGGCCCCGTAACATTATTACTTTTTTTTTACCAATATATTGCATGTAATATACAAAGCTTCCATTGTTCTTCTGCATCTTGTTTAAATTTAATTAAATGTAGTTCAAATATAATTTAAGCTCATTTTAGTGTGTTCGAACATCTTATTCCACAGATTGTATACAATAAGGTTCATTTTAAACTTACTAGCTCTAAAAAATTGTGTCGATGTTACCTTTTTTAGAATATGTAAGATATAACAAAAGTACAAATACCAAATACAATTAAATTAAATACGCGGAGGTTCTATTCGACTAACTTCTTCGTCTTAATAACTATATCTTCCATGTTATAGCAACGCTGTTGTAACTATAGACCCATTGCAATCCTTTCATTTTGCAAACATTTTTGAAATTTATATTCATTCCGGTCTTCATCCATTAGTTAGGCGTAATTTGTCACCGTATCATGATTTGACAACGCTGTTTTTTCGCGGATGATCAGGTGATAACTGCAAGCTGTGAAGAAGATGCAGATTATATGCTCAGGAAACTCAGAGATGAGTACGAAAAATGGGGAATGAGCATGAACATGGCAAAAACGAAATATATGCATATAGGTAACGCAGACGAAGACCCAGGTTTGGAATTAAGACAAATGAAAAGATACTACGAATACAAATATTTGGGAAGTATCATCTCTAGTAAAGGAACAACAGAACGCGATATCGAATATAGAGTCCAACAAGGTCGGATGAGTGTACAAATTCTGAACGCAATACTGTGGTCTAGAAGAGCAACACTGAAAACCAAAATGACAATCTACAAGGTAATTGTAGAGCCTATCCTTACATACGCAGCCGAATGCTGGCAAATGACTGAGAAAGGAAAGAAAAAAGTGGACACTGTTGAGATGGACTACCTGAGAAGAGCCTGTCGCATATCAAGAACTGAACATATACCTAATACGGAAATCAGACAAAGAACCAACAGAATACATAGAACGTCAGAAAGAATAGAAACGAGGAATCTGATATGGTACGGACATGTAAGACGGATGGAGGAAAACAAATGGCCAAGAAGAGCTCTAGAATACAACCCAACGAATAGAAGGAAACGAGGAAGACCGGCAAAGTCATGGATAAGTGGGGTTATGGAAACTATGAAAGACAGAAAAATATATGAAGACATCTGGACATACAGGAAGAGATGGAGATCGAAATGCGTGAAACGGCTGAGGCTGTAGGATCCCCGCTTATATATTTATATATATTAACGTGTACTACCAAGAAGATTTTCAATTTTTCAATACATTTGTATAATTGGCAAAGAATTGTAATATATTTTATATATATATATATATATATATATATATTGAACTGGTGTCGATTATGTGACAACACCAGTCAAATACCCACAAACACATACAGTCACCCCTTAAAACCCCCGCATTAAATACTAAATATTAGAAGTAAATACCTGATTAGTTCAAAATACACATTAGTCTTATTTTTATACTTATATTGAGCAAATTTCCACAATACAACAATAATTAGTTAAGTGTTATATAGGCAAAGTAATAATATAAAATGAATCTGACAGCTATTACAAATGGCCAATTTTAAATTACAAATTTCAACATTTATCAACACACTACGATCATATAAATGAGTACCATTTTATAGTGTGATTTCTCAAGAGTAAAATGTCACAAAAAGTTACAGGTTCAAAGTTAAAGCAAGGTTGATAGTATCGAAAGCATCATCCCGAACTTTGGCAAATGTATAGGACATACATGACAAATTGTTATCTAAAAATGCATAACTTAAAACTAAAATAAACTAATGGTGAACATAGAAAACATTTAAACCATAAACTAGGTTACAAGTTACGAGCATGGTAACAAACAATAACACTCTTAGATGCGCACATTAAAGTTAAGCATCATTTTAATTTTCAAATTTCGATGCGCCATATTGTCAGAGGCATAAGTAATTTCAAATATTTCATATACATAATTAAGGTAATTATAAATAAACTCTAGCAGTTACAAAGTCTATCAAGACGCATTTACGTTGGAATATTTTCCAATGTCATATTTACAAGTTGAGTCCAGATATTTAAATAAGCATTTTGAATAATTTGACAGTTGTCAACATAGGTAAAAGAAAAGTGTTATAATATTAATTACAAGCTATTTAGATAATTTAAAAAAAGGTGGTATAGATTAAGAAAAGGTCATAGTTTCATGTTATAACAGTAATTCGTAAATAAATTAAAAGACCATTTAGTTATTACACTTCAAAAACTAATCTTTTTTGTATAAAGAAAGATTTTAAAAAGGATTAAAAGATGAAAAAATATTATATGTATTTATAAGTTTAATTTGTAAAGGTAAAGTTCTACTAAAAAGGCATTTTAAGCCAAAATTCTGATATTTAAATTTAATTTATTAGCTTCTATGACGTCATCGACATATGACAGTCGAAATGCTAAATTTTCCCTTTAAATTTTAAAAAAATGTGTTTTTCTAAAAGAAAACGAATTAAAGTAATTTTATTGTACCGATTGAAAGACGATTTAATTTAACTAAGATAAAACCTGATTCCACTAATATTCAAAAATAAACTTGCCCGTAAATAGACTTTGTAAAATACTACCGTATAAAATTTCCATGGTTACGACGTCCACAACAGAAGAGGATATAAAAAGGCACATCCGACGAGAAGCGAGGATTCATTCGTGATTCATTCGTTATTCATTGTTATTTGAAGTGAGATTCACTTGGATTCATTTTTTTGTGCATTCGTTAATGATTAGTCATTGATTCCTTCAATCGTCAGTCGATTATTCGCATTCGATTTAAATTTTCATTAGTGTTTGACGCATTAATCTTCATTATCGATTCATATCGATATCCAGTCGCCGTCAAAGTTGTGATACTTTCAATTAAGCCATAAATTGTCGGCTGAGTCATTTCCACGTGCGAGTTAGAAGGTCACCAATTGAAGACGTTCGAGCTAGACATCAGTGGGGTGAGACGGAACAATCTCAAGCTGCAACCATAACCAGAAACCTTGGAGATATTACTGACCAGCCTTAACTTTACCGAACTAGGTCAAGGACACACCGTACGCCGACTCACCAGATAGCGGTTGGAGCCCACGTAGAACTAGGACACGAGTTGCAACGACGGAGAATCACACCCCTTTGGAGGAAGTACCTGTCCTTAAACAATACAAGGAATTAGTACACAGAAGGTACCAAGTCTGTTATTAGTACATGAACCTTTTTCTTGACACAAATTCGGGTCAGATCTAAATCTATGTCACATTTGTATAACGTCTTTTAATTCGATCTTTTCTATAAATTAATTAAATTCAAATCTTGAAACATAGCTAATGCAAAAACTTGGAAGATCAATTTTAAAATTTCAAACCATATAATGCTTATTTAAAATATCAGAATATACTTACAGTTAAATTTTATCCTATCTCATTTTCATGCAATCCATTTTAATAGTTTGTACATAAGGGTCAAACTCGTATACTTTGCTTTGATTTAAATACATCAAATTTGTAGAACTTCTGCCTAAATAACTGCTGTTCTTGTACACAACAAAAGTGTATTGTTTAATATAAAAATTTTATGGACATTGTTGATTGTCATCCTGTTTATGGGATTTGTTTATTTATTTCTCATAAGTGTTTATTGTTGTATTGTCGTAGAAATTCATTGATATGTTATAAATAAATTCAGATCTGTTGTTTTCATATATAAAGTGTTTGTTTTCATCACTGTTAAAACCCATTCTGCATTTATAAGAGGTACACATATTCTGTTTGGAGTCCCAGCATTAGAGCTGTGTCTCCCAGTAGACCTTTCAGGTTACATTCTCCAAGATCGTCACACGACAACTGGAAGGCATGGTATCCCGGACTAAGGTAAATCAAATCTCGAACCTCTTTAACGCCCTGTAGATAACACAATTAGAGTCACTTAGATATCACCCACTTAGATAATCACATAACTTTTAAACTACTTTTTGGTTACTTCAACATACACACTTGCACAATAGTCATAGCGTCTTCGCGCGTAATTCAGTGTTTGTTCCACCTCTTGGATAAAATCTATCCCGATCTTGCGCAGTCATACGTTGAATGCCGCGAAATTTTTGAATTATTAATAACGTTGTATTTATCGATTAGGATAATTTTAGAGATACTAAATGATACATAAAATAAATATATAATTTATCTCCGTTTTTATAGAATGCAACCCCCTTTAGCTAGCCGGCCAAATCATAATTGAAAAGTTGATGGTTCAGTAGATTATTGTGTTTAGCAGTTTTTGTAGGACAAAGTAAATAAAGCGCTCTAAGTCTCATTAGCTCTCCATTCATTATTATATCTTGGGGCTTGGTAAAATACACCCTTGAACCCCTATTACATTATAGTCACGCAAATTAGGGCCTTATAAAATATACCTACCCCCCTATTACAATATATATATATCTACATGGTTTTCTGGATACGAGTTCCACCGTTACCAATCTCTGCCATGTAACACAACTCATTTCGGATAGCTTGGATAACACAAAGCAGGTTGATGTCGTATATACTAATTTTGCCAAGACCTTCGATCGTTTGGAACACACTATTCTTGTGATGAAACTTTTTAATTTTTTTTAAATTCTTGTTAAGTTTATGCTATCTTATGCAAGTAATCGCTCTCAGTACAATTTTTACAATTGATTCTCTTTCTTCACTTATACCGCTACGTCTAATCTAGGTCCCTTAATATTCAATATGTTTATCAGTGATATCACTTCCGTGATCAGTAATAAGCTACTCTTCTCGGATGATTTAAAGCTTTTTCTAGTATTTCTTCGATTTCAGATTGTATTCGTATGCAGGCTGACCTGGATAGTATCTTTCCTTGGTGTACTACGAATAACTTACCAGTAAATGTATAGACGTGTAAATTTATGTCCTTCTCGCGCTGTGCGGAACCATGTACTTTTGTCTATAGTTTAAATGGCGTTGATATAGAACGTTCGTCACACATAAACAATGTCACTTCCGCTTCTTTGAGAATGCTGGGATTTATCTTACGCAGTTGCAGACCTTTTACCAATATAAGGTGTTTTCGGAAATTAAACTCGGTCATTGGGGTTACAACAGGGTTAGCACGAATGCGTTCGTTAATTCAGTCGGGTAAAAACAACCGTGTTCGTAAAATCGAAAAAGTAACCGGAACCCTGGTAAGTGAGTATAATGCGGGTTGTTTTACCCCCTCGAATTATGAAATTTCAAGTATACAAAAAATATTGCAAATCCAACTGTAAATACTTTTGTACTCTTAATAAATATATATAGAATGCATAATTTACGACATATTTGCAAAAAATCGCTATTCGGTAAGAGTAAAAGTGGTACTTCCGGTCCGAATTTTGAAACTTTTTTATACAAAACATATTTCAAATTATAATGTAAATACTTTTATACTCGTAATGTACATGCCTAGAAAAACTTTTTTAAGGTAATTTGTCTCAAATTTAATTTTGAGTACATTTAAATTCTTTATAAATTTGTTTAAACTTAGTAATTGACGAAATATTTGCAAAATTCGATTTTTTCACTGAAGTAAACTACTACTTCCGGTATACCGATTTTACTGAAAAACTAATCAGATCTCAAGAGGGAGACTATACACGTAAATACAAAATTTGGAATACATATCTACAGCGGTTTCACCGCTATCGTGGTCACAGACAGACACACAGACAGACAGACACACATTTTTTAAAAACCACTTTTTTGATATCAGGGTACTTCAAAACGGACATCTGCAAAAATCTCGAAGTCGAAAATTTTCATCATCACAATACTTTCTTATACTACGTATAAGAAAGTAAAAGGCATTATACCTCTCTTTGGTTAGGGAAAGTATTGAGTATGCTTGTGTGGTGTGTTTACCACTGTCATATGCGTCGGCTTGAGCTGGTTCAGCGCAAATTTGTTGAATTCTTATGGGGTCGGGTTGATGGAGTTTATCCGTGTCGGAATACTGATCCGTTTCCAATTAACTTGTGTTCATTTCAGGAGTATTGCCTCAGGGTATATGTTTTTGAAATAAGAATCGCTGTAACCCGTCCCGCGTCGCGTCATGCCCTTGCATTTAATTTATCTTTTCCGAAAACACCTATGACCTATTTATTTAATGTGCTCCTATTTTAACAAAATGAGCTTACAATTGTGATATCAATTGCAACAGCACCGGGTTCGTGAGGGCAGTAATCGCTGAACACTTCAACAAATATTACTGATATTCGTTGTCATAGCATGCGCTATTTTACTGATTTCTTTTTCTGTATTATATTATATAACTCACACTTAATTTACAATATTGGCTTTTCTTTACGTTGTAATATATACTATGTGTATTTCATGTATTGTACTTCCATGGAATATTGTGATATTATGTAAAATTTACTTTACGAATAACAGATTTTGAAGATATTGTTGAAATGTTAACTGAAATGCTTTATTATAAACAAAATAGAATCTATCAGTCTTTAAAAGCAAACTGAAACTTATTGTTGGAGATATCTTTCATCTAATCTACAGCAGTCTGGCGAGAAAATGTAGTGAGGTATTCTTATTAAATTTAATACATAACAATATTGATTTTCCGGTATTACTATTTTCGGTAGAATTTGCTGTTTCTTTTCCGTCGACTAGGCGAACTACAACGTTCCGCAAGCACAGAACAACATTCAACATCATCCGCAAAGTATCTGTGACGCATGTGACGCAAAAGAGATATATGTTCAGGCCAACTATTTTTACATATTATTCCTAGTATACTTTTATAAATTTGTTTATGAATTATTTTTTAGTATTCAACTCTTTTTGCTTTGATATTTATGTAATACATGTATTGTCCTGTAATAATTAAATTTATGTAGTGTGTAATGAATAATGGGTCCAACACATTAGAATATCAAAGGACAGTGTGAATAATGGAAAATTTTAGTCAATGTGATTTTTTTATATCAGAAATATAAAGAGGAATTAAAACTAATTCAGCCACATTGTGTATGTAACATGATTCAGTTATTTCAAAAAAATTAAATTTTTCGATTTCAGATTTTATCACATCATGTTCTGCTTTGCAATGTATTCATATAACACTAATAATGACAATAACATTGACATGACGTTTTGATAACTTTTAAGTATTTAATCATCTCTAAAATATGTATTTACTCACTCTTTCGTCTCATCTGCACTATTTTTTGTACATACAATTTGAATGGTTTATTAAAATGTCAAGCTTTCATTAATTAATTAATTAATAATAGCTACTTTATCTAACTTAATTATTTAAATGGTAAATTTCATAAGTGTCGTGTAGGGAAAGCAGGTATACGATTCGTTGCAGTGCAAGTAGCAAAACTTTTCTAATATTAAGTGAGAACTGCAATTTTGTCGTGTGGAAAGTTTGAAAGTGTGAGCTTTAATGAAACACAAGGTTTGTACAAATAAAAGTAAATATCGTCCAACTTTTTCTTTACTCAACTTTCCAAAGGTAATCCGCCTACTTTATGCATTTCAGATGAAGTTTGTAGATAACACCAGCTTTTCGTAAAATTGCGGAGCTCTTTGCTTCGAGGAGGTCTCTGTTTGTACCAATATTTAGTTGCAAGTAAAGTAGTCACTTTCGTATGTTTAAAGGAATCCAATAAAATCATTTTATTGCCTCATGTATTGATTGTAATAAAACAGAATATCTATAGTTCACATTTTGTATGCTCGGTGCATTTTCTGTAAGAATTTCTTTGAAATATAATTTAACTTCTATGGGATTACTCAAAGGAAAGGTAACATTTGTGATAGAAAAAGTTCGTAAAACATGCATACCATTCAGCCATATAAAACAAAGACAAAGAGAACAATAATATTATTTTGTTAGTTAGTATAAATAATAGTTATTATTATTTTTACGTTATATTATGAGAGTTTAACTTTAAGATGACCGAGTTTTATATTTGTATGCATACGTACGTGAAATATTTTCATGCCCGCAATGCTCCACCACTTGCGTATATACGTACATATCTTCTAAAAAGCACACAGGCAATAAAATATGGCAAAATACATATTCCCGTGAATGTTGCCTAATGCAATTTAAAAAGTATTCTGCTCCCCAAAATTGTGAGTGTAGGATAGATAAATTATACAAATGCATATTAGTAACAAGATATAAACATTTGTTGTGTATTAATACTTACGAAATTGTCACAATTTGTCAACTCAAATACAGAAAGTTGTAATAAAGTTACCCCGCACAAAAATTAAGTACGTTCTCATTGTGATAGGTGAAGAAGGCAATATTTTCGTATGTCAGTGTGAAAGAAGATAAACAACAGCAACGTTCATTATTTTCTGAAATACTTTGCAATTAGCGCATGCGTTCACACTAATTATGTTCGTGTCGTCTCTAACATGTATGCTTAGTTAGAAGGATTAAAGTATAACGAAAGTAGGTTTGGAAACAGTGTTATAGGAATAGTTTTAGTGTAAGTTGGAGAGAACTTAGCTAATATGGGGGATACGTCGACCAATAACATGAATAGAAAGAGTAATAATAAATGTAAAATCGAGTAGTCATTTATTTCTATACAATGGCAATAATCTGAGGTACCGCCTTCGCTTCTCACATCATAAGAAGAATTAAATATAGAAATTAAACATGTAAATCCATGTATATACAACAGAATTAAGAAAATACTTTTATTGTAAAAAACACTCAATAATAATATCATACTTATCTAAAATTATCGATCACCTTAGGTCTAGCTTTAAAAAACTGGCGGCGATACTAGTGTGGTCATTTCTAATATTGTGTCAAGAGACAATATTTACCTGTTCCACTTACTGAAAATTAATTAATCGGGTTCCTTGTATATGAATATATATGATTCATTTAAGAGGTACTTGATAAATAAAAGTTACATGCTAATAATCGTAAACCTTTTCAAATATTAACGACAATTATTACCATCAAGTATTTACAACACTGGCTATGAAAGTTTTTACCGTAACACAACAGAATTAAGAAAATACTTTTATGTAACAACACTGAATAATAATATCATAGTTATACACCTTAGGTCTAGTTATAAAAAACTGGCGGCGATACTAGTGTAGTTCATTTCTAATATTGCGTCAAGAGACAATATTCACCTGTTCCACTTACTGAAAATTAATTAATCGGGTCCCTA
Organism: Amphimallon solstitiale; assembly: GCA_963170755.1. Lineage (NCBI taxonomy): Eukaryota > Metazoa > Arthropoda > Insecta > Coleoptera > Scarabaeidae > Amphimallon > Amphimallon solstitiale. Next base: position 29,027,691 of record OY720679.1, on the reverse strand, counting down.
GTTTATGAATCTGTGTTTTGATTCATTTAAGACATACTTGATAAATAAAAGTTACATGCTAATAATCGTAAACCTTTTCAAATATTAACGACAATTATTACCATCAAGTATGTATAACAGTGGCTATGAAAGTTTTTACCGTAAGTCAGTAACCAACAAAATTATATAACATATCCAAAGTACAAATTAATTAAAAAACGTTAATATTGGCTTAACTCTGGTTTCAGAGGAAATGCAAGTAGCGATTTGTTCAGACGTGACGTCACTCTTTCACTCAGGGAACGACAGGACTGCTTCATAGTTCTGATCTAGAATGCTGCTACATTACTCTTGGAATATTGGTGTGAATTTTAAATATATAATATTATTTACGGTATGCAATTTCTTTACTCCATCTAGTGTTGTTTTTTATGTTTTCGAGAAACTCATAAAAGAAGAAACCATTGCATTAAACAGAAGTAGCTACCACGACAAAATTTGATACCACGAAAAGGCAACGTATAAGAAACGAAAGATTATAATACCTCTGCATATTAAACTCGGTCTCATGAAAACTGTGTGAAGACACTGGATCAGTGCGGAATAGATATGGAACGCTAAAAGACGGAATTGTTATTCGATCTCATATCGGAAAAATAATAAGTGGCAGAACATTTTAAACCCACTGAAGAAAGCGATGTGGCTGTCTATGGTACAAATTTTTGGCAAACTTTTGGGAAATAAAAAAGCCGTAATTTCAAAACTGTAGTCATGGGCAATATGCCGTTTAATGCACACATTATACATTCTCACTTGAACTTTTTTCCGGAAAATGTGCACGATGTTAGCGATGAGCAAAAGGGCAAAGGAAATATTAGCTGATTAATGTTAGACCTTGAGAAAAGAGGCTGTGAATATTGTTTATAAGGAGCAATGCATAAATCGTCGGATTTCTAGTTGTAAGGATTGAAATACACATTAAATTATGTTATAAACAGACAAATCTTTTCATCAAAATACAAACGCAATTAAAGCTAACATAACCATCTCCTTATTATTATAAAGTAAATGTTTTTACGGTTTCTACAAAAATTAATATACGTTGTTTCATGACAAAACCAAACCTTGGAACTGGTTGATCACTGTAATTTTTACAAAGAATTATTAATGTATGCTGTTAATAGGCATAGGAATAGGTTCGCATGAAAAGTAGCCACATGTGCATGTGCAAATTACTTTAGTTCTTCATACATTACTTCAAGTTTTCAACACTCCTTGTTAAATAAATAATAATAATAACACAAGTAAATATAATTAAATAATTATAAAATCATAAAAATACCAGAATGTACAAAGAATAAGCAAACAATAATTGATTTGAACGCAACTATTCGAAGGTTTTTTTATATATATATATATATATAAAATAGTCATTTGGAAGTTCAGTTTAATAAAATAAATTTAAATGAGTCATCATCATGATGATTGATGATGATGACTTTTCAAATATATTTTATTAACATTTCTCTACAAAATTACGGTACAAAGTGTCAATAGTACTGCCATTCTATGTTCTTCTAAGAAAATCTCTCTTATTTTAGCCTATTTGTCGTGGCTTCCCACATCGCTTTGACGTGTTTTTTATTTTTAATTTTATTAGGTGCCTTTGTCTGTTTAAATTTCTGTTCTTCTATTTTTTTTCGATTAGTACCAATTTTTCTGTTCCGTAAATTAATATGGGGGTATATTTTTTGTAAACTATGCGTTTTGTTGTCTTTTTAATACCTTTTTTTATTCATAACTTTTTCATTCGTACTGCATTATGTGTGTCTATTTCATTTTTTGATACTACTATCACATTGATTTTGTGCTTATTTCCCAAACCTCTATGATTTTCGGTAGTACTTAAAAACTTTCATCATCAGCAAAGTCACAAGCTGCTACTTTCAGAAATTGAAATCTGTATAGCTTATAGTAAAATGGCTGCTCTAGCTCCAACTTACTTTTATGACTTTGTCCTGACGCAAGCCAACAGTAATGGAGCCCTAAATCTTTAAAAGAGCTTATTCTAAAATCATTTTAAAACACCTATTTAAATTGCAAATTGAACTCCTTGTAGCTCACATACGTAAGTTTCATAATTTTCTACCAGTTGTTCATCACTGCAAGAGACTAACTTAATCAGTAACATCTCTTAATTCGGTTTTCACCTGAATAAATGCCTAATGTCGAAGTGACATCGGTTGTTTGATACTAAACCAAACCGGGATGTTGGACAAGACTTTTTGTCCAACATCCCGGTTTGATCTACCTTTGGACGTATAAGAAACATCAATCAGATTGCAAGTAACCAGCTTACACGCGCCAGGGCAAGAAAGAAAGCACCGATGTGTCACACCAACCACAGCATGCTGGCGTACCTCGATGTTGTATTTTCGCAGTTTTATTTCTAAATTTGCATAACATTTTCAATGAAACACAATTTTTATATTAACGTTAATTAGGTTCTAGTAATTTGATAATAAATTCTTATTAATTAATTAATCTGTGTCGAAGGCTTGTTGGCAGAAAACGTAAAAAAACAAAAGAGCTTTCATAACTGTTGTAGTTCGATGACGTTTACGATATATGTGAATTATATTTGTTCCTATTTGTATTAAATTTTATATATTATTTAATAAAAGCTCTAGTAACAACAAAAATAACGTTGACCTTTTGCGGAAACACATAGGTGTGGAAACCATAGGAGGTAAATTTCTTTTATTAAGTTCAATTCCAAATTAAGATTAGATCATAGTATATAGTTTTCATAAATGTATTTATACTTAATTTGGCATATATTCTTCTGAAACTGTTTTTCGTTGAGGTTAAAATTTCTTCTTTCAATCCAAATTAGAAAAAGGTTTTTATACACAAGTTTTATTTCATCATTTCATAAGTCATTTAATATCTATTTATTAACTATTTATTTCCTCAATTAAGAATTTAAAATTTTATTTTATAAAGCCTACAATGTAGCAGTCATCTGTTATTAGTCCTAATATAATTATAACGAGTTCATGAAGCATTACTAGCTTTAAAATAATTTATGAGAAATGCAGATCATTATTCTTCAGATTTCTTTGGCATAAATAAATCGTCTTATCTTAATTTATTAATTGATGATTTTTAATTGCCAGTTACGCGTTCCCTATCCATGAAAACCACTGCCAAACACAAACACAAATTACGGTTTTCCCTCCTCTGAAATGATCACAAACAGCAGGAAGAGAAATTTTAATCTTTATTACCCCCAATTAATATAATCCGAATTATCCCCTTGTCTAACCGCGATCACCGCAAAATATATATGCGCGACACTTAGCTTTGCTGGTGGTACCAAAATATGTATGTATAATTCTTGTATATATGTATGGAAATGCATATTTACTATCTTGAGTATTATCATATTTATTGTTAGGCTAAATTTATATTTCAGTTCATTTTATCTTACCCAGTTGTGTAATACATTTGAAAATACCATCTCAATAAAATTTTGTGGTGGTCGATAAATTTTACAGTATTTTACTGATTAATAATCAGTAAAGCTCGCAATTTAAAAGCTTGATTAGTTTTTAAAATATTGTAAAATTTAGGAAGTAATTTTAATTAATATTCCTCTGACTAACCATCCTTAATAATAAGCTTTAATTTCCATAGGGCATATACAAATTAGAATTATTAGAAGTTAAAAAAATATATTATACACATTATCTAATATACAAGAAACGCGCTTATCATTATTTTATAAACATTAAAGTATCGAAAGTTAACTGTATGCATATATGAATGTATTACGTCTGTTTGCCTAAATAAAAAACATTTAAATAAATTCCGCTATGTTATCACTTAAAAGTTATTAAAATAGTATTGTGATATTGTGATTTTCATATAGGAAATTGCCGCATTAACAATTACCTACCATACTCTGACGAATTTCGAAATTCAAATACCAGTTGTATTTTCATTAGAGTTAACTGCAATAGTCTAGGTATAGTGTCATATTATTCGGGGGGCTTATACGGGTACGATTGTATGAGAATTTCTTAAATAAACTTGAACAATCCATATATATTTTCCCATACCTGGCACCTCCATCATAATATGTGTTTACTGTATTAATGAACCTACTAAAGATTTTTTATTCTTTATGATATTATTATCATTATTATCATTGATACAGGCTTGCCACTAATATTTCTTCGAAAACAAGCTGCATTCTAGTCACAATTAATTCTTGACCATGCTGAAAGTTCCAGAATATTTAAATGCGCGGTGTTGTTTCACTTTCTACAAATAAAATTGGTATTATAAAAAATAGGGGTTGCGAATAAAATTCTTAACAAAAGTGTTCTAAAGAAGTTTTGGAAACACTGATATAGATAAATTTATATTCTAAATTAGCAAAAATATCCTACAATATAATTAGTTCTAAAGTTCTGTTCATAAATATATATTAGAAATTGCAAATTATCAGATGATACTTGTTTATGCAATTGCTAGTTTAGTAAATAAATAACGGATTTTCCAAAAAAGTAAATGGACTTGTTATTAAAGAGATAAGAACCATCCCGTGTATATCAGATAGGAATAAAGCAATTACAATTAGAAATAAATTTTTATACATTTGTTACATACTCGTTATTCGTAAACTTTACGAGAAACAGAAGCAGACAGTTATAGCAGACCAAAAGATGGCAAATGTGATTTTGGCGTAACGTCGTCCAGAAACCAGCACCAGTCTTTTCAAAAACCAAGCGGCCAAGTGCGTGCGCGTGTGCGCGCACGTGTGTGCATTTTTTTATATAGCTCGCGGAGACACTATCCTCTTAATTAAGGACACCATTAGCTCTTAACAGTGTCTTTTGTTGGTAGATAATTTAAAAATCTTTTATAAAATACATTATTGCCAAATTATCTGAATATATTCACTTCAACTATATTTTAAACTGCTTCAGTGGAAAGACATTGCGATGGGCTTAGGAGTTATATTTGAGAGTAAATTTTCGTTTTTTTGTTATAGCATGATTACTTCGGTCTACCGCATTGACAGAGTTATTTAAAGAAATTGCAGTGATTTCAATAATATAGTTGGTATAATTACATTATCTAATGCCTTTATAAAATTAAGAGCGGAACATGAGGTGCTATGTGCTATACATATTGGTACTTTCTACACAAATGGAAAATATACAACAAAAATTTTCAAAGTCTTTAATGTACTTATGTGATGTTGAATACCCGGAAAAGAACAGCGATTATTCATAAATGTTAAAGTGTTTTAACGTTACCTCTCCACGTTTATGTTTATTCAATATAGACACACTGGACTCCCATGCTGAGTAAATATTTTTTATTCCACACATACAAAAGAAATGTGTTGTTTAAATCTCTACTATTTGTAATTTGCCACAATTTTAATGTGATTTACAATTCTGTAGGTATAAATAACGTATACCATGTGCTTGCAGGCGACCTGCGTATAGGGCTTACTATAAGATAAAACGACGACACCGAGAGTTTGTATGAGTTAGTACGAGAAAGCAATATACAAACTGCAGTACAGCTGCGCTATCTATCCTCGTTGCCCTGCTTAAACGGAGAGTCAGCCTAGCCCGTTCTAGCCTCAGCGTAAATCTACTCGAATCCCCTCTTTTCCAACACTACACTCGACCAAGGAGCAGTTTGTATATTGCTTTTTCGTACTAACTCATACAAACTCTCGGTGTCGTCGTTTTATCTCACAGTAAGCCCTATACGCAGGTCGTCGGTAAGCACACTGTATATAAGTATAATAAGTTTCTTAAGTGATTTTATATCCTATATATATGCATGTGTTTAGGTTAACCTAGATTTGTTTTATATTAATTATTATAATTTCTTTTTAATATAGTATTTTAATTTATACACTTGTCTAAATTTAAATACTATAAATTTCTGTACCTGATTTTGTTTACACGTTGTATTAAAAATTAATGTAATTAACATAAATTTCAATTAATTCTGTCAAGAGCATATATTTCATTACAATCTTTCAGTACCTTAGACGGTGTTTTTTAGTATAATAAAATATATCAATATAGTTTTGATATATTTTATTATACTACGTTTATGTTTATTCAATATACACACACTGGAATCCCATGCTGAGTAAATATTTTTTATCCCCACATACAAAAGAAATGTGTTCTTTAAATCTCTACTATTTGTGATTTGCAACAATTTTAATGTGATTTACAATTCTATAGGTATAAATAACGTATATAAGTATAATAAGTTTCTGAAGTGATTTTATAATCTATATATGCATGTGTTTAGGTTAGCCTAGATTTGTTTTACATTAATTATTATAACTTCTTTTTAATATAGTATTTTAATTTATACACTTGTCTAAATTTAAATACTATAATTTTCTCTACCTGGTTTTGTTTACACGTTGTATTAAAAAAATAATGTAATTAACATTAATTTCAATTAATTCTGTCAAGAGCATATATTTCGGTACAATATTTCAGTACCTTGGACGGTGTTTTTTAGTATAGTAAAGTACATCACAACGATCTAAGAAATCTGAAAACCTAACAAAAAAAAAATTAATTGACATATCGCATTTCTGCCATTTATCATTCTTGAAATTTTAAACACATACAAGTATATAAGTATGTGTCTATTTTGTTGCCGAATTCGCAGCAAATCAAAAGCACGTATCCACGGTATCCATTTTAATATGTAATATATAATGTTTATTATTGGACGCATAAAAGCAATTTTTGCAATCAGCGTTAATTATTGAGTACGATTGAAATTGGTACTAACGACTTTCAATTAAAAATTATGAATATCGGCCGTATTAAAAACGTCAAGCACAGTTTTGTTTGACGCTTATTAGCCTGGCCTGTTTCAACACACAGTAGGAAGCAACACTTAGTGCTTTTAAAATCGTAATTTTGCCTTTTTATTATAGCACCCTGTCAACACGCCCCATTCTATATCAGTAATAAGTGAGTTTGCAATTTCGTTTTTCACGAGGTACGGTGTGAGGGGTTGGTAGTGCTTTACGCTTCCATTTATATTCAAACATCCATTACGCTGGTTTTTCTCCAAAACTTTTACCTCTGAGCTTTATGTACTTATTCAGCTCAATAACACAAATGCCATTATACAACTGTCTATTCTAAAATTAATTTATGTTTCGAGTATAATCTCCAGAAATTTATAGCTTATCTCAGTAAAATTATTATGTATTTCATATTTAGATGATTCTGACACTTATTATGAAATCGTGTTTATAAATTAGTTTAAAAATATCGCTTAAAAGTGGAAACATGGATAATTACAGTTTTTGTAAAGGAACAACTAACGAAAAAGTAATTTCTTCTTTTTGGTTTGGATAAACATTAAACAAGTTGTCTAATAAGATTAAATACCAATGTCAACTATTAATAATATTCCAGTACTTAGGCGTAACGTTTCACAACTGAGTTCTTCTCCGTAATAATTAAAGCAAACTCTGATTACGTTTAATGGATTGTAATAATTAATATGAAAACAGAAAAAATGAGATTGAACTGCCTTATACGTACGTGCATTCGATTTTTTTCCACAGAAGCTGTTCCAAATAAGTTTTAAATACTTATACACTCTTAATAAATTAAACCTGTCAGTAAGTGTTACTTCTGGTCAGTATTTTATTTTTTTATACAAACATTATTCATTCTTGCTCTAAATACTTTTATGCTTTTAAAAATACTTTCAAAATTCACCGAGATTGAGATGTGGATATCTAGGTTGGACGGTGGTGCTTCTCACAACATCAAAGAAATTCATCTTGCATAAAAATGTATTCTTGTCTCGTTCAAACTAATTTATTTTTTTCATTATATGAGATAATGGTATCTTCTCTTTGATTTTATTCCTTTTGTCTTGTGCTTATTTTAGGGAATACATTGTTAGGAATGAGAAGATGCATTTTTTTCATATAATAAAAAATATAAGTTGCATTTCCTTCAGGAGTGATAAACTGTTTGAAAGTAAAATATCTGAGAAAGCATGCCAAAGGCATACTTTTTGCAAGATAACGCTGATACTCACAAGTTGTTTATTGTACTGCAGAAACGGATGAAATTGTTTTTGATGTGGTTTACCAAATTCCATAAATTCTGCACCGCAAGGCTATTATTTGTTGCTAAAACTTGAAAGGCATGAAAGATAAAAGATTCTCACATTTGCCTTGCAGACCACGACAAAGACTTTTCTTAAAGTCATAGAATCACTTTATGATCGCTCTGCTAATATACATCTCGTAAAGAAGGAAATCATGAATAAATAAAATTCTATACTGATATGTTTTGACGTTTTACATGGTAGCCAAGGTTCTTGGCAGTGTATATAAAATGTATGATTAATAAAGTGACTCATAAATTAGGCAATAAGTTTAAAAATTTATAATAATACAATATTTTCCCATTAAAATAATAAAGTTTCTCAGCAATTGCTTTATGACAAGAAATATGTTAACCTCAAAAATAGTTTTAAAATACCTAATTTCCTAGCTAATACAATTTATATCTTAGGAATTTGATCGACTTTATTATCTTTATAAGTGGGTTAGCTTTCGTAACAGAATACAAGCACGAGAATTACTCACTGTAATCAGCACATTACGCTTTCACTTCGCAAAACGGTGTTATTCGAAAAAAGTTTCTCTTATATCCATAGAACTTATAATAATGTACCTAATTTAATTAAGGGTTTTTGACTGGATCGTACACGAAACTACTTAAATTCTTTCCTATCGAAGGGTCAGGATTGAGATTTTATATATGATCGCTTTAAATATATTGACTAATGATTAATTCCGTTGGCTTACTTAAATTTACAACAAAATTTAGATTGAGTTTGGTAGAAGATAAGCATTTGTTTTAAATAATTTTACGCCATTTCAAACCCAGGATTTAAAGGCAGGATAGTTCTTATGAATACTACGTACTTCTGAGTTCCTCCTTGAGGTTTCTCACTATTTCGTTGTTGTTTTATTTAATTTGTTAGTTATTTAATGTCAAATATATTGAATAAAATTTATTCTTTTGGGTTAAAGAATGTACTAATGTATTTCCAAAACAGCGACATCGTGGAATTAACTTGAAAAAGTATTGTGCAACTGCATACTAAATAAAGGATCGTTTTCCACTACTTGCCGCTCGTCATATTAAAGCACACATGCGCACTGATAGTTGTTATATTATCCACATATTGCCGTGATCTTTATAGTATGACTGTTTTGAAAATTGTTAAAATAATTAAGCTTTTGGATAAGAAAATAAATTTTTAGTTGTAAATATAGTTTTTAAGATAATAATGAATTGCATAACCTTAAGGTGCAATATCATGATAAAGGTATATAATAATTTCAGTTGAATTAAATATTTAAAAAAGGGGAAAAAATAAACACAAAAATAAATTCATGTATTCTATATTTGTTATAGAAAAGATGAACACAAGGTGTGTTTTAAATATACAAAAACAGAACCGAACTTCATACAAAATGTCAGAATAGCATTAAATATACTAAGAAATAAACCAATGTTCAAGAATAATTATGTATTAAAGTAAACAACAGAGAAAGAGTGATGTTAAAAGATGGAACTGTGAAGAGGGTGAATCACTTAAAAGCCATAAAACTATATGAACAAGGCGACATTAGACATGCCTGTTGTAAAAACGTCTATTCTAATGAATAGACATAGAATTTAAAATTATGCAATGATTTTTTTCTCTAGAACAATTTAGGATTATGATAAAATACAATAAATACCTGATACTTATATTTAAAAGCATTTTAAAAAGGATATAAAAAAGTGTTCTTTATCCGAGTCGATATACTAAATGTATAGATAGAAACACATCCTTGAAATGTAATAATAAAGTAAGGGCATCAAAATTAGTATGATAAATCTTGTATAGTTTGAATAATCTACAAAGAAGAAATAACGTTAACATTATTGACAGTTATATGCAGATCAACCTACATGAAAACGAAAGGAAATGGTTGGAAGGCAAAGGTGATGATGTCGAGGTCTGTGTTCCTGATGGTGCGGTCATAGAAAGAAGAATCCCATCTGTGTTCAATATATTACCAATTATATCCAACAAAAATACCTACAAGAAGAGAATAAGGATCGTTTTAAATAATGGAAGAAGAAAATACATAAACAATAATGAAAGAAAGATATACCTACTGAAGACAAAGAATTGCAAATGTGGATGGACTTTATAAATAAACAATTTATGTGTGTAAACATTCAGTGCATTCTTGAACTGTCAAAAGTAAAATAGGTATATGTGTAACTAGGGGAAGTTTGTAGAAAACTTATACGAATTAGATGGTGCCAACATAAACATTTGTGTGCGAGTTGTGGCGCTGCAGACGGATGGTCGTGTTTTGTTTGAAAACCTAGGTTATAAAAAGGCGCGAATAGCGAGAGAAGAGGAGAAGCTGCCAATCTTTTGAATTTACTAAACGTAAACATTTTGTTAGCGTATGCGAATGATTGTATGGGTTTCGATACACTACGCTGAATCATGTTAGTTAAAATGTATTAAGTTTATTTTGGATCTCAATAGAGTTTTAGTTTTCTTTTTATCATTAATTATTTGTTCTATTTGATTATTTCATATTTAAATATTTACCAAAATGGTAGACAATAATAAACAGGAATTTGATCATCTATATGAAGAATAGAAGTAAGTTTTACTTGAAATAAATTTACATTTTGAATTATTGATGGTACACGACGTACGCTAGGGATGCTATGTGTGAATATTCATTTCTGGCAAAACGTTTAAGCATCATCAATATTTGAATAAAATATAATTTTGCTAAAATAAATTAATTTCTTCATAAATTGGGGGAAGATTGTTAATGATGTTAGGGGTATTGGAAGTACTATAAGTGAATATTTGCTTCCTGTGTATCACTGGGCATTATTAACAATTTATAGTAGAGAATTATAAAATTTCAAGAATTTTTGAATACGTAAAGATACGAATATTCTTGATGGACAAAAGTCAATCTGTGGAATGTACTATATGTGAATATTTGCATTCGGCAATTGATAAAGGTCATTTTCAAGGTATTTTCTACTTTGCGAAATTTTAGATCTTCGAAGGCATTACGTGCGAATGTATATCTTTGTGGAAATAAAATTTAGCTTCGTAAAAAGAAAAAATATTATTTCTTTTGAAATTATAAATACGATATAAAACGATTAAAAATAGCACAAATAATATTTTCTTTGAATCGATGTAAAGGATAAAAACTATGTTTTCTTATATATTTTTTTTCTGTAGTAATAAAATAAAAGACATTCTTAACAACCACATGTTGTGAATACATTTTTTGAGATGTTGTTCTTGAATAATTATATGAATATAAATGTTTTATGAAATTTGAACACTTATTTTTATTATTAACTTTATCCAACTTGAATTTAAATAAGAAACACACACCAGATGAATGAAGACAAGATCACTGCTAGAATTCACGAAAATAATTTGAATGTATACAGGGATTGAATTTAGAAATTTATAGGAGTAGTCTTTTTTAATATTTTAATACAATCTTAACATTCATACAAGTTTATGCAGTTTTGTATCATATTGCAATATTACAGTAGAATTATAATGGCTGTACCCAACGTGTTACTATGCTGCAATTAATTTACAAAACCACTGCAGTGTGTATATACAAAGTGTGTGCATTCAATGCTTTTAACTATAAAAAAATCATTATTTCTACACATAGTTGTCGAACAAATGTCTCTCTACAGATAAGAATAATTTGTAAAGTCTAATTTATCTGCAAAAGCAATGACGTCGACATCCTCTACATGAAATTAACTTGAGAGAATATGTTACCACTTTCTACTCAATCAATAACCAGTTTTGTACCTCTTGGTGCTCATCAGATTAAAGCTCAGAAGCTTAATCGCAATTCTTATATCATTGGTATATATAGGAAGTGTTGTAAAATTATGTATGTATGTATGTATAGTCTTTAATTAAAAAATCTCAGATGAGGCCCGCTGGGCAAAACAATAAAACAGTGGATACACCCGCTTTATTTATTAATGAAACTAATATCGAAATATCTCTGATTTCGCTTTATTTATTAGTAAATGGGCGTTCAAATTTGGTTTCGAAAGATCCATTAGTATCGGTAAGTGCAGACGAAAGGTTATTGTGTCGCTCTCCTTTCCATAATACCAGAACCTTCGTTTTGCAATATAAATGGGATTTATCTAATTAACCTCGAGATATAAATCGTAACTATTGTTATAAACTGTCGATTTACATTTACAGGTATAAATAATATACTCGGATACTTCAAGATCCTGTGCGTTTTCTATTGCTCGAATATCACGTGCGCATATAACGACCGAGGGATGTTTATGAGCCGTTAACTAGTCGGTAATATACCTATTATCACTTTACTCGATCTTAATGGCTTTGATACCCTTAACCTTAAACTGTCTCCGTGTAAGTACATCACTTTTATTAGTTTGAAGGAGTTGATAAAATATCTTAGTGTATCCAAGAATACTTTTAAGGACAATAACTCATATTGGAAAAGAAACAGAATTACAGTATTTCACGTTAAAACTTTAATACAGCATGAATAGGAAACAATTCAAAAAACACCCGGTGTACTTTGATATATAAATACAGCAAAAACTCATAACAATATTGTCCCTACTCCTTATTGAAAAAGTAACATTCAACAATGACGGTATCGAACATAGCTTCTCACACTATGCATCCCTGTCTAGTATTCTATGCTTTACACTTGTCATGAATTATTATAGCCACTTGTTGTAGGCCATGTAAATAAATGGCTGAATAGTGAAATTGTTACTTTAGCGCTACGCTATTAAAGGGCAATAACTAGTCAATTCTATCCCCAAAAAACAAGGGATGTATCGATTACAGTGCAAACACATTTTTAACATTGTAATTTTGTATCGGTGATTCAATCCCAGTAACATAGAAGCATATTTAATGAACATTTAACAGCATCCACTAAACAAAAGATAAAAGGTAATACTAATGAATATTTATCTGTTAATTGCTTGGCGCGACAGGTACAATTTCAATACAAATAAATATACAACTTAATTTATAAATTGCATGTACAGTTGTTGTTATTTGAATAGACAAATCTATTTAAAAATCTGTTAGATGTATATTTGAACCAACATTTTGATGTGGTGAAGCCTGGCGCTTGGTCGTCTTATTACAAAACCGCTTGTGCTTAATTTAAATAAACTATTTAAAAATAACTCTTAATTTACCATACATTAGAGCAAAAGTGGCTGGAAAACCTAGGAAAGACAATTCACTTTAGAGCAAACTATCAATGGTGAGTTATAAACAAGAAAACGGAAGATTTTATTAAGTTTGTTTTAAAATGGCATCAAATCCGAAATACTGGTATTCTAGTAATTTTTGTTATTGGATTAATAATGCTTTAATCTCGCTGGCGTTTTTCACTTCTTTGTTTTTAACGCAGGTCGTAAATCTGCGCCTTCTCGATGCTATATCTAAGTAACACTTAAACCTTTTGCTTAAAGTTTTTATGTTTGAAAGAAATTTGCTCGTTTCTAATATAACTATATAAAATAAAACACGTTTCGTTTTATGTAGAGGCATATATTCATATACATATGTGTCTTGTTCGACTGCTAGTTATGCACTGTTTTTGTGTATCGTCTTTTCACGTCTCGTTCTAACGCTTCGCAGACACAGCTGGCTATGAGTGAGTGCAAAAACAATACGCCACTTTATTTTTTGTGGTCATTTACATTATTTATGGTAATAGGCAAATATAACATGCAATGTAAAATAATTATGTCAAATAATACACAAGTAACGTTTTATTGTTTATACAAATTGTTTGGAGTTTCCGACATGCCGCCCCCTTGAAAGATTATGAAACAACTTTCAATATACACAGCCTTGGTTTAACAGGTAGACATACATGTATGCATGTGAATGCCTTCTTTCTTCTTTCAGAGCGTCATTCCCCACACCTTTTTTACCTTATTCGGTTTGTATAGGTAACACACATACTTTCACAACAGCGCGTTTCACAATACCTTGCGCTGTCTTTACGGTAACCACACGCACTACACCATCATTGCCAGGACGTAACTGGATAATTCGACCCAACTTCCACTGACACGGGGGTTGGTTATCTTCACGGATGACGACCATAGCTCCAACGCTGAGAAGTGACCCTCTGTCAAGTTTCCAACGACATCGACTTTGTAGTTCGTTGATGTATTCTTTGCTCCATCTCGTCCAGTAATGTTGAACCAATTGTTGTAGTCTTTGGTAATGGGACAGGCGATTGGCGACAGCACCTAATACGTTGGGTTCGGGAAGAGCTTCTAAGTATCTCCCAATTAAAAAGTGTCCTGGGGTTAATGGATTGAGGTCGTTGGGATCGCTGGATATAGGAGAAATGGGACGGGAATTCAATACAGCCTCTATTTGAGTCAGAACAGTACAGAAATCCTCGAACGTTAATAGCGCGTTTCATAATATCCGCCTAAGGTGTACCTTCGTGGACTTCACACCAGCCTCCCATAACCCGCCAAAATGAGGGGACCGAGGTGGTATGAAGTGCCACGATATTCCTTCATTTGCACTAAAATTTTTAATAGTGTCGCTATTCGCGCATTGAAATAATTCACGCAGTTCCTTCGCAGCACCCACGAAGTTTGTGGCGTTATCCGAATATATCGCTACAGGTTTACCGCGTCGTGAGATGAATCGTTTGAAAGTATCAAGAAATGCCTTGGTGGTGAGAGCGCTCACTACCTCTAGGTGAATTGCTTCTGTTGCCATACATATAAATAAGCATATATGACCCTTGTTGGTTTTACTGCAGCGACCATTTTTGTATTTTAATGTGTAAGGGCCCGCGTAATCAATTCCGCAATTTTGAAATGGGTCAGCTGGGGTGATTCTATAATTTGGTAGGTTTCCCATTAGATATTGATTCTGTGATGGGTTGGATTTAAAACAAATTATGCAGTTTCTAATTAGCTTTTTGATTCTATTTAGAGCGGAAATTGGCCAAAAACGATCACTCAATGATGCCAATAGAGTTCGCGCTCCACAATGTGATAGTCTAACGTGTTCATGATTAATAATAATCATATCAGTAAGCAAGTGATTTTTGGGTAATATAATGGGATGTTTTTTATTAAACGCAAAACTAGATTCTCTAATTCGTCCACCGACGCGAAGTATGTCTTCATCATCGAGAAATGGATGAAGTGATAATAAATTACTCTTACAGATTCTCTCTTTATTTGCTTTTAGATTTCTAATATCGACAGGAAAGGCCTGCGATTGCACGTGCCGTACCAGTGCGGTAAGCGAATATTCTAATTCAGCAACGCTTAAAGGGCCGTACTGTCTGTCCGTCTTCGTCACTAAATGAACTTTATACGGAAAGTATTTATTTTCTTTTAAAATCGGACGGCAAAAGGTTTCATTGAGATCATGCTGTTCTTTTAATTGCCGTAATGATGTATGTGGATTATTATTAACTGTTTGTAGTACAGCTGATGTAATTTCATCATCTCTTACTCTTTCTGCTTCAATTGTTTTTGTTTTTTAAGCTGCCGTAATTTCTGAGATTTGCACACAGAGTTATAAATGTTCAGGGATCTGGTAAAGGCCTGTTTGGAAAGCGTCGAGCATATAATCGCACTGCTTCAGATGCATTTCTACGGGATTCTCCATAAATTAAAATCATACTCAGTTTGTCTTCATTTGTGTGTAAAACCATATTTTTAATACGGAAGAGAACTAATAAGGCGATATACGTTATGTGGCAATCGAGACGGCAACAATTTTGAACATCTTTGTTACTTATAAATAATCAGTTTAAATATTTAATCAAAATAAAGACAAAAATTGAAATTACTCTTACTTTCTTTAAACCCGAATATCTATGAAACCGTTAAATTTTGGAAACTAACACAAATAATAAAATTAGCATTAATTTTAATACACTTTCAAATAAAAAGCAAATGAAGATTATGGCGATCAAAAAAATTCTTTTCATTGCAGCGCCATCTATACATTCACATAATAAAACACAATTGTGATAGCAAACTAGAGTTAATCACATTCATTAGTAACTGCTTTTTACAAAATTCAAATATATTTATCCGTTTCCGAGATATTTGCCCTGGGAGTTTTAAGTGGTACACCTGTATATTGAAATAAAATATTCTTAATCTTGGTAAATCACACACTTGAAATATTGGCAGTTTTCGTTTTATTTTTTATTTTAATTTAATATTATCCTCTTATCATAAAAGCATTCTATCTTACTTATGTATATACATATTGTTACAGCAGTCAGTGAATAAAATGATTGATTAGTAAGTGTTAAAAAAATAGTCTAAAGAAATATATAAATGAAAACCTATCTTATATCAAAACCACCAGTATTTACTTAAAATTGTTATATAAATCATAAACAGTAATAATTATTAATTACATTATTGTAAGTTAAACTAGATAATTGTAATTGTAAAAATATATTCTATAGTGGCAATTATCACATTTTAAGAAGGCAATCTTTTAAGGAATTGCTAAACTTACGTGTTAACAAATGCCTGATTATTTAGAACAAAGAATTTCTTAAATAAATACAAACATTTCTTAAATATTACAAACACACTAACATTTAAATTGAGAGCAATTGGACAAGGTACCCTAGCAAACTCCTGAGATTAACGCAATTAAGTTATAAACCTAACGATCCCATAAGATCGACGTTTAATGCAGGTAACGTTCAATGTTATTCTACTTTAATTTAAGTATATAAACAAAACATAATCATAAGCAAGGTGGGAATATCATTACAGTATATGCTTTCAAATGTATTTATATTATGTATAGGACATTAATTACATTTATACTGTTCTATCTAAGTCAACGGACATATATTATTTTTTTACCAAATGTTGTTTTACCAATCTTTGTATGATCTTCCTATGTTTGACTAGTATGACTATCGTATTGTATATATTTATTCCATTTATCATCGTAAAAAACGCACTAGACATATACCAATGTCAGTGCATTTACTCTATTTCAGTTCCTCTATACTCCCGCTCGTTAATTCAAATATTAATTTCAATTATTCTAAACCATGACATGAAAAATTAAACAAAGAATAATGAGTTCATTATATAATTATTTACTTAAGAAAAAAGCTTAAGACTAATAAAATATGTTTATACCGCTGATTGTGTATGCTCCGGCCAAGCAATAGAACTACCATCATATTCTTTTAAAATTTACTTTCATATTTTAATTATTTAAAACGATTTACGTATCAATATTTATCCTAACACAAACATCAATAATAGAGGTAGATATTAAAGCTATACGCCCGGCCTCGAAATCGTTTTTCCCATTTCCTAATCGTATTTTTCATGAAAACCTTACCGAATTTACACGCTAATTTAAGAAAAAAATGCCTTTCAATGGATAAATCGTAATTTTTTCGAAATTTTCTGAAGGGCCCTAAATAAAAATAAAAATGTAAGACATTTCAAAAAACAAGCCTTTATTAAAAATTATGTAACACTCAACAGCAATACATAAATTTTATTTTTTCTTAATTTTTAAAAATAAGGTCACGAAACGGAAAACAAAATTTTGAAATTTGGGCGAAATTCACTGAAATCAAATAGAGTATGTGGTACGCTCGCACATGGTGTCGAGAGGTAGCTCCGCCTACCATGTCGGGCAGTTTCTACGCAGTCTGTAAAATACTTCTGAGATCGGTGTATGTTAAGAAAGTAATCGTTACTCGGACATTATTTATCGAAACCGTTGATATTTTCTTTACAATATAGTATACATATACAGTGTCAGCGTCACAATACTTCCTTATACTACGTATCAGAAAGTAAAAGCAATATCTCTTCCCGTCCCTAACGGTATACCTGCTAGAAACGCATGCTAGGACTCACACGGCTTGCGCGCAGGGAGTATAATTATTATATTTGACTGGCAATAATTTGCTTCTGAAACGATCTAGAAATGTATTTCTTGCACAAAAAATAATTTTGGAATGTTGGCTTTATTTTGTTTCACATATATATGGGTAAATTCTGAAAAATAAGATTAGTTACTCGATAGCTGAAAAATACCTTACACAAATTGGTGGTCTACTAAAACTTTTTTTTTTTATAAAATTTACACATCATAAAGAAAAATCGAAAACACTAGTATCATCCAAATACTTTAGGGTATAACCTTAAAAAAACAGATCCCTAGCTCTCTGCATTGCTGAGATATCACGAGATAAGTATTAAAGATTGAAGAAAATTTTAAAATTTACACCAAAGAAAACGATTTTTCGACCTTTTTGCGATTTCGATTTTATTTTCCAACTCAAAATTTGAATCCGGCAGGTGATTTTACATATTCAGCTTCACTTTTTTTGTGTGTTTGAGAAAATATAGATTGTCTAATTTAGGGAGGGTTGCTTCCCGACTGCCAAACATGTGGGCCAACCGGCGATTATCTGAAACCATAACGCAGCCATAAATTACAGGCAGATTAGATTAGGTGACAAGTTCTTTTCTCTATCTTTTTCCTCAGCATAAGACAGAGCACGCGGAACCTTAAACATTTGTCTTTTATTACATTTGCACGAAAAGCAGTAGTACGCCTATTTCAAATCGAACTCAGCTTAAACCGGGCGTTCAGCCTTTAATAGATATTCTTAAAAATGAAATACTAAAATGTGAAATATTCTGAAGGTTGTATACTTATTTTAATAATAACAGTATCAGCCTGCATAATTTAGAAATATATTAACATTTTTATTTAACTTTAAGTTCTAAATACTCTAGAAACTTGTAGATAGATGCTTTTACGTTTACATGCACATATTTCATTTGCCCCCAGAGCACGGTACCGATGATTCATACATAATAAAATATGCAAATTGTTCCTCTGCTGTAAAATAAGGATATTTTAATTAAATTATTGGGCAGTCTGGTTTCCGTCTGAGTTACTTAATTCAAACAATTTTATTAGTTCATATTAAATATTTTATATAAAAACAGCAAATTTATCTGTTGTTTGTGAATTTATCATCTTTAAATGTAATGTGAATACTGTGTGTACTAAATTAGATTTAATTATGATACCCCTATAGAAAATCTTTAACCTGCAACTAAGTTATTTTGCTTCAAAACACTGAAGCAAAGTCAGAACTGATCTAGAATAATAAGAAAAATAATAATTTGTTTTTTAAATTTCATAGTAAATTGGACAGAATTATTTAGGAAATTTCAAAACGTTTCGCTTTTGAACAGAAATTGTACACAGTCTGCCATATTGTATTTTTGACAGATTCATCACATTCTCCTAGTTTCAAGATCTGGCGCACTTGTTCTCTCCTTTAATTACTATATATATCTATAGCATTGATTTAATACATATAATATAATACATTCTTTATAATATATTGTCATTCAAGTAGTATTATTATTATATATTATTTATTATATTACTTAATGTTTGGTAGTTCTAACTACTAAACTACTGTCCTCATTTTCAGGAGTTTGCAGTGTTTTGAGTTTGTTAAAGCCTGTGTTTTTGTCATGGCTTTAGGTGCCAATGGTTGACCATCTTCGGGTGCGAAAACTAGTGTTTTTTTTCAGACATGGACATATTCGCAGCTTATGTCTTGGTTATGTTATAAAATATGACAGATATTTATTCTAAGAAAATGTGTAATATATATGTAATTATGGTTAAAACAATTGGAAAGCCTTGAACCCGTAGTTGAATATGTTTGATCAATTATATGTCTTGAACATTGAAATAGTTTGGAATATTTTTCCCAAATTAATATGTATTAAGGGGCGTTTACCTATCGAAAATTAAGGCATCGCCGTTTCGCGTTTTTTAAACTCATTTTGTAATTTTAGAATCTCAAATTTGGGTTAGTGATGCAAAAGGCATAAATTTATAATGTCAAGGTCAGTTTTTGTACTAATTTATTTTCTTAAAAAAGTTATGTGTCTTAGAAATAACCACAAAAATGCATGAATTTGATTAATGTCTACTAACTAAGGCTGGTACGCAAAAGGAGAAAAAACGACCTCTACGCGCCAGCTGCACATTTTATGTACGATATAAAGAAAAAACCAAATTTATGCAATTATTTTTAAAGATAAAAAACATTAAACAGTAAAAATTGTCACACACATTTTACACGCGGTTTCTCGCGTCATCTATCCCCACTTTACGGTATCTCTACCGGTCCTAGCGAAGACGAAAATCTATCGGAATCGGTCGACAATTGCAGACTTAAATTCGAGCGACAGTTTAATTACAAGCTGTCACTGGCATTTAAATGTCATATATACCTATAATATTCGAGTGCATAATAATAAAACAGTTATGGGCAAGCGAAAATTGGTTTATTATAAAACATCAACAACATCAACAGTTAGTTCCTCATTCTTTATGCATTATGTTTCCTATCTATAGTATTTCTTTATCTATGACAGAATTTGTGAATAAAACCGAAGCGCTGTGACAGAACCGAATATCGTCAACCTCCACCTACTTACATCCCCTTGCGTCTACCCGTCCCGCGAGCAATATAAGTTGCATAAGTTTCTATTTGTTGGTAAACGCCACTCTTAAAAATCAATTATATCAGAATTACACTGAATAAATGAGGCAGTAATTTACCGACAGAAATTCCACAGGAAAATGCACTTGACCAGATTAAGTATTTATGTTTTACTGCCGTCTTACCTAAACCATAGCAACCACTGTCGGTACATTTGCAAATGTAAACGACAGTGGCATCACTCTGATAAACAATTGGAAGAATTTACGAATTAATATAAATTTAGTTAAGAAGTCATTCAAACTTTGGCACATTAATTGATCAACAAGCCATAATTTGCAAATGTGACATTTACTTTACAGTCAAACACCTTATTTAAATAACTACCATACAGCAATGTATCACGGATTCACCTAGACCGAAAATTGACTTAGAAACAATGTTTATTCACGAAAGGAAAGGCGCTGAACTACATACTAAAAGGGCATATCGTCGCTACTAACAGTTAAAGTACAGCTGCTAAGCATAGCGCATATCAGAGAGCTAGCAGACACTGTACTCTACGTGAATATGTCTCTACATGCATAATTTAAGTGTTTCTAAAGAAGGACGAAATAGCTTTCAATGCTGTATAAAACCTCAGAAGAGTGCTTCAACATAAGCAATTATTTCTTAATAAGTTTTACATATCTCAAAAATATTTTTAAGTTTACAAGCACTCTATTAAAAATGCAAACCCCCATCAAATTTGATAGTTTCTAGATACGAAAGAACACCTCTGCCTATAATAAAGAGTAAAAAGTAAATATGAATAGTATAGCAGCAAAGAAGAAATGTCTTGAATTTGAGTCTCTTACTTTTATACTCTGACTTAAATTTTATGTCACTGTAAATAAGAATATAAAATTTCACACAAAATCCCGCGTTAGTTAAAATATAAATCAAATAAATTGTATATAATGACGTCAAGGCATATTACACGTGAGTGTTCTGTATTCTATTACATAAATAGCATTTTCCTTTTATATAACGGCGTCTGAAGCTCCTTCATGTATACCATATGATTAATATAAAGCTTCGTACCGAAAATTGAATTCATTAGTTTTCAATGTGAAATTATCAGATGAACAAGCTTTCTCTTCATTAGCCGCTTTACAAAGACAACTAAAACAGAGGGTAAAATGTTCGTAAAATTTTACATGTTACCAGACAGGCGACATTTCGCTCCTCTAATGCATTTAATTTAAAGGTAAACATGGTGGCGAAAACCTCTTATTAAATTATGCGTGAGTACTACCATGAACAGCATTTTCAAGAAATACAAAGTGGTATAGGATTTAGCAATTTTGAATTAAAATGAAAATTATTTTGATAAAACTTGCGTATAGTTACTGTGAGGTATACGTATATAAAACACTTTTTTGTAATAATATAAATACATTGAATTGATAGTTTAGACTACTTTTGGTTTATTAAAATAAAAAAAAATAATTCCTTCTTGGCATATGCTTACCAATATTGATATTTAGTTTTATTAAATTAATAACTTGATGTTGTCGAAATCAGAAATGCATAAAATTTTAAATTATGCATATTAATTAATTAATAATCTTTATTAACAAACAAACGACAGGATAATTTATTAAAAATAAAACCAATATGAAACATGAAAGTATAACCGTCAATAAACCATATTAAAAAGTTAACTGAATAACTAGAACATACAACTTAAACTTGAGTGTTGCAATGCATGTAATTATTTAAGCTTCACAAACTGATATAAAATAAATACGACCTGAATGAAACTTGAAAATATGACATGTACATGGAGTAGTGCATTACATTCCATAAGTGCACTCAATAAATACAAACAAGTTTGAAACTTAATCTTCTATCAATCAAATATATAAATGAAAACTCTTAATAACACAATGGAATTAATGCGAACAGATGGGTATGGTCTATGCTTTCTATAATAAAATGGCCTAAGAAACATCGTTTAAACACGTTGAAGAAAATTCAAGTGCATATTATAATTAGAATTCCAGATTATAGAACACTACTCTATCCTAGATTGAATATATGCATTATAAAACATTATAAAGTATAATATTATAAAAGCTTAAAATATTTCGTATTTAATAATTTGAAGGCGTGCGCATGAATGTAATGACTGAAGATGAGTAGCCAATATTAACCTGCTGTCAAAATGAGCACGTAAGTGTTTAAAACTAAGGAGTTCCTTGAGTAATATAACTATACTGTAATGGTGACAGATAAAACTGTTTTCTACTCCCGTGTTTAAAATACCATTTATCGCATTGGTTCCCATGGTGCTAAGTGACCTTTTAAACACACCTTGACAAGCTGTGGCCTCCTGCACTTTAGCCACGGGCTGCAGTTATCAACGGGCACTCTAGTCATGGGCTGAAGTTAGTTCTATGTTTCTTAAATGAAAAATCAAGTGAAATTTTCAATCAAGATGGTAGACATTTGTCATCAATCTGTCAAAATATCCGACCTGGTGCCACAATACACAAGTAATTACTTTCTTATAGGTAGTATAAGGAAGTATTGTGATGACGAAAATTTTCGACCTCGAGATTTTTGCAGATGTCCACGTTTTAAAGTCCCCTGATACCAAAAAAGTGGTTTTTAAAAAATGCCTGTGTGTGTGTCTGTGTGTCTGTCTGTCTGTGTGTGACCACGATAGCGGTCAAACCGCTGTAGATATCTATTCCAAGTTTGGTATTTACGTATATAACCTCCCTCTTGAGATCTGATTAGTTTTTCAGTAAAATTGGTAGGCCGGGAGTAGTAGTTTACTTCAGTGAAAAAATCGAATTTTGCAAATATTTCGTCAATTACTAAGTTTAAACAAATTTATAAAGAATTCATATGTGCTTAAAATTAAAATTGAGAACATTTTATTTAAAAGGTTTTCCGAAATTCCTACCGGAAGTAGGTCTTTTACTCTTATCGAAAATCAGTTTAAATTAAATTTGAGACACATTATCTTAAAAAGGTTTTTTGAAATTCCTACCGGAAGTAGGTCTTTTACTCTTATCGAAAATCAGTTTTTTACGAATATCTCGCAAGTCATGCTTTCTAGGCAGGTACATTACGAGTATAAAAGTATTTAAATGATAATTTTAAATATCTTTTGAATAAAAAAAAATTCAAAATTCGTACCGGAAGTACCACTTTTACTCTTACCTAATAGCGATTTTTTGCAAATATGTCGTAAATTAAGCATTCTATATATATTTATTAAGAGTACAAAAGTATTTACAGTTGGATTTGCAATATTTTTTGTATAAATGAAATTTCAAAATTCGGACCGGAAGTAGCACTTTTACTCTTAGCGAGTAGCACTCTTTTTCGAATATCTTGCAAAGTATGCATTCTATAGCGATTTATTAAGACAATGAAAGTACTTAGAATAGGATTTTGAATAATTTTTATATAAAAAGATTTTAAAAATTGTATAGTTTGAAACGCTCATACGTATAAGAAAGTCGTGTGGTGGCCACACCTCCTTTTTTTGTATTATTTTGACTATTCAATTCACCTGTCATTGTTCAAATATGAACCAATAAAATAGCAAATATTTACTTTCGTATCATAGCAACAGGAAATTTCAGCGATTATATCTTCCTAGAAGGTATTCAAGTGGATATTTTAAACAAGTGAAAGTTTTTATTAATGTAACTCATTTACTAACAATATTGAAGGTACAATTAGAAAAACTAACATTACTGCAGTGCTGCAGCAGACATTCTGGAACAGAGCTATCACTGGGAGTACCCGAGGGAGTACCTTTCTCTTGTAGCTTAATACCGTCACTATTACTGACAGATGTCGAAGTTGTACATGACACATTTGTTGTTGTAAAATTTCTTCGCATTTTGGTGATAATCGACTCGTGGTGCTCATCATCAAGCTGCAAGTACGATTTTATGGAATTCAGATTTTGGTGTCCCGTTATTTTCATCAGTTGTTGCTCTCCGACTCCAGCTTTCGCCAGAGATGATACAGTTGAAGAGCGTACCGAATGATTTGATATCTTCCTTCTTTTAACATCTAATCCAGTTTTTTCAGCTAATAACTTCACCCATTTACTGATCTCACATATACCAACTGGACTGTTCTTATACCACACCGCATTCTCAACTTTATCCCAAAACGGATTCGGTGTCAAAAACATCCTTTCTGTTTTCACATTTTTTCCTCTCTTCGATTTCAGTAGATAATACAATCTAAATAACAGAAGAATATTAATTATACCGTCTTGAAATTAAATATAAATAGGTTACCTAACTGGACACATATCGGTATTGCTTTTATTCTCTATCAACCACTTGCTGCCTGTCAATGATTTAGTTCCCCCCTGCGCAGTTTTCGAAAATACTGGATTATACTCAATTCTACCAGTTCTTCTTCCCTTGTTATCGAGTTCCTCCTTGAAGTAATAGGTGAAACAGTTGCTCCCTTCTCCTCCCCGCGCCAAGCTAGTTCGTAAGATGCTATTAAGAAAAACTTTTTCTGTAAACCGTCTGGGGTACTCTCATCTAATATGCGTATCATATTTAAGTATTCTGGTTCTGTAAGTGCCGCCGCGTTGCTGGTTCTTTTTTCAGGACACGCTTGCAGTTTTCTTCTTGTAGCATCCCTGGCGTCACGTGCTGACTTAAATATTGCATCAGAAAACGGGTTTACGTTTATTTTCCACTTATTGAAGAACATTTCTTGAACCATTTTCGCCGTCACGTTCCACATGTGCTTGATGACGCCTTCTTTATAATCGGACCCATCTTTTTTCTTCATATTACATGCCCACGACTTTAAGATGACATTTAAGTCCACAGGAGAAGTAGATTGATCCAGTTTATAGCCTTTTGCTGTTAAAAATGTACTAAATTGTCTCCATACTGAATCTTTGGATTTCTTCGTGTTCCAAGGGATATTTTCGCAAATTTCAGCATCGATTTCGTCTTCAGATTTCGTGCCAAATCTTTTCTCAGTTCCCATTATTTAGAAACACCAGTTTTTATTCAACGAAACGAACTAAATAGGAACACGATTCCAAAAATTTTAATGACAAACATAAATGTTTTTTTTTGTTGACATGGAAACGTAATCATGTGTAACTAAATTTTGAGTCATTTTAATATGAAAAATTGATTTGGTTCATTGAATAGTCTCTCGAATACGATTCGTAGTCAAAGTTGAGTCTACTATTTTTGTGGTGCTTTACACTCATGTCTTTCATAATTGCGAATACTACTCGTGCTCCGCACTCGTTGTATTTAAATGCAATCATGAAAGACATTCGTGTAACCACCACAAAAATAATCGACATAACTTTGACTACTCATGGTATTATAAGTGATTATTTGTGGTCGTAGAAAAAATATAATATGAAACTCGTTTTATAGACTCGTGACTAAAATGGCGTTTATAAAACTTGATACATAATATACTATTTTCTACTCCCGTGTTTAAAATGCCATTTATCGCATAGGTTTCCATGACGCTGAGTGACCTTTTAAACACACCTTGACAAGCTGTGGTTTCGTGCACTTTAGTCACGCGTTGAACTTAGCAACGGGCACTTTAGTCACGGGCTGAAGTTAGCTCTAGGTTTTTTAAATGCGAAAATCATGTGAAATTTAATCAAGATGGTTGACACCACATCAATCTGTAAAAATAATCAGACATGGTGTGACAACACACAAGTAATTTTCTATTATATTGATTATTTGTGGTCGAAGAAAAAGTATAGTATGAAACTCGTTTTATAAACTTGTTAGTCACTCGTTTCATTAATCACTCGCTACTCTATGCTACGCTCGTGATTATTGAAACTCGTGACTAAAATGGCGTTTAAAAACTTGATACATAATATACTATTCCATGTGAATGCTATAAATTTGCAATAAACTTCAAGTTTAGTGTTTTCAAAACTTCAATTATGAAAGTAATTCAGATTGTCCACTGCATATTAACGCAATCGCTAATGCAACATATCTTAGAATAGTTATTTATGATCCAAGTGCGGGAAGGTTATGTTCCCGTACGAGCGACTAAAAGGAGCGAGTGTCTTCAATAGCGGCAGCGCGGAAGATGTCATTAGGCAAGAGTTTTGTATAATATTTTTTGTATGTACATTAAATTAATAACTGTCTAACACTTTAGGTACAGTACATGTAATAACTGAGTGACCTTTGCCTATTTCATTGAAGGAGTTATTTGCTATTTTAGGTGCTCAAAGTAATAAAATTAAATGTCGGCTATACGATCTCAAAATAGGAGGAAACTTCCTTGTTCTCATAACATTGTTTATGCATACATATTAATGGTGTACCGTTGAAATTAATCTTCGTTGAAATCCTGCGACTCAATTTATAAATTATTTTACTGCAGATTATTCTTGGATTTTCATTTATTTTGTGTCTCTACTTTGTAAATTAATTTACTTTTTGTATATGTTCCCTCCTCTAATAAGTAGTTGTTCTTATTTTACAAATTCTAAGATTGACTGCATTATCGATTCCTCTTATTTGCGACTTTCCAATTGTACTTCCCTTTCTAAGTTTTCTTCTTTCATCTGCTTATTTTCTACTTTTTCACATTTCGAGAACACTTTTAATTTGTATTTATAGTTTCTGTCAGAAGATTCTCAATCTATTGGGGACAACAACCAACTTCACCGCATGGTAGATAATGTCGACCTATGCGTTAAATACCCCACGAGTAACAAAAGACAGAAAAATGATAAAGCGTAAATATGTCATTAAAAATGATTTTATTATTGAATAGTTCTATGCGTAGTAGAAATGCTGACACGTGTTTCCGACTATTTAGTCTTCTTCAGTACACTAGAGCAAAGGAAGTGTATGTTGATTGAAGAATTATAGTATACAGTCCATCCATCAGAATTTTAAATTCCAGAAACCAAGGTATGTCAACAGTATTTACCGATACCTGTTAGTATTGTATCCTGTAGTGTGTAAATGCCATATTTTTAGTCAGGCATTTTAGTAGAAACATTGAATTATTCGTACATGAAAGAAATGCGTAAAACTAATCTAAAAAGCCCTCTTGACTAAGAAGTTTCATTGAAAAATACAG
Source organism: Amphimallon solstitiale (assembly GCA_963170755.1). Lineage (NCBI taxonomy): Eukaryota > Metazoa > Arthropoda > Insecta > Coleoptera > Scarabaeidae > Amphimallon > Amphimallon solstitiale. The sequence goes on along the minus strand of OY720679.1, from coordinate 28,999,847 downwards.
TAAACTAATAACAAAAATATGTAGATTCTGTCGTCTTAACTTAGAGGCTTCATTGATAATCATACTACACTAATAACAAAAATAGAAACACAGAATGTTAATTCTAGCTTCTGTAAGAAGATCCTATATATATTGGGGAATAAACCACATTCACTATGTGATATACAATGACAACCTACACGGTTATTTGCCCACAGTGATAATTCAGGAAAAGCTTGGACAAGTGTAAATTAAAAATCAATAATGGGAACTTTTGCTGTAGTGTAACAGTACATAGTAAGTAATTAACAAAAATTAGAAGATCTTTACATACCTGGCTGATTATATGACATTTACATAATACAGGGTTTTTAATATAAAGGTAGTAGATATAATTTAAAAATATCTTAAAATATTCGATAACGACGACGGCAAACATTTTTTTTTAAATAGAACCCTATAAATTTTTATACATATTATGATATTAATTTGTATTAATCGATTTTCAACTGTTTCTGAGATATGGCGATTTCTTGTCAAAAATTGTACAACTTTTGAAAAAATGAGCTATAAACATTTGTTGTAATTTCTAGATTAATATTTACAAACTGTATCTGCCTTTATATTATTTATAGCATGAAATATTTTGAACACGTCTCCCCCCAAACATAGAACACATTTATGAATTTCAATTTTAGATACTTTATTTTTGCAAAAAAACATATATCTGTGTTAGTCGTCATTATCGAAATTATATATGAAAATATTTTTAAATTGCAGACCTCATGATTATCTAACAATGTTTGCTGTCTACGGCATTAGACACCAATAATAGACTTTACCTCTTTTCTGGGTTTTGCGGTATATATACATATACTCTAAATACCTGCCCGTAAATAATGTCAATCCTTTTGCTCCAAATGATCATATTTATTAATTCCAATTTTAAATACTTCATTCTTATGGTAGAGTAAATTCATGTGCTTGTAATGATGATTTTCTCTTTCAAATGAGGTAATAAATGAAAGTTTGGAGTCATAATCAGGTTTATTCAGCTACAATATACTAAGTATTATTATTTTGTTATGAATTCATACATATATTAATTTAAAATCATGACTACTTGACATGCATATAGCAGTGTTAACCCTTTTCTAATCATCGGTTTACTTTTTTAAATGGATATTTATTGTAATAAATGTATATACGAAGTAGAAAGAAAAAATGTCAAAGTTTCACACGAACAATGTTTATCATATGTCTTAATTTATTTTTCTTCAGTAGTTAATGTATTAGTTCAATCAGTACTGGTTTTCATTGATTTTCTAGTCATCCCATTATTTCAGACGTCTAGGATTTTTTGTAGTAAATTCTCACTCTTTACAAATTGAATGACGTCTAGAAGCCTTCTTCTGTTATATCTATTCTCAATAACGTCTTGCCTCCCACGTTCTTTTTTTACCGCGTCCTTCTCTTTTTATAATAATATCATTCACAAATATTTTTGAATAGTTTCTCATAATATAATAAGAGCATGAAAAATATATATTTTGTATTGAAAACCCCATGTCACCTTCAACTAGCTTCTTAGTTTTTGTCATGCAATATAGCTTAATGTACTGGGAATACTCGCCTTCCTCCAGTCAGGTGTTCTTGATGTTTTAAGAATAATGTAAAATAGTAAACCAGTTGAATTCTGCAAACGTTATTCGCGTGCGTTATTAGTACTTATATACCAAAAATTTTAATTCGTTTCCGTAAACATCGAGAGAACTTTGTTGTAAATCAAGTTACTAATTACTTTACTCATTATTTAAACGCTAATACTATATTCTACAATCTAAACAATTGACTACATCATTTCAAAAAAAGATTGCAATTTAGAGGTTTCCAAATTTTTATAATAATCTCACAAATGATATCCGAAATTTTAAAATTACCATACATTTTAAAAAATGGCAATTATGTGCTTTTCTTAATTCATTATCATTTCCTTACATATTTCTGATATGTTGCTTCTTGTGAACATGTAATAAATAGTAAGGCAGGGAATTTTTCAAATTTCAGTATCCAAATATTCATTTTGATAAATATTTAAATATTCGAATTATTTAAATATTCATTCGAATATTCAAGTATTTGAATTTTCAAATATTTGAACATTCGCACGTATAAAAATATATTTAAAAAAAAAAAATGGTAATAGTTCGAATAGGGTTTTTAGAGAAAGAAAAAGTTGTCCGGAAAATTCGAGAAAAACTGAAAGTTTATTTTTCTTTGAATTTAAAAGACCATTCGAACGATGGATAATTTTTATTTGTTTTGTTCGTTATGGTCCTGGAAAAGTTTTTAGGAAAAAAAGCTCTGCACAATTACAAAGGAGAGTCGGAAAATTCGGACAAAGTACAAAAATCATAATTTTTGTACGCACTCTCGATCATAACTGACGATAGAAACGATATATTTAATTGATTATTTGTTTGTTTCGTGCGTTATGCTCCCAGGAGAGAAATAATTCAATTGAATGTTTTCGACTGAGAAAAAATCTCGAAGATCTGGTTGGTGCGTCTGTTAGTGATCGTGTGACTTCTGCACGAGTTGACCGATTTTGATCATATTCACACAATATATTTGTGAAAGCAATGGTTCATAGCCATGCTAGGATACGATAGGTGGAACTGTAATCAAATTATTAACAACTTCTAAATTTATGGATCACAATAACTCATATTTACAATACATTTTGTTTTAGTGTCATAAAATAAAATTGCCAAATTTGGACCCGATAGGTGACAGCTAGTACTTGAATATTTCAACAAGTTCTTCTATATTACAATATTCCACCACAAAAATTTAAATTTTTTTCACCCATTCCATTCCTCAGATATTTGATTAATCATTTTTGTTTCTGTTATCCCATGTTTTGGTAATCACCTAATAAAGCTGCTTATTGTCGCTATGGAATAAATTGCAACAAAGCGAAAGCGAAAGTCATGTTAAAATTATAGGTATTGAATTGATTGTTCAAAAGAAATAACAAATGATCTTACGAGACAACTAACAACAATTGAAGATCCTAAGCACATTTTAATTTGGTAGGTACATGACATAGTGCGTATTAAATACACAAAAAAGATTAATACGAGAATACATTAGGAAACTATGCACCAAGGAAACAGATTTTCTTCACATTTTCCGGTTTCAAGCAAGAACGTTTTGCCGTTACAATGCTTTCGGGCTTTAAAGAACGCCCTTTCTGGTATACAACGGAAAATACTCATTAGGAAATAGTTATTTACGAACCAAGTTCGGGAAGACTATTTTCCCGCATGAGCGCACATTGAAGCACGAGCGACCGCAGGAAGCGAGTGCTTTTAATTGCAAGAATGCGTGGAAGATGTCTTCCCGCAAGTGGTTTGTACAATATTTTTTGTACGAACATTAAATTAAAAAAATATTATTGATTAATGTCATTGGTATCATACCTAACCTAAGATAGATTACCTAATTAATTTAAGCATTTCATGTACGTAACTATTACTTACCTTTCCCTAAAATTAAGTTATTATATTCTCACACATGACAAACATGAGGTATTTATTCTTATATTTATAAATTTATAGTAAATTTATTGGGTTTTTTGGTTTAAATACAAACAATTCCGAACTGCCAATATGAATGTCGATGTGGTTCAAATAGATGGCGCTTGAATCTTGCTTAAGATGTCGCTTAAAATGACGTCAAATAGATGGCGCCACCATTTTTTTGGAAGAATTTTTAATTATTACTCCTTTTTCCCCAACTTTTAGTGAAGAATAGTGGAGGAAAGTAGTATTTTATAGACTAAATTTTATTACTACCAAGTTAGATTTTTTTTAAATGTCCCAAAGTGCCAGTGTTTTTTTCAATTTTTACAGTCGCCTCAACCGGGAAAACGTATTTCCCAGTCGAGCTACACATGCGCCAAATGTCAGTTTACAGGCGGTGAGTACAAAAAATATATTACACTTCACTGGCACAATCTACTTGTTCAGTGGAGAACAAAATATCCAACGTGGTATTTTTCTGATTCATGTTACTTTCATAAAATTTAACTGATGACTTCCCTTCGTTTTCCAAGACAACTTTTAGGTGCTTTTTGTTGTAAGTAGAGGTTTAAAAAATCTTTCTTTCTTTTTAAACCTTGAATTTAGAACCGTACTAATCTGGAATATTTCAGTTGGTGCAGCACCGTTAACCGAAACATTACTAGAAAAAACTTTTGTGAAGTTTGATTGAAATTCCCATTGCAAAACAGATTTAATTTCTTTTATCTCTTCTGGTAATCCTTGTCAAGCTTTGAAATGAAATTCTCTATCAAATATTGCAAAATGGTCAGCCCCATTAACTCGTCGGTTGAGACTGTGATGACAATAAAGTTGTAGTCAACTCAAAGAGTTCCAATATTTTAACAATATTTCCAATGATCGTCCATTCATCTTCAGTTAACATTAAATGTACTGCATGGGCTCTTATGATTATTATTTAAGAAAATTTGAATTCCAACAGGTCTTAACTGACTGTCTGAGTTTGTGTTTTTCTAAATCTAATTGGGTTTTTTGACAGATAAAGCAGTTGTCGCGATGTGAGAGTGCTTAAAATGACGTACAATATTGCTATATTGCTGCATTTGACAATAATGGACTTTTCCTCTAATGCTTTGTTCAAAACCAATTCCAGCTGATGAACAATGCAACAAACTGAATTGTACAGCAGCTGCCGAACTGCTAGACGTGCGGATATTTCCGAAAATTTATTTATTGATAAGAGTAAACGATATACTTACGGTAGAAATTTCGAAAAGTACTTTTTATAAAAATTTAGAAATCTGCAGAAATATCAAGGTCGAAAACTTTCGTCATCACCATAGTTTCTTATACTACGTGTCAGAAAAAAATACCTATTTATTAGACTTTGAAATTGGCTTAATTTCAATAATTCGAATATTTAAATTCGAATATTTGAATACGTATTCGAAATATTCAAATATTCGAATAATTTCGTTTTGAAATTAGTCAGATTTGAATAATCGACTATTCAAATATTTGAATTATTCATATTCGATTCCCGACATTAATAAAAGTGTATGTGTTTAAATTATGCGGGATGTGTTTTCATATAAAGCTATATTATTAATATTATTTTTGTAATTTATCTATGCTTATCTTCTTGAACTCTGTGTTGTCTTCCTCTACTGCTTTAGTATCGCCAACTATACTACCTATCTATTAGTTGAAATAGTATGGTTCCAGTAACAAGAAGAGATAATTTTATTCTCATTTGTTATGTTTGGCATTATTTCACCAATTACCAATTTTAATATTATGTAAAATTAGCTTCTTAATATTCGTTCTTATATCTTTCATGTATTATCTATTGTTATTTTTATGATTAATTAGATTTTATGAAAGCTATGCCAGGGAATTATGTATATAAATAAGTTTAACTTGTAACTAGAATATATATTGGATACAATTTATTTTGAATTAGTGAAAATGATAATAATATATAGGAGAAGAAAATGGAAGGGAAAAGAGTAATTTTCCAAAATTTGAAAATCTATAAATGCTTTCCTGAGCCAATTGTTTTGGAGAAAGTAGGAGTATACCTGTTTCAGATACAGATACCTGTTCCTTATACAGAGTAATTGAATTCCGAGATATTCTTTGGAATTATTCGAGACCAAAATATCAATCTAAAGTAAAATCCTGATAGAGAGCCTGTTTGAGACCATTTTGAGAGTGCAACGGATTCACCTTAACTATTCGATAAATATTTTTAATTTATTTGTGAAGTTGTTATTATAATCTTAATTATATTCTAGAATTATTAATACTAATATGAATATCATTTTCACTATGCAGAAAACGTCAAACTTCTAAAAAGAGTCATTTTTAAAAAAGATGTAAGGTTTCATTCAATTTATTAATTGATATTATATCAGTTCCCAAAAGAACCTTGCATTAGTATAATGCAAAGTTACTACTTTATCTGTTTCTCTTCAATTGCTTGTTTATATATTTCACTTGCATAGCTATGAAAATATAAATTCAAATGGGAATGACTAGAAATTTTGTTACAGTTATAGTACATATCTGAATTGTTTAATATTTGTTAATACACTTCCATGAAAAGACAAATCATATTAACTTAAAACTAGGCGTTTTTCTTGTTAATTTGTTTATGTCAATTAAACTGATATAGTAACATCTTGAGTTGAAAAGCTTACAATAAAACAAACTGCTTTATTACTTAACGTATGTCTCAAAAGTTTTCGGAAAAAAAGTAAGTCATTTTTTTATTATTATTTTTTATTTTTCATTTTAACAACACCATTATTCTTATATAGTCTTAAGTCAACTAAACATAACATTTACATGAGCATTTTCTGAATAATTCTGCGTCTTAACTTCTCCTTATTTTGGGCTTTCCAACCCCCATCATATACCTTTCTGCTCAAATGACACCAATATTTCTCAATGGGCCTCGCTTGAGAAACATTTGAAGGGTTATCATCTGTCTTCGGAACAAAATGGATGCCGTTTGTGGCTAAGCAGTCTCTTGTTCTTCTGGCGTAATGGTACAAGGCCAAGTCAGGCCAGAACATTATTTGGTAGTTGGAATAATGTGTATTTATAAAATTTTGAGGTTTTGTGAGGCACTTTCGTAAGTAAATATTTTCTTCGATCACTTCACCTCGAACACGTCCAACATGTGGCCATGAAACACCTGCCTTTAATATGGCATACACCACACCAAAATGTTATTTTCAGATTTGACTTTGCCTTTGAATTTAACATTGTCAGGAGCGTCTTGTACATTGTTCGTATAGAAACCGTAATTATCGTTGATCTCCGAGTTGGACAACGAGAAATATTTTTCATCGTCCATAACGATAACTTTTCCAGGAAAATAAATGCTTTTCAAAGCACGGCGGTGTATCTTGGAGCCTTTCTTCTTTTACGATAATTTAGATTAATAATTCTGGCTAATGTTCGACTAACAGTCGAGCGTGAATTATTGTATCTTGCGGACAACTTACGCGCTGACATTCACAATGTGTTTCTTGCTCTTTCAGTCAACCAAATCAGCATAAAACTTTGGGTCGTCCACTTTGAGGTAAATTGATACAAGGGATAACCTCTTGGCAATCTTTTATTGTCTGATAGATTGTCGAAGCAGAAATATCCTGCTCTCTGTAGATCCTAACAATATCGCGTTAAGGTACTCGTCCAAACAATTGATAAATACTTCTAGGAATATCAAGCTTGTACAACATTGCTGTTGACTTAATTTACAAAAATTATATGTCATATTAAACATCAATCAATCTACTAATGGTGGAATTCTGTAACTTTCTCGGAAGCTCCGGCTATCGTAGGCCCTGGCAACGAAGTGACGTTGCGATGACGATTTCAGAATTTTTGCAGTTAGTGACGTAGAAGTGTAAATTTACGATTTTTTGTACATAACCTTTATGTTTAACATGTAAACAGACATATCATCTCGTAAACATATACCAAAATATTTCAATTTAAAATTTTAACTAATACGAAAATTGTTTGAAATATAATATAGCGAATGCTAACATTTTTTCTTAAAGAAAATGTACGGAACATTTTGTAATGCCAAGACATAGTATAAACATATGTTTATACTGCTGCTAAGATAGCACGAAACACTTTGGAAAATTTCAACAAGAACTCTTATCATTAGCAGAGTTTCAAAGGACGTAGTATCGCACTAGTGTATAGTGAATTTGCAGATAAATGTCTTTTCAGGCACATTTATGGATGATGAAATGTGATTTTTTTATAAAGCCAACAAGGACAGGTATCCCTATAAAGTGGACATTGTTTTTCTTACAAGAGTACCTAAACACAAAAAAATACATAAACCTAGCAGACAATATCCACACAACATAAAGCATGTGAAATGTGCACAAACTACATGTTCGAAAAAGTCTATTATGGTATCGTGTTCACAATAACTTCACAATTTAAAGTTGACTTTTTCATAAGATTTTCTAATAATAAAATTACATCAAATTGAGAGGATGTTTAACTTTATATTATGTTGAAGAAAATAAGAGGAAATTTACCTGTTTAGTCAATGACTTTCTTTATTTGTAAGTCAAACCGCAAATATTTTATCAATGTGTAACTGTATTGAACGATTAATGTTTTAGGATCCAAAAAGGTAACATTAAGTTTTAATAGCATAGGCCAAAGTATATAAATGGTTGAAGGATATAGATGATTTTGTATTTAGAAAATCGACCAATCCTGTGATGTATTGTTGTACTTGGTACACCAAATAATTCGATATTATTGCAGGATTTTGTTGTCGAGCCTCTGATATTATAGTAATTGAAAGTTCTTTTTATTTGCAGTTTTTACAGGAGAGTAATATTCATTAGGCTGAAATATGCACTTTTTTAACTCAAAAGAATGTAAAAAATTATTGTTTAATAAATTTACCAGCAAGTATTATAAAACAATAGAAGACATTTGACTCGGATAATTATACTAACATTGGATATGAATTATATGTTTACTATTAAATCTTAACAATAAAGATCAAAAAGAAAAATAATAATACTGAACTAGAAATGTGAACTTTGAATAATAGGTACTCAAATAGAGATTGTTTGTATAAATATTGAAAAATAAAACACATTTTATTGTCAAATATATTTTCTTTTATTAACCTTACCATAAAAGTAGTGCTGAAATTTAGAAAAAAAATTACAGTATGTGAATGGAAAAAATATATATATATACAAAAGGAGAGTGTTCTTCATCGGCTAAAGGTGGAGCAAGTATATCGACATGTGTGCCATCAATTACACCTACATCTCGTGCACCCCATTTTTCATAAAAACTATACAGAAGAATAATTATTAGAACGTTTAGAAAAGATACCCTTAATTACCCTTGGTAAATATATGAACTGGGTGCTATCGATTAAACAAAATACATCTCCGGTCTCCCATTTTTTATCATAAAAACAAAATAAAGAATTATTTTTAGAATATTTTGATACAACATAATTACCCTTGCTTGACATGATTCTTCGATTCACAATCACTGGGAAATTTTATCCAGTCAGGGAATAAATTGTTTGATATTACAAGACAGACCTGATGAACTATTCGACTTACTGAACTCTGACTGAGAGAAACAAAGCTATTAATACCAACACTATTCTGATAGCTGTCTGATGCTAGGAAATTTAATGTTGTTGAGACCTGTAACAAATATATAATGTGCACTATAAAGTTAATATGCATTTCAAGTGATGTTTATGATAATAACCTTCAAATGTAATGGTATATTTGTTTGTTCAATATGTCCATCCAATAACTGGATCAGGTTTTGAACAGTGTCCTTATTCAGTCTAAACATTTGTTTAAAATGCCTGTTTGGTATTTCAAAAGGATTTCCGTGATCTCTTAAACGTTTTCGGAATATACGCATATAATTTCTAAAATAAAGAAAATAGAGATATATTATGTATACTGTATATATTTTATATTATCGATTACCTACGTGTTGTGATCTTCATCTAATAATAATGCTATAAAGCCATTCATATTTGCAAATATAAAACAATAATAATTATAACAAATAAACTAACAGAAACTATAAATATAACAACAGGAACAGTATATTAACAATAATTATATAATAATAATATAACCACAATATAACCAACAAAATCTTTACTCACGAACGTTTTGACAGTTCTACGTCACTAACTCTCAATATTCTGAAATCGTCATCGCAACGTCACTTCGTTGCCAGGGCCTACGATAGCCGGAGCTTCCGAGAAAGTTACAGAATTCCACCATAAATTTTCATTCCAACAGCAACTGGATTGGATCATGTTTACAATAAATTAGTTTTATTGGATTTTTTCCAAAAACCTTTAAGATTTACGTTATTCAAATTAACAAACCCAGTTGATAGTGAGATATTTAATTAAAACGCACAGACACGATATAAGAGACTAGTTAATAAAATTACCTGAGCTTTAATGTAAAAGTAAGTATTGTTGCGTTTTTGGGGTCGAAATAAACAACGCGTGCAATTGTTTTGAAACAGTCTGTATATTTACACACTTAAAACTAATCACAATATAAAAATATAAAATAAATGTATCGCAATTAAAACTCCTACAAATAAGTTAACACACGTATTTATTTCTATCACTACTATTTATGTCTATAATATTTATGTATTTCTTGAACTGTAATAAAAACTGCACCACTCACTATATTTATGTTTATTTGAACTGTTCAGTAAATACCGCACGACTACTATTGAATGAATTACTCATCCCGCGACCACAGCCGCTTTTATATCCGCATACAAGAAAGTCTAGAAACATACCAGAAAATTCTCTCTTTCCTCTCGATGTTCGTAGTAAATACGATAGAAGATCCAGACTTTTTTTGCTTACACCGTACTTGTGTGCCGATGATTTATGACTTGTTTTTGTGGACTTATTTCGTTACAGTAATTTTATATTTAAGTAAAATCCGTGGCAATAAAATATTATGGTAGAAGATCATTCTAAAGATTAAAAGGACAAACTAAGTAAGAATATTACTCGTATACAATATCGGAAGACCTATTATTAAAAATAAATATAACATTTTGTAAATTATATATACTTTCAATTATTATAAATTCATTTTCATTAAATATAATTGCAAACTTCTGACCTCCGTAAAAGATATTTTCTTAATGTGTTTTTCTGTTACAAATGATGTCAATATCTTGCAAATTATGTAGTTGTTTTTGGCAGAACTTGACAGAATCTTTGTATTTTAATCTCCCATTTCCCAAAACATCTTTCGTATATTGCTCTGACCAGTCGTGTCGTGTTCTTTCTTTGTTTTTATATATTTCTTATTGTTTCAATAAATTTACTACTAAATTAAGCATTATTTTAAACTATATCACATTCATGTTGAAACTATTATCGGTATTAGAATGTTATTGTTATTATTATTACTGATATGAACACTATACCAACGGAATTATAAAAATTGACTATTGCTGTTAACATTAACAAATGTGTGGAAAATTAATTATAAGAGTCTGTATTTTTCAATTTAATTATATAATTCTCGAAGTTGCACATTATTAACTTAAGAAAAGAGCAAATCAGATAAAAGTGTTTTCGCAATTACGCAGATTTAATCGAGATTTCTTATAATAACTAATTGGTAGATTTAATTTACTTTCTAAAAAGAACAAGATTAAATTTAATGCCATAGTACGGGATTATCAGGCGACAGTTGAACTTTCGTTGACAGCGTTTGGAGGAAGGGCGTGCGCAGATAAGTGCAAAAAAGCCGCAACGTTTCTCTCTAGAAAGCCGTCAAAATCATTTATTTCAAAGTGGAGTAGCGACGCCGTGTGAAATTCGATGGAAGGGGGTGAGTGACAAGGGAAACGTCTTAAAGTATTATCGGTGTCATTAACTTCATGTTTTGAACTGATTCATTCTAGTTGATTGCACTGTTAATTCGTCAAGACAGTTTAAATCGAAAGGATTAATTAAATTTATTTAAAGTATAGAAGTCAATAGTACTACTATATAATCAATACTCTTGGATTTCCACGCAGAAACTCTCAATAGCCATAAACTCTTAGCGAATTATATAGTTCAAACTATATGGAACTTCTTTTAACTTATTTTGTGCAACTCAATCTTCCCAGTCGACATTAAACAACTGACGTATGTAGTATATTTTTTAAAATACAATCTTCACCTACAATATACCATATGAGCATAAATTATTTAGATAACGGCTTGCTTTGGAATTCTGAACGCTTGCATGTTTTATTAATCGTCTGAAACTGACATTTAATTCATGTCAAATAAAACGTCAAAAAAAAATTGACATTTAATGAACATGTAGAACCAACAACAAACTCAACCTATCAAAGATAGTGATTTTTTGACCATAGCCAACCCTTATCTAAATAATTTTTGCTCATATTGTGTAAAATTAATACCTGGTTCGATGACAGCAGACGTTTCAACCTGCGTACTTGACAGGTGTCACACACATTTTAATGGCTGGCCAGCACATTAGAATTTCTTCATTGTATTTCGCACTGAAACGATGTATGACTTTCATAAACTAAAGAGCGTAGGCGATGGCGCTCAATTCATTCTTATAGAACTTCCCGCAATATTAGAACTACTAGCAATATGTTATATCTTAATTACATACGCCGAGGTGGTATTAAGTATGATCTTGCATAATAGTTATTTCATCCAAAGAAAATTTTGATTTTAATTATCCAGTACAATTGGTTAGTCTTATTTTGCCCAATTCGCACTATATTAAAGTGCTAAGTTGCGCAAATAAAATGTATAACAAATACAAAATCAATCTTGCTCCCAAAAATCTATAATCACCTACCTGAGACTTACCATTTGGCTCAGAAGAAAATGGTCGAGCTTCTAGTAGATGTTAAAATAAATTTAAAGCTCGTCAAAGTAAAACGGTTGTGAAGCCAGAGATGTTATGTTGGTAGTTAGCGCATGTGGAGATTGTATCACACAACAATAATAGAAAAAAATCGAAAACGTTCAATAATATAAAAAATATAATAGCAAAAAAGAGTTACGTCAAACACCTATAGAGGTATGAACAGAATAATGTAACAAAAAGTTTGATTGAATAATGACAGCAAGAAATAATAAATATTAATGAGAAAAGTTGTGATAATTTGTAATGTACAAAATTATTCAATAATGTACAAAAGTATTGTAAAATTTTGCTAGACTTCATAATATAAACAAAGGCTTGTGAAATTTGCTAATTGCAAATTTATGAAATACTTACAATCTCTAATGTAGTTCCGCATATTGAATCACCTTGTATGATATTCACTTATTGTTTAAATAATTCACAAACAAAACACATGCGACGCCAGCTGAAACACCTGTATATGAAATTTATATTAACGATAGATAAAATAAAATAAACGAGATTCATATATATAAAAAAAATTATTGAAAGACGATCAAATTTTATCGATTGTACATCGCATCGATCTATAAATTTTTTAGGCTCTAAAGAGTGACACTAATTAACTAAATAAGTAAATGAAATTAACAAAGTTATTCAATAGCCAAAGAGCTTGATTAAAACAGGTCAAATTTAACTGTCTGCCTGCACATTGATAACGAATAATTAGATTCTAATATAATTATTCAAAGAAAATTACTTGTATGTACACTGTTCAAAAAAATTAGGGCAACACTTTTTTAAAACCTGTAACTTTTCAAATAAGAGTCAAGGAAAATCAAATTTGGTATACTTCAACGGCATATACAGGGTGTCCCAGAAATAAAAAGACGGAGTAGCAGGTATGTAAAGTCCGAACAAAAACAGGCCCAAATATACCGCAATAACGAAGCAATTAAAAATTTAATTTTCAATGTTGTTTCTCAGATAAAAAAAATACGTACACGTAAGAATGCTCATTTGTAAATAGCAACGAATACGCATTCATAGAAAAATACGTTTTTATTTGTATAAAACGGGAAAAAACGTTAAATCGTACTCATTCATATAAAACATATTTTTTGCCAGATGGGCGACCCACTTTATTGCAGACAATAAAAGATAGTTTTTATTTTTAAAATAGGAAGGTTGTTGCTCTTTAATGTGTTTGTAGTCGGAAACAGCTGAATATTATTATTGTAAAATATTCAATAAATCGTAGTTTTTCTAGATTACAGTAAATATCAAGAATGTAATTATTTTTTTCTAGCAGGTGTAAAATTTAAGTAATTAATGGTTTGATATTTATTATGAAGTATCTATTCCTCCACCTTTTTTTTTTAACACAAGTAATATGGTGGTCCTGAAAAGGACCGATTGTGAAAGTGAAGCAGGTGGATATTTAGTTCGGGATCGGCGTAAGGCCAATTGAATTCATTATTATTTTTTTCTGCCGTCTGCGCATGAATAAAGACTTGATATTTTGAAGGTACGTTTTTACACAATCTAGCTTCCGATTTCTGCTACTCCGTCTTTTTATTTCTGGGACACCCTGTATTTAATAAAAGAAAATTACAAAAACAATTTTACAACTCTTACTTACTTCTAAGTTACACTTAAAAATGTAAATTAATAACGCAAAACAAAATGGAAACAACTGTCATAATATCGATGAGAGTAGAGTTTTCTGTGGATTGGTGAGATTTAATACCGTGTATGCCCTCCACGAGCACGAATCACTTCCTCACCCCAGCGTGGTGAAGTGCAAAGATATTCTTCAAATATATTCTTGGGGTATGTTTTCCCGCTCCTCAATCAGGGCTTGTGTCAGTTCCTATATGTTTAGTGGTGGATTAGGGCGCTTGCGAACACGTCGGTCAAGCAGATCCCACACATGTTCAACAGGATTCAGGTCAGGACTTAACGCCGGTCATTCCATGACATGAATTCCACGTTCTTGTAAAAAATTCCTGGTGATGCCGGCAGTATGTAGCTTTGCATTGTCCTGTATTAGGATGAAATTGGGACCGACGCCATATGCAGCAGGCACCACATGTCCTCCAAGACATTTTCGATGTACTTCGATGCATTTAGTCTACAAGATCAGTTCTGTTGTCTACACGACAGCCAAAACTAAATCTATCCACTTCCAGTATAGTAGCAGATGAGTAGCGTTCGCCAGGACGCCTATATACACATACTCGACCGTCGCAAAGATTTAAACGAAATCTGACTCTTCTGTAAACAGTAGAGGCGTCCAGTGACGAAGCTGACAATATCTGTGATCCAAAGCAAACCTCATTCGCGCAGCTTTGCGATGCTGTGTAAGGCGTGGTGCGCGAACAGGTCTTCTTGGTTTCAAATTAGGTTCTTTTAATTTGTTTCTAACAGTTTGATCAGAAATTTCTATTCTATGTGCTCGTCTTAGGTCGTTTAGGAGGTCTCTTGCTGTGGCAATACGCTTACGTAGAGAGGAAAGAACAGAAAATCGGTCTTGATTTCGAGTAGTTTTTCGATTTTGACCTTGTCCAGCTCTACTGACATATTGGCCAGTCTCCCGAAACTGATTCCATAAACGCTGAATAACAGAAGGGGAAACTCCAAGGTCCCTGCTAACATGTCGAATGGAGTGCCGTGCTGAATAAGGGCGATAGCACGAGCAACTTGCACATCACTAGAATGCCTCATTTTACTTCTAGTCAACGAATATTGACAACTGAATTCATCTGTCATCTTTAGTAGGCTTTCATGCGTCAATTCAAAGCATACTAGATTTTTTTTTCATTTTATTTTGCGTTATTAATTTACGTTTTTAAGTGTAACTAAGAAATAACTTAGAGTTGTAAAATTGTTTTAGTATTTTTTTAAAGTGAATTATATGCCGTTGAAACATACCATATTTGATTTGCCTAGAACAATTATTTAAAAAGTTACAGGTTTTGAAAAAAGTGTTCCCCTAATTTCTTTGAGCAGTGTAATTGAATCGAAAAGATAATTAATTACGAACTAACAAAAAAAGCAAATTTTACTAAATAGCGTAAAATACTCAAATGGTTATTACCTAACCAAATAAAGAAAGTAATATTATTCTAAACTTACCCGAGGTAACCAAAAAAAAAAGCAGAACAGAGCTTCACTCCAGGAACAAAAAAAAATTAAACTGGATCGGATAGGAGTAATTAATTTAGCACAACCAGTTAAAGTGCTCTGATATGGTCTACGATTTCCAAATAATTAAAGTACCATATGTTACGTGTATATAAATGTGACGGAAGTTACGTGTAACTAAAGGTGCTGCAAGTTCCTTTAAAAGTAATAGATAGAAGGAAACATTACTAGTAGATAATTACATGATTTATCGATATCCACGGCAATCAAACTCAAGCAATTGACCAAATGGGTGTAATAGTTGAAGTCTCTAGGATCTTCAGTGCATGAAAAGACCACGTGCGTACTTTAAATATATCCGATGGAAGTAATAGAAAAAGAGATTCGCTTCTGCAATATCAACAGGTTCTGAGCAAAATAAACGCATCATCTCCAAATCCAAGTCTATTCAAAAAGAAGCGTGTTAAAATTACCAATAATATCATATAAAAATTATTACTGGATTAACTTAATTTTTAAGTCACACAAGCCTAAAAATACTGAGAAGATACTTCGTCAACCTTATGATTGCATGTCAAGTTTTACCAAGATGTATGAAATGACAGCGACCATGCAACGCACACGGTGAATTCGGGAGTAATTCATGAACAGAAAAATTATAATTAAGTCGTAATAAATTATGAAAAGTACTCAGAAATTATAAACAAAGCAAATCAGATAAAGAGATATATTTATTATTTAATACGGAAAATAAGAATTACGGTGTGCTATAATTAGTCAAAATAGAGATCTACAAATCTGTAGCAGCTATAGCAAGAGAAAGAAGATAGTCATGCTGTTCCCTTACATATGCCTAAGGTATGACTGCAACTTAAAATAAAATTACCATAATATACAGAACTTCGAAAAATTCATATTATTAAATAAGAACAATAACATTTCAAATGAAATATTAATCCGTACCAATTTCTATCGTCCTATCCTAAGTAAATAAATCTTTTTCCAATATCAATCGCTAGGTTAAATATTTGCCAAGTCATTTGATAAGGTCAACTTTTGGAAGTTGATAATTGTTAAGTGGCACATGTGGATATGATTTTCTGCGCAATATGAATGAGTAGATTTTAGTTCAATGACTTTGATGTTCTTTTCTTTAGGCAGATGTAAATATGCTTTAGATTGGTTTGTTAGTGCTTCGAAACGTCGACACACTGTTCAGTCGTGCAATTCTAAAGTCTTTGCTATTACATTTGGGTCGTTCGCGAACGAACCGGCTCACTGAGCCGAATTTAAGCACCGAAACAAAGGAGCTGGTTCACTAAATGTCAACGAATCGGATCTCGACTCACATGGTAACTAAGTTTAAATTTTGAGCGTGATCGAACCGAAATGTTAGAACATTTGTAACAGAACGCGAGCCCGTTCGTTCGCGAACGTCTGAAAACCATAAACAAACCTACTGAACAACTGACTGTCGAGTGTCGACTTAATAATTTGGAAATTGAGAGTTGGGACACGGTCACAGAGAGGATTGAAAGTTGATATTATATACAAATACAAAACGCATGTTAATTATCATCACGGTTCATTTGAGGTGACGACGACTACGAGAATTTCATGCATTCTACACGTACACGAATGGCATGGCATCACGAATCAATTGAGCCAGTTCAGTAATCCAGCTCTTAATGACAAACCGAAACGACTGAGCCGAGTCGAAAAAGTGAACAGTTATTCCCAAGGTATGAGCTATACAAGAAGTATGATCATAAATGAAATACATATTCTCGAGAAACACCTAAATACATAGAACTCAGTATATGCGTTTCCTCTTCACACCAAGATGTATCTATTTGATTTGCACTCCCTTGTGTCTTACCTTATTAAAGATATAGGAGAAACAAATTAGGAAACTAGATAGTTAAACCAAAATCTCTTTAAAGAATTATCTTAGAGTGCATACACCAAGTGGAGATGTATTCTTCTGGGGCATATAAACCTGAAAGAGGAGTTCCTTTAAAAAGCAACTGACTTCACTTTTGAGAAGAATTAACTTGCAGACTATGTAACAAATGGATCAAATACTATAAACAGGCTTTAATAACCCACGTTAGTATAAAATTCAATGTCATTAATAACACTGTGCACGAAATTGGCAATTTTTATTTGGAACAACCGGGGCGCCTATCAGGTAGTCAATTCGGGTACGCTGAATTCAGTGGTGTTAGTCGTTTTTTTAGGTTAGGTCATCTAAAGAAATTATAAGATATGAATAGAAACAAAATTGAGTTATGATTATATTATACACATTTAAAAATTATGCATTCAGTTTGAGATATTTTCCAACAGATGACATCAGTGTATTTATATAACCATCAAACATATTGTGTATTATTGCATATTTTGACAATTTTGACATTTGGTCTAAACAACCTCCTTGTTTACAATTTCTATTTGGTTTTTTCAGTGCGCATTTTGATCGATTTGCAAAATTAACCGTTTTAAAATATATAAAATGGATAGAGTCAAGTGGATGTTTTGGGAGCATTGTGTATGGTGAATAATTTGCCCCTGAATATTTCTAAATGTAATGTTTTGACGATTAGTCGGAAGCAAGAACCTTTATGTTTTAATTACGCCGTTGACGGGATTCCTATTCATCGTTGTTCAGTGGTTAGGGATTTAGGCGTTCTTTTTGACGCTAAATTAACGTTTTCAGACCACATCAATAGCACTATCTCATCGGCACTGAAAACATTAGGGTTTGTTATTAGAAATACCAGGCAGTTTGCATCCATGGAGGCCATTACTACCCTTTATTTTTCCTTTGTTCGCTCTCGCCTCGAATATGCTTCATTCGTTTGGTCGCCAACATATAAAACGTATTCTGAAGCACTCGAGAGGGTTCAGAGGCGCTTTTTGAAATATCTGTACTTCAAGAGGCATGGTTTGTACCCCGTTCAGGGGACATGCTATGATGTACTTCTTGAAGAATTTAATTTTGAATCTTTGGAGATACGAAGGCATAAAGCAGACATTAAGTTCATTTATGATGTATTGCACAATAATATAGATGTTCCATATTTTTTGGCAAAGATCGTGGTTGCTGTACCTCAGTACCCATGTCGCACGAGGAATGTATTTTATTTTTCAACGGCCAGAACAAATATTTTTAGATGTTCCATATTTTTTGGCAAAGATCGTGGTTGCTGTACCTCAGTACCCATGTCGCACGAGGAATGTATTTTATTTTTCAACGGCCAGAACAAATATTTTACTTACATCGCCTCTCTATAGAGGCTGTAGTCGTTGCAATGCCACTTGTGGGGATGATCTCGATATTAATTTTTCATCATTATCGCAATTAATTAATTAGTAGGGTTACTTATACGTCGCATTGGCTTGTTTTTTTTTCTTTTCATTTTTTTTTCACTGTCTTAATTCTTGTGGTGCATATTATTGAGTTATGTATGAGTATGTATGTATATGTGTATATATTTCTTTTTTTCTTATTTGATTTTATATTGTGTAGTTATCGATTCATTGCATTTTTTTTTCTTGTCCTGTAATTAGATGTAAAAAATCTGTTGGGCAATAAAGATATATTATTATTATTATTATTATACAGGGTGAGTTTTTTTGAATGTTTAGCATTGGGATCTCAGAAACTACTGGAGATAGAAAAACGCTTAAATGGGGAAAGATGCGCAGTTTTACGAATTTGATTTAAAACTGCTTTTGTTTCTCCGATAACTTTCATGGCTTATTAGATATTCAAAGAAAACTAAATTTTACGTTTTTCTTTAAACATGCTTAGCATCGTTAATAGTAATTTTAGAGAAAAAGTGTTCAGACAAAAGTTTTAGATAATTTTACGCCAAATAAAACTGTGTAGGTAATTTTTTTTTTTCGTTCGCCATTATCGAGTTATGACACAAACTTGTGTTTTTTTAAATGGAAACCATAGTTGGTTTTGACATCATTAAAAAGCTTTATTTTTTGCTGATTACAATGATATAAGGTTTGGTATGGTTATTTTAAAAAATAAAGAGGATATAGACATTTTTATGGTTTTTATGGAAAACAATTGAATTTCGAACTGATAAAATACAAACCAAACGAAAACTTATTTTGAAATCTTATGTAGTAATAAAATGAAAACTATAAGAACTTTTATTAAGGGCACACAACATTATTAATGTTCAATGATACCTCCATTATTATTAATACACAAATTGCATCTCTTCACAACAGAATTTGTAGCATTGCGTACTTTACGCCTACCAATGTTATTAAAAGCAACTAAGACAGCTTCTCTTAAATCGTCGATTGTTTCATATGTTCTTTTGTATACTGTGTCCTTTAGTACACCCCACAAGAAAAAATCCAAAACTGATAAATCAGGGGATCTAGCCGGCCATTCAATGGGTGCATTTCGTACTATCCATTGATTACGGAAGTTCAAATTTAAATAATTTATAACATTCAGTTGATTGTGCGGAGGCGCTCCGTTATGTTGAAACCATTGCATTGCTCGGGTTCTTAAATTTAAATTATCTAACATTTCCTCGAAATCTTGTAAAAAATTAAGATAACGATTGCCAGTTAGTGATCCATCAAAAATAAAAGGAGGAAGAACAGTTGATCCTATAACACCACCCCAAACATTAAACCCAAATTTAATTTGTGGTCTCCTATGTTCAACGTGAAGCGGATTTGTTTGAGACCATATTATGTGCTCATTGTGCCTATTAAACATTCCACAATTTGTGAAACGAAATTCATCAGTCCATAATATTTTCATTGAGCAGTGTGGATCGTTTTGACACTGATCTTTAAACCATCTACAAAAAGCTATTCGTCTGATGTTATCACCTTCATGTAAAGTTTGTGATACTGATAATTTGTAGGGACGAAATTTATGCTTCTTCAACACTCTGACAATAGTGCGTTGAGAGGAGCCCATTTCTGTTAAAATTTGTCGGGTCGATATAGATGGATTCTGAGCGACACATGCTAATATGTTTATTTCTCTATCTTCATCCATCCCTTTTTTTGATTTTGGTTTAACGAACGAACCATAATCTGCTAAATTATCCCATAATCTCTTAAAAGTAGGTAGCCACGGCTGACATCGATCAAAATAATTTTTAAAATAAACTTCAGCAGCTCTAGTAGAATTTCTCTGGCACTGAATGTAACATTCAACCATATCACGCTTTTCTACGTTAGAAAATTCCATAGCCAATGCAAACTTATGATTAACGGCCGTTTACACCGCTTATAGTTAAGTTACAATTAAATTAATTAATAGTTAATTGTCAAACATCAAAAAAAGGGATGGATGAAGATAGAGAAATAAACATATTAGCATGTGTCGCTCAGAATCCATCTATATCGACCCGACAAATTTTAACAGAAATGGGCTCCTCTCAACGCACTATTGTCAGAGTGTTGAAGAAGCATAAATTTCGTCCCTACAAATTATCAGTATCACAAACTTTACATGAAGGTGATAACATCAGACGAATAGCTTTTTGTAGATGGTTTAAAGATCAGTGTCAAAACGATCCACACTGCTCAATGAAAATATTATGGACTGATGAATTTCGTTTCACAAATTGTGGAATGTTTAATAGGCACAATGAGCACATAATATGGTCTCAAACAAATCCGCTTCACGTTGAACATAGGAGACCACAAATTAAATTTGGGTTTAATGTTTGGGGTGGTGTTATAGGATCAACTGTTCTTCCTCCTTTTATTTTTGATGGATCACTAACTGGCAATCGTTATCTTAATTTTTTACAAGATTTCGAGGAAATGTTAGATAATTTAAATTTAAGAACCCGAGCAATGCAATGGTTTCAACATAACGGAGCGCCTCCGCACAATCAACTGAATGTTATAAATTATTTAAATTTGAACTTCCGTAATCAATGGATAGTACGAAATGCACCCATTGAATGGCCGGCTAGATCCCCTGATTTATCAGTTTTGGATTTTTTCTTGTGGGGTGTACTAAAGGACACAGTATACAAAAGAACATATGAAACAATCGACGATTTAAGACAAGCTGTCTTAGTTGCTTTTAATAACATTGGTAGGCGTAAAGTACGCAATGCTACAAATTCTGTTGTGAAGAGATGCAATTTGTGTATTAATAATAATGGAGGTATCTTTGAACATTAATAATGTTGTGTGCCCTTAATAAAAGTTCTTATAGTTTTCATTTTATTACTACATAAGATTTCAAAATAAGTTTTCGTTTGGTTTGTATTTTATCAGTTCGAAATTCAATTTTTTTCCATAAAAACCATAAAAATGTCTATATCCTCTTTATTTTTTAAAATAACCATATCAAACCTTATATCATTGTAATCAGCAAAAAATAAGCTTTTTAATGATGTCAAAACCAACTATGGTTTCCATTTAAAAAAACACAAGTTTGTGTCATAACTCGATAATGGCGAACGAAAAAAAAATATTAGCTACATAGTTTTATTTGGCGTAAAATTATCTAAAACTTTTGTCTGAACACTTTTTCTCTAAAATTACTATTAACGATGCTAAGCATGTTTAAAGAAAAACGTAAAATTTAGTTTTCTTTGAATATCTAATAAGCCATGAAAGTTATCGGAGAAACAAAAGCAGTTTTAAATCAAATTCGTAAAACTGCGCATCTTTCCCCATTTAAGCGTTTTTCTATCTCCAGTAGTTTCTGAGATCCCAATGCTAAACATTCAAAAAAACTCACCCTGTATATGTGGAGCAATAAAATTAAATAACTTTTGTTATGTTTGCGGAAAATACACTATCATGCCTAGTCGGCGTAAAATTACTCCGAACATAGTTGAAATATATCGCCAATATTTCAATCAAGAAGTTTTTCGCGATGTGGAATGGGCCCCGTCTATCATTTGTACGGGATGCTTGAAAAAATTGAATCAATGGAATGAAGCTGAGATCAATTGTATGCCTTTTGGTATTCCTATAATTTTAGCGGATCCACAAGTACATAATTCAGCTGAATGTTACGCGTGCGTGAATTATATTTTCGGAACAAACAGAAATAAGATTCGTTCTATGACATACAAAGCAACAAAATTTGTACAGTTGCCATTACCGCACTCCGAAAACACACCCATCCCAAAAAAACGGAGCCCTAATGAAAAATACACGCCGCCAACTGTTGAAACTGCTGGAGAGTCAGGTGTATCCGAATATGTACCATCAAACGTCACTCCATATTGCAACCATATTGAAATTACACAAAACCGTCTTGACATTATGACACGCCGCCTCAAGTTATCAGAGCGACAGTCGATTCTCTTAGCTAGAGAATTGAAACTAGTAAACATTTTGGCACCAGACGCACGTCTATATGGATCAATCGGCCGTCATCGTCATTTTTCTCATTTTTTTAAATCAATTGAGAATAATTCGTTGGCTTATTGCGACGATATCCGCGGTTTGGTTTTAACATTGCACCATGAATATAAACCCGAAAACGGGAGACTATTTATCGATTCGTCCAAAAGTAGTTTGAAAGCAGTTCTACTCCACGTTACGAACTCAAAAAATTCCGTTCCGATTGCACTGAGCACAAACACAAAAGAGAACTACTAATCATTGAAAAAAATCATCGATCTAGTGAAGTACAATGATCACAAATGGAAAATTTGTGCGGACTTGAAGGTGGTCAATTCTCACTGGTTTGTAATTGGGGTACACAAAAAATATGTATTTTATGTGTTTATGGGACACTCGTTATGCTGGCGATCAATACGAAAAACGGGACTGGCCTATACGTGAAGAAATTTCATTGCGCCGACATAACATTATTGAGATTCCACTTGTACCAACTGAAAAAGTATTACTACCGCCACTTCACATAAAGCTAGAAATTGTGAAAAATTTCATAAAAAAACTGGATCCTGAAGGCAATGCGTTTAACGAATTATGTCGTATTTTTCCACGGTTAAGCGGAATGAGAATTAAATAAGGTTAGTTTTAACATCTAGGTCTTGACCAATTGAAATTTAATTTAACATTATTTATTACAGGAATACTTAATGGACCAGATATTCGACGTTTGATAAAGGGCAGACTATTCGAAAGCGCTCTTAGTGATGCAGAGCTTCTTGCGTGGGACTATTTAAAGGCGGTCATACATATTGAAAATATGCTTGACGCTTTCCACAACATCGGTGTTAATATGTCATTGAAATTACATTTTCTTCATTGCCATATCGAAAAATTCGCCGAACAGTCACCAGGCAAATCTGATGAGCATGGTGAACGCTTTCATCAGATAACAGCAAGACTCGAACACTGGTACAGCGGAAAGAAGCTTGATGCTCTACTAGGAGATATTTGTTGGAATTTACAAGAAGAAACTGAAATTGAACATGATAATTGAAAAAAAATTAAATGAAGGAAACAATATTAATAATTTAAAATATGTAGAATCATAGCTGAATTTTATTTTATTTGTTTATATTTTATGCAAAATAAACTATTTTAGAAATGATTTGGAATCAAAAAATTAGAAAGCAGAAATAAAATACAATTTTCTTGCAAACAAATGTGAAAAATTGTATTTTTTAGCTAAATCGATGATTCTTTTCGTAAAATGGCTTCTATTTAGTGTATTTTACCAAAAGAGTGAATATCCAATCCAATTTTAACGAAAAAAAAAAATTAAATACTAAAAATATTGCAGCAAACACTTGTATTAGACAAAAATTACCATTTGAAATAATTCGATTAAATGACCTAACCTAAAAAAACGATTGGCACCACTGAATTCAGCGTACCCGAATTGACTTTACCTGATATGTGCCCCGGTTGTTCAGTTTTTAGACTTGCACAGTGTAATTTAACCAATAGGTACACAACCGAAAATGTCCTATTGATGCTTGATTAAAATGAATTTCACACTTTTCATATTTGAGATTATAGTTATTCATCAAATTTGTTACACTATAAGTTACTTCTTCCTCATTCTTTCAAATGTTAGTACTATCCCTGACAAAATCGGATGAAATATATTTATGTTAAAATAAATTACGTTTTACTATAAATTTAAATTGTAATGAACACCAAACAGACGTAACATGGTGATACCACATTGTCATTCAAAACAAACCTGACAATCAACAAAACTAATTTATTTGAATATGATTTTTAATAGTGTTACATACTCTAATTTTAATTTAATTTAATTTATCCCATTTTGTTTATTTGCATATTCGTTTTCTCGTGTTATATGTAGGCATTTTATACAATATTTTGTATGTATTACTATTTCTGTATCATGTACATGATCTACACACTGGGAGATCATAATTTTACGTTAATCTAATTAGAAATGAGAAGGATATAATTTTATTGCTGTTTACTCTGGGATCGTACAACATTTGTAATTTATCGGCTAGCGAGAGTCCTTCCAAAAGGAGAATTAAATCACGGGACAGCCTGCAGATGTCAATTGTTACATTATTTAAGAGGAGAGAGCCTTGACGTCACAAGCTGCTTTATCCTGATACAGCAATATCGCCGACAAAAGGGGAGAAATTCTGTCCTTTTGAACGTTGATACGCTTCCTCAATGACCGCCAATAATATTACACAATGTGAATCCCCTCTTATGTTTGCTCAAAATTTATAACGTTTTCAATTTAGTTACAATAGGACTTTGCAGTATATTTATAAGATCGTTTTTGTACTACGGATAATGTGTTCTGAATGTAGTAAATTATTTTGATTTCGTAGCAATTTATCTGTGCGGGATTTAGATTGTTAGATAATATACTGGTACATCGATGTATTAAATCCATATTATCTGCTCTTTATCCATTCACGTCAATCACCGTTACATTACTTGTACTTCATTAAAACTATTGTGTATATTTTGAAATTTATTATTATGTTAATTTATGAAGTGACTATAAATAGTAAATAAAATGTCCATTTTGATGTCAGCTTTTATGTAACCCAGATTATTTAGTTTTATAGACAAACACTGAATATGTTTTATTACATACTCTTTATTTCGTTTTTCGTAGATTATCACCACGTGAACACATGTTATTGGGCAAAATAACCTACATTGCAGAACCTGATATTCAGGCAAGAAAGGCACTAGTTGAGGTGTAGATGTTAACTTTTCGTCCACTGTGATATCTCCAAAGTTACTAGCTGACGTCGAATTGCAGCCGCTTAACATCAATAAGCAAATATACAATATCAATTGTAAAATTTCGCAAATTAAAACAATCAGTGCTAAGTTTGAAGATTGTAATTTTAATTATTTCTCCATATAATTAAAGCCGTTTAAGAATTTGTACATATAATGCCACTATAACAACACTGGAAGAGCACATGAGAGGCAATACTATATTATTTTCGAATTGGAATTATCAGGGCCAAATAGAACGACTATAATCTAAACAATCTAAATATCTTTTTAAGACATATCCTAAATAATAGTGCTTTACAGTAAATAATTTTGATATATTTAAGGAAATTGGTGCATAAACTTTGGTTGACTACTATGACGTATGGTAAAACTCCAGCAGTTGTATTTTGATTTAAGCAGATATCCAAGAAAATCTATCCAAATCACTACATTAGTTTGCTAATACATAAATACATTCCATTCGTTACTTCTTCCCACAACTTGTCTGTTTTTCTTTCCTATTTTTTAAATGGTTTGTCATTTATTTATTATAGATCAGGACATGTTCTAATTGTTATGCTTTACCACTCATATTATTATATTTGTTACTTTCTCAAAAATCTGAACAATAGAAAACTAATGAAAAATTACCGGTATTTATAGTGAATGAAAAGGCTATATTCTTGCCATAAGTCATATTGTGTGCAAGTGTTGAAGTTAGGTAACAATTAAGATATGAATTTATGCTTATAGATTTTCCTGCAGTCGATAGGTAGTTTCGCCTTATCATCCAAGAATAGCCTTTAAATTTGAAGGATTCATTCATCTTAGTCATTACTGACTGGGCAAGTGTCTTCCGGGAAGTCAGCAAGATTACTATGCGGAAAATAAATTTTAACGTTCATATTGAATAATCAAGTATCAACCTACCGTTGGTCCCCAATATGTTTCCCCACCCTTACAACACACTCTCAGTTAATAGGAGCACAGCAATCACATTAAAACAAGCTGTAGAGAAAAATCGGACGTAATAGAGGAAAAGTAAGTGCACTCTTGAAATTATCATTTCATCTTTAATTTAATCTGAAAAAGCTAAAAAAATAGAACTCAACAGAGGTTATGTAATTGTTCAACAATAGCTTGTCAAACTATTCACTATAAACCGATTCCATGCTTGATTCTGGCTATTTCTGTAGTTGTAAGGTCACGTTTAGGGAACTTGTGCGATCTGAAAACGACAAACACCAAACCATAAGCTGCAGAATACTTATTTCATTTATTGTTTGAATTAATCTTGAACTAATATCTATATGACACTATAACGTCTCCCGCTGGATGTCACATCGTCATGAGGCTTCACATCGCGGCTTCCTTTCTGACGGCACGTCACCTTTGTTCAATAAACTGCTTTGTCTCGATGCCCAGGCTTCTTAAAGATAGGCATCTTTAAGTGCCCTTAAATAACAAATGTAAGTACGCAGTTTCGTTTAATGTAACCTTTTCCAGCAGTCAAGTCATTAGCTTTTACATAATATCTTATTGTTTATCCAGGATGCTATTTCTACTAGAATAAAATCAATGGAATTCGATGACATTTAGTTTACTTACACATGTAAACTATATTTATATAGAAACAAGAAGATCGAGCGCCTTACAAATCGGACTATTATAAGATCGGTTACGGGAAATTACTTCTAGGTGAACGTATGCACAACTGGAGTAGTTGTCAGCACAATCTCGTAATTATTAACTACTTGATTCATGAATGCACAATCAGAGTACCGTCGACAAATCCGGTAATTATTAAACTACTGGATTCGTGGATGCATAATCAGAGTAGCGCCGGCGGTTACGGGATTAGATACTGTTTAATTCGTGAATACACAGTCATGACATTGGCTATTTTAGGATTGATTACTATTTGATTCGTGGATGCACAACCAACAAAGCAATCATAAATAGCGGAGCTAATTACTCTTTGGTGTGTGGATGCACCATCAGAGAAGTGATAAGGCACAATCAGGTAAAGGTACAGATCTACAAGTTATTACTTTAAAAATACCTTGTCTTATATAGGCTAAGAACGGCATAAATAACAATATAAAATTCGTGTTTTTGACAATAAACACGCCTTGATCACGTGGCCAACTCGTGCTAATGCACGCATTGAATGTATATGTCAAGAAATGGAATATGCTTAATATCACGTAGATATTATTTTAAAATAGCTAATTACAATTTACATATACTTGCCGAAATGTATTTGTATAAAAATATCGAATTTATTAAAGGGGAATTAATATTTATTATTTCGACATTTTTATATACGGGCGAACGAAAGCTCGTTAAAATACTATAATTATGATAATAACTTAAATTAACAGAACTTTACTTGAGTGTGAGCTACTTAATATATGTACATTCTTTTTCCACCAGTAAAAATAAATATATACACGCGAGACGATAAAAATCTAAATGTCTTGTATTTCTAATTTTCTACATCCATTTCATGAGATTTCACGTGCAAGTTAGGCGATGGGCAATATAAAACTGGGGCAAGTCACATTTAAGATTGGGCATGTTAAACTTCATGAAACGAGTGTACTGAAGCATGACTCTGCAGCTACGACAAAATGACACAGACGTGATATCACGTTGCATATCGCGGCTATGTGTTCTAAATTCACTTCATCTATTCCCTGTGTTTACAACAAGAACTTTAGGACTTTGCTGTTATGATCTATATATCGCGAAAACAAAGACGAGACATGTTCAGAACGAGAATTTCTACCCGTAAATAACTCTTACATTATTTTATGCCATCTGCGATATACAAATGTTCTTATTAAAACGGAATATTTTGAGAGGTATGGATTTACGAGGGCCTATTTGTTATCTACCTAGCCATGCAAAAAAGCACATAAGAGAACAAAAAAAAATTATTTTTCTAGATAACTTCATTCAACACTAATACACGTATTCCATCTTTTTTCCAGTTGCTCCATTCCCTCAGAAAAAAATTTCTTCGGTAACCCCGCAAAATATTCTTCAACAGCTTCTTTGAGTTCTTCATCAGAAGCAAAACGCTTTCTTCTCTGCTTTTTTAAATTTTTGAATAAGCAGAAGTCTGACGGAGCTAGGTCGGGGCTATAAGGTGGATGCCTTAACTCTGTAAACCCACAATCATTGATTATCTGCTGAACTTTGTTTGCCTTATGAACCCGACAATTGTCGTGCAGCAACAAGTTTTTTTGTGGATAAGAATGCAGGCATTTTTCCTCCAGAGCAGTCTTTAAATTTTTAATTGTGTTTCCGCAGGCCTCTCCATTTATGGTAGACACTCTCGACATATATTCAATAAGCAAAACTCCTTCAGCATCCCAGAAAACAGTTGCCATCAGTTTTTTTCCAGGAAATTATATCTTGGCTTTTTTGGTGGTGGAGAGCCCTTATGAACCCACTGCATGGATTCTTGTTTAGTAGGAGGGTCCCACTAATATACCCAAGTCTCATCCCCGGTAATAATTCGAGATAAAAAAAATTTGCGCTCTCCAACTTGATAAAATTTTCTTGAGAAACTTCTTTTCTGCACAGTTTTTGTTCAGGTATAAGCAATCTGGGTATCCACCGTGCAGACACCTTCTTCATACCCAAATCATCATACAAAATTTTGATAACACTTGTTTCGGATATACAGACTTCATTGGTAATGACAGAGATCTTTACACGCCGATCTTTCAGTACCAAATTTTCGACTTTTCGCACAATGTTTTCAGTTCGAGCTTCAACGGGTCGTCCGGCCTTTGGGTCATCATTGATTGACTCTCGGCCCCATCGAAAGAGTTTAGACCAATATTTTACTTGGAAATAAGATGGTGTATCTTCCCCATATACAGCAACCACTCTTTCATGAATTGCTTTTGGACCATTGCCTTCCTTTGTCAAGAACTTTATTACGCTGCAATGTTCAACTTTAGTTTCACTTATTTTATCGAGAAATGGACCGTCTCAAATCTCTATACACAGCATAAACTAAACACAACTTAGCACATGTACTTCTAATAGTTACAGCAATTTTTCAATAATTTGTTTGACATCGTCACTCTTTTGTTTCATGGCTAGGTAGATAACATAAAAATACGCCCTCGTAGTAATAAAATGCTCATCATAAAATAATACATGCAACGTGCGGAATAGAAAATTAATACGTATAACCTTATTAATAAAAAACATTGTTAATTCTGAATATCAACTGTTACTTATCTTAGGAATTAAATGAAAATCAAAAAAAAATTGAATATTTAAATATCAATAATTTGAAATGTAGGAGTTTATACAAAGAATATTTAGTTGCTAACAAGTCAAAACACATCAACATTATATGCAAAAAACGTATGTGCAGTTCAATTTTCTGTAACAAATATTATACAAATTATAAAAAATGAGATGCATAATTTGTTAGAAATTTGAAAAACCTGCTTTTTAATAAGATAAAAACTAATTCATTCTGGCCCGAATTAAAAAAGAGAACTATACAAAAGTTGTCTCTTGTCAAATTTAAAATGCTTTGTGCAAAACGCAAAGTTGGCGGAAAAAACTGACAGTAATCATTACTTCTGGTCTGAATATAGAAAACAAAATTGTAGATAAGTAAAGTTCTATATCTTTTATACTCTAACTAAAACTGTATAAAATGTACAATTTGCAAGATATTTGCAACAAACACTAGGGTAAAATCTCCATTGATTGGCACGCTAAGAGGTTTCTCTAATTCAAAAATTCATTAATTAATTAATATTAGCTATACAAAATATCGGATTTTTTTTACTTCTTTTAATTTCTTATTAACAATATTTGTTAGTATAGTCTGTTTCAAATTATAAGAATATAACACTAATGCTTTTGTTGCACCACCTGCGGCAATAACTCATTCATACGTTGCAAATAGGTAAACCGCCCGTACCCGTTCAATAAGGAGATCAGGTATAAAAATTATCGTCACAGAAGGTGGTGCAATAAAAGCATTAGAGCCGTTGAAAGTTATGTTCTTATAATTTGAAACAGACTATAACTTCATGAAAATAATATATCTAACTGGATAAAAATGAAAGAAAACTAAAGCAGGGCATCTGTGCTAGTTATTGGCACTTTCGCGAATGATTGGCAATTGAGCCATTAATTAGTATTATTGGCATGGAGTATCTACTTCAATGGCATTATTGCACGTAAGGAAATATCAATTCGCTTTAAAAATAATTAAACAATTTTGTCATGAAAAACACCATACAATTATAAAATATGAAAACATGGAACACAAGTTACAAACATTGAAAAAAATAAATTAATTACACGTAAACATGACACAAACATTGTCAAATTTTTCTTGATTGGCTTAAAGTAGAACAAAAGTTAAAAATATATCTGAGTAGGTAGGTACTTACGTACCAACATTTAAGAGTAGGCACCTACCTTAATATAAATGAAATAAAATATCAACATTCTAATGATTCAGATACCTACCTAAATATGCAGATAGCGGGTTTTTGCCATGAAATATATTTGAAATTACTCTCAAAAATGTACAAATGTCCTAAATTTGTAGAATAAATTTTATTTACCCAAATGTAACACAGTCCTACCTACGTAGTACTACTCTTTTATACTTCATCTATAATATATTCGCTTAATTAGAAGAATTTTTATCTTCTGATTTGAATAAATCTCGTACATGTGATTGAGGAGGTACTTCCGTTTTATTTGAATAACCACATTAGAGATTAAGTACATACCACCTACCTATTAGGTAGGTAACATAGGTGCTTTTAATTAAAATTTTCTCGGCATATTTAGTTCAATAAGTAATGCCGATTGGTGGAAGCATTTGGATCTGCGTGTACTATTGGTTTCAATGATTGGATCCTAGCATAAATCGGGATACACCATTCATTGGCAGCCATGCCAATCATTGGTGATACACAATTTTGCGAACCAATAGTTAACACCATAAAAAAATGAGCAAGCTCGAAAATTATAGCACTTGTTCTAACAGAATAATGTCAAACAAAGTTAATACTCCAAAACAACAAATAACAGCAACGGCCTTCGAGTAAAATTAACAAAGTTATTAACTCATTTTAGAGATTGAATCCTTAAGAGAATCATAAGAAACCCACCTGAAATCACAAAGCTCAAGACGAACACTTGTCACGAACAGAATTATCAAATGAACGCCTGCGTCGTATGTGCAACAGGTCATAAAGCGCATTTTGCTTATTACAACCAAAAACAAAAGGAAGTGTCAATCACCGGGGACCTGCCAAGAATGCCCCCCGTTACCCTACTTTTCGATAAGAGTGTTTCTTCAGGTGCAAATTTTGTCAAATCAAGTTCTATAAGTGTTTCTGCTCCTAATAAATATGTCGGAAATGAACAATTCGTTATATATTCTAGAATTTTGAACATACTTTAAGGCAAAAGTTGTTTAAAATTGATTTTCCCTTTCTTACCTTCGTAAATTTTAATGAAATTAACAGTTGAGCAGATATTTAATTAGAACATGATTTTCCCGTTGAAATAAAGTGCTTGCAAGTTAAACTGGTTTTCAATGAATAGCCAAATTATGAAAAAGAATTTTCTACCTTTGCTTTCCATTACGAGGTTCTGACAAATTATAAAAAGAACCGCCTGAAAACCGCAACTTTTGTAAAGAAATTGATTCAAATCGGTCTACATACCGTGAAATTACGGGTAAATATATAACAAAGTAATCTGACCTAATTAAATAATAAGTTCCTTCTTTTCTATTTAAAAACTCTTTAACTGATACGATACATTTGACTAAATCTGTAAATGTATCACCTTGTAATAAAGTATATTGTGTGTGCATTTTATTTATATATGTTTACTATGTATATACTATATTTATACATGTATAAAATTCCTTATAGATTCACAATAAAATAACTACCTTTTAACAAATATTGAATTTGACAAATACATACCAAATTTATGTTACATTGTTCACAAAATCCGCATTTGTGTATTTTTTTGATAAGTCAATTAATATTTATCCGCTTATTAAGTCATGGATTTCAAGCAATTTACGAATGCTTTGTTGATGTGGGTTTTGTTTGAGATTTATGTATTTTAGTTATCTAAAAAGACAAAACATGCATTTTTTGTAAATTTGAATCGGTTAAATTGTTGTTTTCGAAAATTTAAACGTCTAATCAAAAGATTTTATAAACTTTATTGTTAATATAAGTTCTCTATTGTAAATTGAGCTGCGCATGTGTTACAGTCATGAACAGCTTGTAATTACTCTATACGTTCAGTGAATGAAGTATAGTTGTACTGAATAAAAAATATTATTATTGAAGCAAATTCCACTGCCAATTTATTTATGTTTATTGAGCAGTGTTCACGTATTACCGCAACCTAGAAGAAGGAGAGATTTAGCGAATATAGAGTTTAAAAATATAATTGAGGTAATTATAAAAATACACTCATATTAGTTCAACAATTGTTAAGAATACCGAAATAGTAAACACATTTGCAACAAAAAACCATAGCCATGTTATATTTTTCACTCAAAATTCCTATATATACACGGTGTCAGACAAGTCCCGCACCATTGAGATAAGTATAAGTTACAATTGTCACACCACTTGTCAGAAGACGATCCTGATAGCTGTATAGATGGTTTCTGACAAAGTTGGAGGCCCACAGTCTTTTGTCTAAGGTTATGTTTTCGGACGAAGCTAATTTTTATGTAAATGGAGAAGTCAACCGACACAACCTGCGTTATTGGTCTAACAGTTACCCTCACTGGTACATCGACAGTAAGGAGCAAGGAGCTGATCACATCGTGGTTTGGTGTTGCTTGTGGAAATGCCGGATCTTATACCACTTTTTTCTTTTACGGCACAGTTAACAGTCAGAATTACCTTAGAATGCCCGGAGAAGAACTGCTTCTTGATTTGGTTTTCCAGGGTTTGGGAAAACCAGAATGGTTCATGCAGGACGGTGCACCCCCCACACTATAGTACACAAGTTCGTGATTAGCTAGATTAAAATTTCCCCCAGTGAATTGGTCGTAGAGGACGAGTGGAGTGGGCCACACGATCTCCGGCATTAAAACCGATGGATAGTGTTGTCTGGGGTTATGTAAAATTCAAAGTGAACACAGTGAAGATTAGAGACAAAGACCATTAGAGAGAGCGCATTTCAACTGTGTGTCGTTCAGTTACGCCTGAATTAATGGCGAACATTTTCCGGAACGCCGGGCATCGTTTTTATTTATGTACTGACTTACAAGAAAGTCATATTGAACAAATTTTGTGAAATATATTGTAAATAAATGTGTTATTAACTTGTATTGTGCTTATATTACTTATAATCCCTATGGTGCGAGACTTTTCGGACATCCTGTAGAATAAGATTACCAAAGCATGAAATATTACAAACGTCGTGAAGCAAGACTTCCTCATAAGAAACATATACGTATGCATTGCACATCTATATCTCAACTCGTTTTACAAATTGGTAGTACCAACATAGTAAAACTTTTTCAATTTCTCTACCAAAATTTCATTAAATTTCATAAAGTAGAGATAGGTAATATTTTCCTTTAATATTTCTGCAACTTATAGACGATATTGATTTATCGTCAAGTTAGTTAGTTAGACAATCATGAAAATGAATACTATGTTCATTGAGAAAGGAAAATTTTTATTAGTAATAAATAACTACAAATTCAGAAAAGGTTCTGAAAATTCAAATGGTGTTCGGTGGAGGTGTACAAATAAAACTTATGCGGCAAGAGTCTATACAAAATACAAATAATTGTGTCATTTAATTCCAAATTTGGCATTTTTTTTTATAATTCACACCCGAACATTATAAATTTTGTAGAAATGCTTGTAAATTTACGTTAAAATTAATACAGCAAATAAGTTTGCGAGGAAAATTAGAACTGACCTAAAAAACAAAGAAGCATATACAAAACATAAAATCGATACACTATATGTGTACAAGACAATTGGTAAAATAGATTTTATCAAATGCGTATTATATGAATTTTTGCCCAGCTCTGTGTAATACAATATTGATGTAGGTGTTATATACATATATATATTTCAGTTTGTTTTAATATTAATTGTAATTATTGGCAATGATTTTAGTTTACTACTTTTAATTTCAAAGTGTAACCAATAATAAATAAATTGTATTACACTTTAAAAGTCTGTTATATCCACTTTACTTTCATCTTGAACATTTACCACCCTCAAGGAGTATCATTGGCCTAACCCGTATACGGATTTAACGGGGTCGGATAATCCCTAAAATTTTATTTCTAGGATTAATTCAGGTGCTTTGGCGTAACTCGTATGCGTGCATTCCTTCTACTCAATATTTCAATTTTTAGACAGGTCAAGTACATAAAACACAAGAAACAGTTTTATTTAAAAATAATAAAGTCATAATTATTCATTAAAATGCAATGTTCATGTAGAATCAGAAGCAACTTAAATGTAAGTGTATCCATAACTAAATAAGAAAATATCAAATCAAATCAAAAATTCATTAAGCATTAGTACGTGTTGAATTACCGTTGCAATAAATTGTGGGTGAATCTGAAAGAAACTCATTGCTAGCATCCAGACTTTATGCTTAGCAATCCCTAGTAGAAGTCAACCAAAGCCAGAAACCTTCGATAGTATAAAGGAACGGTTCGAGTGAACAGAAGTATTGAATATGAAAAAAAGAGTGGACAAAATCAATAGCTGGTGAGGATAAGAAGTGTACGGTACTTGCGAGTGTAGTCGAACATCCCCATACTAGTACTATGCAAATTAGTCGTCGCGTCAGTTAGATTTAAGTAAAATTTGAGAATCCAGAATAATTAGGAAATATGTAATTCATCCGTAGCATATTCATACACAGGGTTAGATGAAAGAAGTTTTCAGAATCACTTACATTACATACATAAATTATCCTGACTTTCACAATTTTTTATTTACTACCAAAGTGGATACGTTTATCGTCACAATTATCTTATTATAACGTTATTATAACACATAAAAACCCCCACTTTATCACACCTACAAACATTTCAAATCGTTAGGCATTAAATGTGTGAGGAAAAATGGTGTAGGTAGTTACATAATTGAACCTTATTTCTTTGACGAAAATGTTAATGGAGAAGAATTCTTTGTTTTCTAGGGACGGATTTTCAAAACTTTTTAAAGACATGAACATTAAAATGAGAAAAACGTTTACAAGAATATGTCGAAACGTTTTTCTACTTCTTTGGAAAACAGAATACTCACGTGCATTGCACAAAGTTGTGGTTATGTTGAACATATTCTTTAATGAAATTTGTTTTTCTTACTTTTGATTGTTGTTGCGTTGC
This sequence comes from Amphimallon solstitiale, assembly GCA_963170755.1. NCBI lineage: Eukaryota > Metazoa > Arthropoda > Insecta > Coleoptera > Scarabaeidae > Amphimallon > Amphimallon solstitiale. Next base: position 28,963,590 of record OY720679.1, on the reverse strand, counting down.
TCAATAGTTTTAGGTTGTTTAAGTTGCGTTATTTTGTTGCTAATTTTTCTTTCTCTCAAAGGTTTAGGATATCAGTATATAATTTTGAAATATTGCAAGCAACACTTATGAAGAGTTTCAACAATGAAACAATAAGAGCAATAAGGCAAATTAAATTGAAGAGTGGGGCGGCATCTTCAAATATGTCAGTAAACATAACCTTTATTCTATTTCGTTGTTAACCAACAATGTAGAAAATTAAATACTACAACTGAATATTGCCGATATTAAAAAATTGAAATGCAATGCTCTTCATTCTATCAAATTATTACTTTTGGGATAGTTAGATTTAACCTATACTTTGTTTGACAGTTGACTAAAGAAGTAGGGCCCCATTTCTGCCTTCCATTGGTTAAATAATTGGGTGCATAGAACAACAGCACCCGTAGTTCCTTAATTAACCGCTAATTGCTCCTATAGTGATTATCTCAGAAATTATAAAAGATATGTATAGGACATTGTTAACAAAAATGAAAGAGAATACAAAAAGAAACAAAATGCCTCAATAAAATACCGAGCGTTCAAAAAAAATAATAACTCAAAAACTATTGGCTCAATTTTGAAAAAGAAAAAACAGTTGAATAGACAATTTAAAGCAGTACTATAAAATCCAAAAATATATATAAGGTGAGTCATTAAAAAAAATTAAGTTCCGTGCATTTCCGGTGAAACCGGAAGTGCGTCAGGGCTTCAAGTATTTTTACAGTATGTGCCACAGGCAACCATGTATCTTCCACTAATTGTTTTTGAACACAAAAGAGCAATCGAAGAAGCGGCTACTAATGACTCGCCCTGTACAAAAAAAAAAAATTGGAACAATATATGAATTTTTTGTTTTTAATCTAATCTGGCCTAACTTGTGAAATGGCAGCAGTATGGACGAGAGCATTGTCGTGCAATAATCGCACACCTTTTGTCAATTTTCCGCGACGTTTTGCACGAATACTGTCACTTCATTTATGCAATAAAGACGCATAATATGTGCCGTTCACATTTGTATTGCGCTCTTTAAAGTAAATTAGCAAAATGCCCTCACAATCCCAGTAAATTGTGGCCATCACCTTTTTTGTTAACTGAACAACTTTCGCCTTTCTAGGACGAGATTCATCAGGTCGTCGCCATTCCATGAACTCCCTTTACGATAGAGGATCGTAAAACAAACCATTGTTTCATCTCCTGTGACAATGGACTCCAAAATCGGTTTTGGGTCGCCTCCACAGATGTTTAAAAACGACTGCGCACATTCGACTCGACGTTCATGTTAGAGAGCAGAAAGAAGTCGTGCACTAATTTTATTCATTCTGAAATGGTCATGGAGAATTTGGCGAACACTTGTTTCGGAAATTTTTGTTATCACTGCTAATTCTTTGACTTTCAAACGGCGATCTTCTAGCACTAAATGTTCAATAATTGAATATGTTGAGGCGTTATCGTTATCACTTCAATTGGTCGACCCGACCGATCAGCATCTTCCAGGGATTCTTGTCCCAAACGGAAACATTTTGCCCACTTTTTTACAATTGAATACGAAGGAGATGAATCACCGTAAACGCCGTCCAAAAGTTGTTTAATGTGATAAGGTGTATGCCCTTCTTTTGTTAAAAATTTAATGACAGCGCGGTACTCAATTTTCGTTACTTTAGAAATTTTCGTGCGCTAGTCACGTTGGTTCGCTGGTTACTAAAAACTACTAGGCTTCGAACCGTCATATTTATAGTGTGCACCTCGCGTATATGAATGCATTACGTGGCGGAGTTTGAACACGTTTGAACCTGTATAAGCCTGTCAGGCGGAGAATTTATTGTGCCTACCTCGTATGTTTACTTTGCAAGCCTGACTATATTACATTGAAATTATCTATCAGACAATAGGTTCTTTTGAGAAAACTCCTCCATTTTATCGTAGACCCGAAATAGTAATTTGACACAATCTCTAACATGTCACGAAGTCTTCCTGTCTCGATATAAACTCCTGACAGCATGGAGTTTCGTTTTCTCCTTTTATCAACAAGGTTAAATATTTTACATTCTTATCGCAGTATAATGTACCAGCGAGCGCATTCGAGCTTATGGAAAACTTCAAGAACATATTAGTAACTGACATATACAAGAATATAACGCGATGCTGAAAAAATAATGATTGAAGTTTTGTCGAAGGGGTGAGAAGAGAATGAGGGCGAACCTAATACAATCATAATTCCGCTGCCTTTTACGGCTGAAGGGAAGATAAATCGTAAATCGGAGATGATTTTCGGGGATAACAGTAAATAGGAAACGACGCTTTCCAAAGTATACTTCTTCGATGAAATATGTAATAAAAAAAAGGGAGAAATACTTTCTCCAAATTAAATTGCTCAAGCAATACGATCTTTTAATATGCTTTTACAGAAAAGGTAGTATGATGTGTTTCTATCATTTAATTTATTTTGTAGATCTACATTAAAAGAACATATTAAAAACATAACAATAAATAAGTGATATTACATAAAATGTAAACACTTCAAACAAAAAGTCAACACATCAGTACTATAATTCAAAAAATGTACGAAAACGTTAGATCCATGCCCCACCGAAAACGAAACAGATTGAATATCTCGAAGGAGAAAACTTTTTTGAAAAAACGCAAAAACAGGTCGATTTTTGATCCAAGGGGGACACCCTTCTATCATATCTTCAACTGTGATACGTCATTCCCCTCCCCTCCATCACTCAAACCATTACAATTTAAATAGGGAAAGTACCTACTATATACGGTACATCTTTGAAAAGGTAATTGTACGTAGAATTCAGCAATGTGATTGTTGGTTGCGCTATTTTTGATTTTAGCGCCCTCTAGCGGGGAAAAAAACGGTTACCTATTCCACAATGTGACACATCATTTCAAAGCTAATTTTATTAGCAACTAAATACGTAATATTTTTGACATTTATTTGTCATCATTCTCAAGTACAGACTGTCAGCGTCTTTTGTAAACTAATAAGTTTGTAGTTTCTAATAAAGGGTGTCTCAACGGGAGGTTTCTTTTTGAAGTTGCAATTAAACACATTAGATTGTTGAAAATTGTCAATGTTTTTAATTCATGATAAAGTACAGACATGGACATTACACGTGGAACACAATATCTGATAAGTGGCCGCCGCGACTACGTTGACAGATGTCCATTCTGTTGACAAAATTTTGTATGACTCTTGCACACAATTGCGGCACCATCTCAGCAAACGCGTTTCGAATCGCGTATTTCAGCTCTTGAAGTGTTTGAGGATTGTTAGCATAAACCTTTCCTTTCAAAAATCCCCAAACAAAAAAGTCCATCGGCGTGATATCGCACGATCTTGGTGGCCAATTTTGATCGCCATGACGAGAAATTACACGGCCTGGAAACCTTGTGCGCAATAACTCAATTGTTTGGTTCGCTGTGTGGCTGGTGGCACCATCTTGCTGAAACCAGAAGTTATCCACATCCATACCATCCAACTCAGCCCACAAAAAATTGGCTATCATGTCACGATAACGATCACCAGTGACGGTTACCGCGGCACCAGCAGCGTTTTCAAAAAAAATGGTCCAATTACACCGCCGGCCCAAAGCCGCACCAAACAGTGACTCTTGCTGGGTGCATAGGTTGTTCTTCAATCATACGAGGATTCTCAGCGCCCTAAATTCTGCAATTTTGTTTGTTAACGTAACCATTAAGTTAAAAATGCGCTTCATCACTGAATATGATTTGTGCTGCAAAATCGGGATTATCCTGCTGCCTCGATAACACCCAATTGCAGAACTCACGGCGCTGTCCATGGTCGGCTGGTTTCAATGTCTGCGTCAATTGGATCTTGTATGCGTGTAAGTGCAAATCCTTGGTCAAAATACGCTGCACAGTACTTCTGGAAAGGTCTAATTGCTGTGCACGACGACGAATCGAGGTGCGCGCATCATCGGCTACATTTTCTACCACTGCGGCTATGTTTTCAGCCGAACGACCGCTACGAGGACGCAGGGCTGTTTTTACGTCTGCCACAGAACCAGTGCGTTCAAACTTTTCAATTAATTTCGTAATCGCGGTCTTACTTGGGCGATTATGAATACCAAAATGATCACGTAAATTGCGAAACGTACCCACGATAGATTCTCCATTTTGGTAATAGGTTTTCACAATAAGTACACGTTTCTCGTTTGTATAGCGCTGCATTCTTGAAATATCAAGACTTCACAATGCTAACTGTCAAATCTAAGCGCTGTAGTACCAACTTAACCATATTTCGCGCGAATTTCAAAAACAAACCTCCCGTTGAGACACCCTTTATAAGAGCTCTGCAAGGTTTTTCGATTATTTATTTTTTTTTCAATTATGCATTAAATTGCTAATAAAATTAGCTTTGAAATGATGTGTCACATTGTGAAATACGTAACCGTTTTTTTTCCCGCTAGAGGGCGCTAAAATCAAAAATAGCGTAACCAACAATCACATTGCTGAATTCTCCATACAATTACCTCTTCAGTGGTGTATCGTATTTAGTACTTTCCCTGTATTGTAATGGTTAGAGTGATGGAGGGGAGAGGAATGACGTATCACAGTTGAAGATATGATGGAAGGGTGTCCCCCTTGGATCAAAAATCGACGTGTTTTTGCGTTTTATCAAAAAAGTTTTCTCCTTCGAGATATTCTATCTGTTTCGTTTTCGGTGGGGCAGCCTATATGTGTGTGCGTGTGTAGCATATTCCTTTATAAAATGTATTTTCCATGCGCCTACTATTTAATATTAGGTTAATATAATACAGTGAAAAGAACAAACTAAGTAGAATTAAATTTTTATTTAGTAGAAACGTATTGCAATTACAATCTAGTAGTAATCACAATTTGTAGTAATCTTCCAGAAAATAGACGATGTCCTAAAATATATATACAGATATTGTGTGAAAAATTCTGTTTTAGAATTGCACAATAGGTTCTCTTATAATTAATACATAAATGATGTCTAGGACAATATCAGAATAATTCTTGCATTATTGATTTCCACCCAATACATGCTTTGTCCATTTATGATGTTACGCAATTCAGATAATTAGACTTTATTGATTGGCATATTATTAGTTTGTGGTAACAATTAGAAGATGTACATTTATTACGTGGCCTTTGAGTTGAAAGACATGTATGCTAATTTATACAACAAATATTAAAAAAAAATGAAAAACAGGAAAACGTTAATGTGTAATAGTGCGTATATGTATGTATGTATATATATGTATGTATATATGTATATATATTTTCTATTCTTTGTTGCCGTATTTATATATTATTTAAACTCTTGATGAGCATTGGGCATTTTCGGCATTAAATAAACATACATTAGTTTATAATGTTTGATTTATTTTTTAACGTTTCGACCTTTCTTTTGGTCTTCATCAGAAATGATAATAGGTAAGAAACAATTTTTCTGAAACAACATACACCATGTACATACAAAATGCGATAACACAAAAATAATTTGATATAGGTATACAAAAAATATAAGAATCATATTAAAAAAAAAAAAAATATGATTCTTATATTTTTTGTATACCTATATCAAATTATTTTTGTGTTATCGCATTTTGTATGTACATGGTGTATGTTGTTTCAGAAAAATTGTTTCTTACCTATTATCATTTCTGATGAAGACCAAAAGAAAGGTCGAAACGTTAAAAAATAAATCAAACATTATAAACTAATGTATGTTTATTTAATGCCGAAAATGCCCAATGCTCATCAAGAGTTTAAATAATATGTATATATATATATATACCGGTAAGTTTTCGGGTGAAGCAACGACAGAGGAGTGTCCAAGTCCCCACTATCACTCGCTACAGTTATCGTATTCCCCGACGCGAACGGCTGTAGTATACTACTACCACCGCTCTGGTTAACGGAGGGGAGTACATATACGTAGTCGTTCAGTTGTGGGGACTGATACATGCGCTATACAATCGTTGCGTTACCAGAAAACCTACCGGTATACAGCATGTGTCAATTTTCATTAGCCATAGGCGATTAATCCATACAGTACGTGGCAACATAGTCCCCTTCTTTCCTTTCCAATGCCAGCACGACCGATGCATGTTCGTAAATACAAGTTAGCGTGGTTAGCAGTAACTATTCGACCACCGGCTTGGGTGTTTGTAATGCGTTCAGAAATAATATTTACGAGTTGCAAGGATTTGTTTTTCTTTTTCCTTTCAGTAAATGCAGAGAATTATTAAGCTGCGTTCACGCTGCATGACACAAACAAAAGCGTAATTCTAATAAAATTAAAAATAAGGTATATAAAAAAGATTCTGAAAATAATAATAATCTACTAAATCAGGAGATCGCGGCGGCCATTTGATGTTTCCCGTTCCAGTAATAAGACGGCTTTTATTGCAGACTAGATCGCAACGTGTTCGCAGCTAAACATTGAATGTAAAATCTGGTGGGAATATCGGAGAAAATCGTTGTGATGTCGATTGTTGCCGGGATTGGTGACGGACAGTAGGGGTGCCACGTTGCCATGTATTACTTGTATACTTATAAATCGCACATAAACATTGAATCCCTATACCTAATGAAAATTGACACATACGGTATATGGTAATACGGAGGTTTTCGCGGCAGTTATGTGTGTCGTTTCTGCTTCGGGAATTGATCCGCGTTGTCGTAGAGTCCGTATGTGGAGTTCTGTTCTCTCGAGCTTTCGGCACTCTCGCTGTTGCCATTATCAAGATGTTCTGCTTGTTGCTGTAGATCGTGTCGAAGTTGTCGTGAAGTCGTTTGTTTGTCCTATATATACTTTGTTGCAATCGGCACATAGTACACTATATACTACATGTGATTGTTTCATTGTTGGTACTTGATATTTTAATCTAGTATGTAGATATTTTAAATTATTTTTATTTTGGTAAGCTAATTTCAAATTGTACGGTTTGATGACGTTGTTTATTTTTTCTGAAAGATTTGTGATATAGGATATTGGAATGTATGTGGTGTTAGTGATTGGGATATTGTTTTTTTTGACTTTTCACTATTGTATACTTTATTTAATCGTTGTTTAATCATTTTAATTACAAATTTGGAGGGTAGTTGTTATTACTTAGCATATGTTTAGTTCGATTTACAACTGTCGGTCTATATTCTGGACTAGTTAGATAAATAGCTCTGTCTGTTAGAGCTATGACCACATTGTTTTTGTGTGCAATGGGTTGATTTGACAAGAAATTTAGATATCTTTCCGATGATGTGGGTCTTTCGTACCATTTTGTTAATATTCTATTTTTTTGCTTAATTAAGGTTATGTCTAAAAAAAATTATTGATTCATTTTCCTCTACTTCTAATGTGAAATTTAATTTTTTATGAAATTGATTGAAGTTATTTTTTATGTATTGTATCTTGTGTTCCTGTATCATTGCCAGGCAATCTTCAACATATCTTTTGAAGAAAGATGGCTGGAAATCTAATTCTTTCATTACATCTTTCTCTACACATTCCAACACCAATTGGGCAACTACGCTCGATATTGGGCCCCCCATAGCTACTCCCTCTATTTGTTTATAAAAAAAAATATTATATTGGAAAATGGTGTTTGTCAAGAATAGCTTTATAGCCTCTAAAAAATCGTCTTGAGGTATGTCACTAAATTCTTTAATTTTAATCCAGTTTTTTATGAGAAGCAATATTTATAATAGATTCTCAAAGTGACCCCCATTTTGAATAGAACATATTTGCAGCCTTGACAGAAAGGGCCTATTTACGTGTTACAACTTCTCAATGGAAACTATTTCAAAAGCACGTATTATATGTTGCCTCATATCGTCTGCTGTAATTGTAGGTGTCTGATATACAATATTTTTTATGTACCCCCATAGAAAAAATCAACTTTGGTCAAATCTGGCGATCTAGGAGGCCAACTAATGGGACCACCGTGGCCAATCCATTTACCTTCGAATTCTTGATTCAAATAGTGTCAGACATCTAGTGCAAAATGTGCTGGAGCACCGTCGTGCCGAAGCCACATATTTTCCCTTAGAACTGGAGGAACGTTTTGCAGAAGCTGAGGCAAGTCATATGCAAGAAATTCAAATATTGCGCACCACTTAAATGTCCATGTGGTCCAATTATAAAGTTGCCCATAATACCAGCCCAAACATTTATAATCCATTGCCTCTGTTTGTCAATCGCTCTTAATATTCATCGGTTGTCTATTGCATAATGATGAAGATTATGACAGTTTGGGCTACCACTCTGAGTAAAGGTCGATTTGTCAGTAAATAATACCTTTTGGAAGAAGTTAGGTGTTATCCTTTCAATTTCTAACCCCCATTCGCAAATCGTCCTTTTAGTCTCTAAATCAGGCCCCAACAGTTCTTGATGAAAGGAAATACTGTACTGATGATATTTTTTTTTTTTAATCTCGCTGACAGTTGATCGTGGTACATTAGTTTCTATTGATATTTTGATCGAACTAGTAGAGGGCTCCTCAATTACTGATAACAAGTCTTTAAATTTATATTTGTCACTTGTCCTCCTTGTCCTTTCACGCTTTTCATAACTGACATTTCCTGTTCTAGTGAATCTTTCCTTGACTCTGTCCAAACTTGTAACTGAAGGATGTCTTCTGTCAGAATATCTCTGCGCATAAATTCGCTTGGTTAGTAGACAATTCCTATTGCTAGATCCCATAATGAAAATCATGTCAACGAGTTCGTTGCTTTCAAACTGCATATTGACTTAACTAAAAACCGTAATAATAATATGTGGCAAACAACAAATGTACAAGAAGACTACCTACCTACCCCCTAATCCAATCAATAAATAACACAATGACAATATTAAACGCAGAAACTTAAGAAATCACTAATTTTACAACTAATTAATAGCAATAATTAAGATTTTAATTTTTGATATTTGTTAAAGTTTATTTGTTTTTGTTTGTCAAATCGTTTACCCAGTACACTAAATCGAAACGAAAACAAATAATTTAGAGGTTTGTAATGAAAGATTAATAATAACGCCGAAATTATTGGGTTTAAGTATAGGACATTATTACAAAAAATTTAGCGCAATTAACGCGTCATTCCAAAAATTTAATAATATAGGGGGTGTTCCATTTAAAAAAATTCTGTAAACGCTCTTTGACAATAGCCAAATTGCCAGCATCATAACAAACAGCCTATATAATAAAATTAATGTTTGATTAGTTTGTAGGTTAAACACATCCCTTGGCTGCATACCTACTAAATAATTTTGTCTTAGATAATCGTAATACTACCGTATAGAATTATTATGGTAACCATTGTCGCGACCATTTTTTTATAATTTCCATTAATAACTTAACAATGCGTCATCCAAAACCAAAACACCAGATGTCGATGAAACACACAATTTAAAGCAGATAAGTAAAAACAAAAGACATACAGGGTGTTTCATTAAAAAAAAAATCAAATGTGTGCCATTTTAACGCGTCACCGTGTATCATTCAAATTATTTTCAAAATATGTGTTTTTTGTTACTGGGCCACTTTTTATAAAATAAATTTCTTCAGTAGTATTTAATAACGCCTATATAGGACTTTGACGCACTAATAAGCAACCCGGTATATATATATATATAGAAGCAATTCAAATTACTGTTTTAAAAACAGAATTATGGGTTTATGGTTCAATAAAACACAATAAAGCGATGTATAGTGACGTTTCGATTTAATTATTCAAAATCTTCATCAGACATATCATCAGTATTGTGTGTAAGTTATAGGTGGTAACATATTAAAATAAAGTTCTGCACATTTAAAAAGTCATTAAAATTAGGACAAAATACATTTAAAACATAAATATTAAAATCTGATGTCAAGATGAGTTGTATTATAAATATCCATACGTATCCATACGTATAGATATCCCCATGATGGATTCTTCGACTAATTTTTTTGTTGGATATATGTGTTTAAGACCCTATATGCCCACCGTAAAAGATTCTAAAAACGTGTTGCTTAGAACTGATGCTTGTTTAGCAGACACATTTTTTTTTGTAAATCCTGCAACTACCTACTAAATAATCCGCAAGATTTTTCATCCATCTAAAAGTGATTACCATCAAGATGCCGCTCTAACTTATTACTTGAGAGCAGGCACTCGCGAGCTAGAACCTTTAACCAGAGAACACACTGTAGTCTCGTTTCATTGTTTCCTTCTACTGAACTAAAGCCAAACATCATTGTATTTACAGTATTTTCGCTTCTTTGCTACCTCACCACTTGTCGATGCTTGATCACTCTCACTTGGATTGTTCACTTGCTTATATAATAAAAATCTTTCCATATTCTACGACGTTACGAAAACACATGCGACACACTCTAACAGAGTAGACGCACATCTGGTAGCGGGCGCCTTAAACCCGTTTTCTTTTCTTCTCAGATGTTTACTCTTCCATTTTTATCTAGAAACTGAACTGGTTCGGCGAAATAGTGCCGTATTTATACTAGCCGTCCCACCTACTTAGAACTTTCGCAAAACGGCAATGTCCGATAGGATTCTATGTAAGTCTACAATAAAGTTCTACAGACTTCACAAATATTCCATACTTTTCTGGAATATTCTACGTGTTTTGAAAACGTTCCATATATTTCTAGAAAGTTCTATAAGCTACTGGAACAATCTATTCTAGATGTTTTAAAAAGATCCCTTAGCTTCGAAGTCGTTTCTGATGGCCGCATTGCTTGGGCGCGTTCGCAGGAGTGCTTTGCACGCGACCTTGTTTACTGCCTAGGACGCGTTAGGGCGATACGGTCACATAAGAAAACACGATAACATAATTTCAACTTGAAAGTCAATAATCAAAGAAAAAGAAAAAAAAAGTTTGAGCAGAAATCGGTCAATATTCAAGCCCTAATATGTATATGTGTTACCGGACAAACCCGATTTCAGGCCAAACTAGTTTGTCCTAGGCCAAACCGGTTTATACTACGCGTGTCAGGATATACTAGTTTAGCCCAGGACAAACTAGTTTGGCTTACATACTTTAGGCTTAACTAGTTTGACCAAGGCCGAACTGATTGAATTAATTAGATGAACAATATTTATTCAAACGAACACAGATAAAAATCCGTTCTGATTTCTCTAATAAATTTTCGTTTGAAAATTATTTATTTAAACTAAACAACATTTAGTTGAATTGAACATACTTCGTTCATCTTGGATAAATTGATTTATTTGAAACAAGTTTGATATTGGTTTGACGATTACAAGTTTGATTTAAATATATATTTATTTGTACTCTTCAATCGAAATCTCAATGTTTTGGATCAAATATCTGTTTATTAGAAGCAAATAAGTGGTGATTTGAAACGCTGAGTTTATGTTCAGCGCTTGCGTGGTATACCTACTTCACAGTTTGCACGTAAACAGACGCCAATGTATTTGCGCGTGTTCCTTGGTTTTCCCGAAATGGAAATAAAATCATTATTGGAGAAGTGGAAGCTGCCTCATTTAGGCCCTTTATTTGAAGGTAAGTGTGAATTATATATTCAAAACTGTTAACGTATAGGAACGTGTACATATTCTATTATAACTGGGTAATGGCTGCCCTTATATGTGTATTGGTGTCAAATTAACAGCTAATGTTTGATACCAAGCTATACAGCAATACTCTTATTCGGGAAAGCTTATCTATAACTTCATCTGAAATTCTAAAATCACTACATTATGATTTTGTATCAAACATTTATTAATATACCACAAATTACATCTATACATTACATATCATTACTATTACTAGCATCTCATGTCTGTCCATCAGTTAAACCAGTATCAATACATTTTCGAAGGTCATCTTCATCTTGAATATCCTTTATTATTTCTGGTAGTAGTAATGACGTTGAAAGACTAACTTTGGGTTCAACTCCAAACGTAGCTTTATACGGCGATTGTTTTATGCCCGAATGATAGGCTCTGCTTTTCATAAATTGTACATACCTCAAGCCTTCTGACAATTAAGTCGATTGATTATCTTTTAGCCAACAACAAATCATGTTCTCGACGTCTTGGTTGGGTCTCTCCACGAAGCCCTGACTTTGGCTATGCCGTGGTTTTTCGTGCACTAGCTTAAATTCTGGCCAAAAACTCGTCATTTCACATATAATATGATTGACGAATTCACTCCATTGTAACTGTTCAACTTGAACACTAGATGATGGCACATCCATAATAACAATATAAGAATGACACAAAACATTGCGCCGGATTGCGCCTAATGAGTGAATAGACAAACGTGTTCTTTTTGTCACATGCAACGATTCAATCAGTTCGGCCTAGGTGAAACTAGTTAAGCCTAAAGTATCTAGACCAAACTAGTTTGCCCTGGGCTAAACTAGTATATCCTGACACGCGTAGGATAAACCGGTTTGGCCTAGGACAAACTAGTTTGGCCTGAAATCGGGTTTGTCCAGTAACATATGCATATCAGCTTCATTGGTATAATATTCTTGACTTACAGTACAGTTTGCATATTCACAAGAAGTAAGAATATTAAACATTATAAGAAATCAGCATCCATTCACTTTTTTCAAACTTATATTTCAACATCGTTTTTATACTTGCTGCAGTTTCTTTTGCTTGTGGTAGGAATGTGTCTCGATATAAAAAATATAAATCTTGGAGCGTATGAAGATTTACTGCACAATTTGTGGACAATCTGAATATTTTAAAAGAAAGACACGTCAACCGACACAGGAGTTGCTGCATCATACATTTCAATAAAGTCACGCGCCACCGAAAAAATTGATAAAGCATATTTTCTACTCCGGATTCAAGGACGTAAAACGTAGAAAACGAAACGCTCCGAAAACAGAATGTTTTATGTCACTTCCAATTTAAATTTAAGATCTCGCTTTAAAATATTTACATTGCCACAGAAATATGTTCCCGTTAAATCTGGATTCGAATTCAAATCATCTTTTATATTCTTGAAGTGTTCTACTATCGTACCCTATGCAAATCAATTTAAATATATGTTTATGCTAAGCATTCGTTAAAGTTTGACGACAGAGATATTCCCTTTCAACTTTTTTTTGTCAAGCTTACATGTATGGAATACATGTGAGAATATAACGCTGCCAAATTGCCACTGCCACATATGTTTTAGTTACGAGAATACACACCTACATATATCATAAACACCAGACAATGCAAGGAAATAAAATACTTGAAAATGCCCAAACATTATCACAGCTGTGTATGTATGTATGTATGAATGTACATTTACAGGATATATTGGCGGAATTTTGAAATGGAAACTATGCACGCTGCTACATTTAAACAGAGAATTCCTAAGTTTTTCTCATAATTTATTACCAACGTTTTTCACGTCAATTCGTCAGAAAAACTTTGTTTTCTCCTATAAATAATATTGCGGTGTAACTATAGAGACGAAAACTTTCGAAAGATGTTGAATTTCATTTAAAAAATCCATATATCTAAAACATGTCAACAATTAATTAATATAGGTATCTACAATTTATTCTAGAAGTATTAGAAGGGTACTTTGTGCGATAATCTGCTTAAAAATTTTCCAAAAATAACACAGATACTTAACTGTCTGTATACAGAACACAGTGTAATAAAGTTAAGCTTTTCCAAAGATTATTGTGACTCTATTCTATTATTAAATAAATTATCAAAAGCGTATCACTTTAATGTTGCCTTTGACTGTCGTTTTCAATAGAATTTAAAAACAAATATTTTTCATGAAAATGAAAGCGAACTAGAAAATGGAAAGTAAATGTAATTTTTTAATGTGATAGTATCATTATTATTGACACACAAATCATTAGCTGTAATAGGCTAGAAATAAAGAGTACTGACATAGCTGCGTTTAAAATCGCGGTTAGTGATAGTATATATAATAGTATGTTTGATCCGGAACTTTGGCCGGTAAATACAATTATACGGCCTTAGAGACACAGAAATTTTCGCAAGAGGACAACAACAACTTTAGCAGCATAGCAAAAGATCAATATTTAACATACTTAAATAACACTACGTTGACTGTTTTACATCAAAATATCCAGTCTATAAGAAATAAAATTAACGTTTTAATTATCTTCATTAATGAAAAGAATCATAAAGCTGACGTAATAGCTCTCACTGAGCACTGGCTAAATGCAGGTGAAAACTTGGTCGTCGACGGTTACCAACTGGCTTCATGTTTCTCTAGAGTGAACGGGATACATGTAGTGCTATTAAACTAATAGAACCAAAAATGGTAATCACTAATATTTATCGCCCACCGAATGGTGAAATAAACGATTTTCTACTGAGGCTAGAAGTAATTCTTGAAGAAATAAATGCTGGCACAAATGCGATGGTAGTTACCGGGGACTTCAATATTGATGTCAGTAAGAATGATAACAACTCAAAAAAGTTACTAGATACTTTTAAAAGATTTAATCTTTATCATCAAGTGAAGGAACCTACTCGCATCGCAGGATCAACAAAAACAATTATAGACCATATCTTCACGAACGTCGAGGATTGCGAAACTGAAGTGTTGTTGTCTGCCTTATCAGACCACTTGGCGCAACGAATTACAATGGTAATTGATGGAGGTCAATCGAAAATTCCTAGAATTGAGAAACGGTTCTTTCATCAGGAGAAACTGGATATAGTAAAATATGAACTTAGCAGTATGGACTGGACTGACGTTCTGTCCTCGAATGATGTAAACTCTTCCTATGCCAACTTCATAAGAACTTTAACGCTCTCAATAGAAAGAAATACATATAAAAAAAAAGGTTAGAACCGGGAACGCTCCTAAAAATGCGTGGATGACTGATCACATTAGGATGCTATGTCGCATCAAGAGACAACTATACGAAGCGGTCTTATCCAATAAACTTGAAAAAGATATCTACAAAAACTTTTGCAGTAATCTCAAAAAAGAAATTGACAATTCGAGAAGGAAAACCTATGCTAATTGTATAGTAAATTCAAGTAACCCTATAAGGAAAACTTGGGAAATCATAAATCAAATCCAAGGAAAAGCGAACAACAAACTTTTTGAGATAGATGCCTTGCGGCACAACAGAAGGACCGACATTCAGGTGCTGACAGATATGAATGAATATTTTATAAATACTGTGGACAATAAAGGAACAAGAGTGCATGTCCAACACAACAAGAAACTCAATATGACTTTTGCTTTACATTTAACGGAACATGATGAGGTTGTAAATACAATAAAGAGTCTTAATAATGGTACTGCGACGGGATTGGATGAAGTTCCAATTTCTGTATTGAAATACTGCGCGGAAGAACTAGCACCTCCTCTTGTGCATCTAATAAATACTTCTTTTCAAAGTGGAGTATTCCCCGATGACTTAAAGCACTCCATTATAAGGCCTATATACAAAAAGGGCGATAAATCGAAGTTCGAAAACTATCGACCCATAGCCCTACTATCAAACATCTCAAAAATTTTTGAAAAAATAATCTTGACAAGAATCGTAAAGTTTTTGGACAAAAACAATTTATTAAACATGACCCAGAATGGTTATGTGAGGGGACGATCAACAACAAGAGCTATGTTCCAATTCCTAATGGAAATATACGATGGTATTAATAATCAAGAAAGCATAATTTGTACTCTAATAGACCTATCTAGGGCTTTCGATACAGTTCATCATGGAGTCCTCTTGGAAAAACTGGAATTGGTTGGCTTCAGAGGAGTGGCGCGAGAGTGGATTGCGTCCTATCTGGCGGGAAGGAAACAATGTGTAGCAACATATGATAATACGGGGAAGGAAATACGCTCGGAGTGGCGCAGGGTTTCCTTTGGGGTTCCGCAAGGTTCTATCCTGGGACCATTGCTGTTTATACTCTATGTCAACGATTTCCCGGACGTTGTGGACAGCTTGGCTGTTATGTATGCCGACGACACCTCTATTGTGACTCGGGCAGCTGGTGAGAAAGATTGTATCAATAAATTAAAAACACAACTTGGAAATATGGAGGAGTGGTTCTCCAGTCATAATTTAAAACTTAACATACACAAGACCAGTTTCATAAAATTCACCAACTTTGAAGAACCTTGGCACCTTTCCTGGGATGGTCCATAGACTCTCATTTGTCTTGGCGTCAGCATGTGGATTATCTAGCTGGTAGACTAAGCAGCTCGTGCTATGCTTTGAAAATGGTGGCAAAAAATGTTGGTGTTGGCACCGCGATGACTGTTTACTACTCTAATGTGTACTCCAGACTTAAATACGGCGTGATATTCTGGGGTAACTCGGTGGACTCGGATAGACTTTTTATACTTCAGAAGGCCTGCATAAGATCGGTTTTTGGTGTGCGTCCAGGTGACTTCTGTGTCAACATTTTCAAGTCAAACAATATACTGACATTGCCATCTATGTTTGTGTTAGAATGTGCACTGTTTGTGAAGCAGAACTATCTCGAATTTTTCAAAAAATATGAATTATCACACTGCCATAATACAAGAGGAAACTCTCATAAGTTTTTGTCACAACCGCGAACGCACTTGACAAAAATTCAGAAGAATGTTCTGCATCAGTGCATGAAGATTTATAATCATCTTCCAGCCAAGATTAGAGAACTGCCACAAAAACGATTTAAAAGTACACTTAAAAATATTTTAATTGTAAGAACCTTGTACAAGATCGAGGACTTTTTTAAAGAGCCTGTAAAATTTAAAATTTGAATGTGTTCTCTAAAGTCTGCTTTTACTTTTACTTTTACTTTTATATACTTGTTTATATACTTATATATTGTTTTTTTTAACTTTATGTGTATGACGTATTCTAAGCTCTATTGCAACATAGAATAAAGAATATTATTATTATTATTATTATTATTATTATTATTATACTTACAGTACAACCTCGATATTCTTATCGCTTGGTCACACTCCGATAACCTTATACTGAACACTGATAAATGTAATGTTATGATTACTAACTCTATATCTCTGATTACCAATTATTTGATAACTGGGTAGATGCTCTATAAACTCCAGTCAATCAGATACTTAGACCTGGTATTTGACTCTACCTTATCTTTTAATCCACTTGTAATTTTCATGTGTGAAGCAGCATCTAGAATGTTGGATTTTTTATACCTACCTCGTAAGATGCCTTTACCTCGCGTTGGTCGTCAGTAAGTTCGAATTTTCTTCAATAATACGATATCTACCCTTACTGTACGTCTCAATAATTTCCTATAGACAGAACTCAGCGAAGACTTCACCGATTCATATCCTTGATATTGACTGGAACCTACCCAGATTGGAACGTCTGTTATAGCGAATTCCTTGAAGTGCATCAACACCAGTCTTTGGCCATTCGTCGTTCTATACACAGTACTAGGTTTTCGTTGACCCTAGTAAACAACAAAACTACTCGCCCCTATACCATTCAACTTTAGCGCTGTTCTATACTCGATTTGCATCATTTTTCAGTCCGGTAAGGGCTAGGACCCATATGCTGAAGAAATCACTTTTACATCACATGGCACGTAAAAGTTTGTCTGCAGTGACATCTTCACTGGTGATTAATGTGTTAACGACGCGACGTCTTCTATATACTACTGTTTTTTTTTCTTTTCTCGTTTTATTAATTTATGTTAAATATACATCAATGAGTTTGTTATATCTTTTGTCCTGTAATTGCAAAAATCGTTAGGCAAATAAACATATTACTATTATTATACCGCAGATTATTTTCAAATGCTTTTTAAAAACTCTCATATATAAACCAACATCTAATGATACTTTACCATATTTTATATTATTTCTTTCCTGGAGCAGTTCCTAAGGCAAGGTTCTATCAAGTTTACTTGTTACGAGGCAATTCCTCAATAACATCCATACCAAATTGTCTTTTTTGCGTTGTATGATACATGTCTAAGTATGATGTCGTGAGTCGGTGGATTTTATCACTGATCATCAAATCACAAAATCATAGTGAAGTGCGTAACTACTGACGTACCGTAATGCACCCATTTATTACTTTTGAATAAAATCTTGCAACGATATAGGTTGTTCAGTGACACTGGCTTTCCACAGCCCCATAAATAAAGTCCATTAATCAAAATAAGTTCGAGCCAGGTTTTATATAGATTTCTTTCTTTCTAGGGTGTAGTTTATTTGGAGGAACTTTACACCTAGTTGTTTTCGTTTTGCTTGAATGTGTTTTTCCCTATTATGAAACTAGTCAAGATGAAGGCCAAGGTATTTGCCGTTTCTTGATATGGGTATTTGTACCTTATCCATTCTTATAGGTGTGCAGTTGTTATGACGCGCTGTGTAGATTAGCAATAGCAGCAGCGCGTGAAGACTACTTTGCGTTATAGCGAAGTAATATTTTTACTTTAGTACTTTTTTGCAAATGTCTCACAAAGTATGCATTCTATAACAATTTATTAAGTATTAAAAAAATTAAAACTTAATTTGAAATATCTTTTATGTATAAAAAAGTCAGAACCCCCTTACTTATAATAGTATAATGCCGACACCTCATTTTGCTTTCTCATTCAGCAGTAAATGAAAATGTTTGAAGGCGAAATTTTTGCAGACGTAATACATAATATACTAAATGTCTATTTTAAAAAAAATAGTTGCACACCAGGTACGTGATTTATTCGCAATTCCTTAAAAGCTTTATCTAGTTTAGCGCGTTCACTTCAAGTGCTCTACCAATTGTTACGGGTACATATTATTCTAGGAACCAATTTCTGTGTGAATAAATTTAAAAATTATATTTACTTGCTGTTTTTTTCCTGTTCGTAAAATACCGTTTGATTCTTTCTTTCCGCATAACGAAAGCTTACAAATTCCTGTTCATGTTTAGTTTATACAATTTTCAATTACTTTAATCAAAAGCGTCTATACTATTCAACTTAGGTCCCGTACAGTATCTTAAAATCGAGAACTACGTTTGTATAAACGATAAATGTTGTTTGTTAGTTATGAGTTAATATTTTGAAGAAAAGTAGCTCTTATTCAAATGGAAGCAGAATTATTGGCATTTATTGTACTTTAAACTTGAAAGTATGAAAGGTATTGCAAAAAGAAATATCGTTTCTACCGAATTCCCTAATCCTGCATTACTTTTCTGCTCTCAGACCCTAAAAATAAAAACCCGTTAAATGTTTTCCATTCATTTTATATTGCTCTTCCGTGGTCCGAAAGAAGTACAAAATGTCATACAAATTATGAAACATCAACATTCCATGAAAGACTTTTGATTGACGATAATTACTTATTAGTATTTTCTCAATTACTAAAATAAAAATCGTTAAATGTTTTCCATTCGTTTTATATTTCTCTTCCGTTGTCCGAAAGAAGTGCATAATGTCATAAAAAATTATAAAACATCATCATTCCATAAAAGATTCTTGACTGATGATGATTACTTATTATTATTTTCTTAATTACTGGGTAAAAGCTAAATACTTTACAAATGGCAAAATCAAAGGAAATTTTAAAGTATTTACTTGCATCTCTGAATTCGACGAGTCAATTAAAAAGCTTAGTCTAGCCAAAAATTTAAATTACCAGGTTAGTTAGTATGAAGTGCACTCTTCAGTCTTGTATAAATCCATACTGTTTTCTGTAATTTGTTATTGCTTTTATGATTCTTTACTCTTTGATTTAACGAAATGTGAAACTCGTCTATCAGACTATATTTGTAAAAGAAATTATTTAATTTTTATTATTTTCATGTAGGATACGTTTTCTAAGTAAATATTTAAAGATTTGATATCGTCTGGCATTCAGATTGACGGATACAATTGCCTAGAGAAGACGTCTTTAGTGAAAGTTGTACAATGGGTTAAAATGATATTCGTGGTGCAATGCAACCTGTTTCTTAAAAGATGAATGCAACTGAGATTTTTACGGGTATGCAGTAAATATTGAGCAACAATGGCCCTCGAAGGCACTAATTTGCCGTTGGGTTGCTGGCTTTAAACGTGGCTACACAACTCTTGACTATAAAGAACATTGATGTCATCAAAACGTGTTACCGTTTCTGAAATGGTTGAAATATTTGAGAATGTTATGTTACGAGAGAGAATACATGGATGGTTTTAGAATACACATTAAAAGAGTGAAAGAGTGCAATTTTCCAACAACTTAAAGATCTAGATTTTTACGTCGTTTTGTTACGGTCGATGAAACCATTACAATATGCCAAAATCAAAATGCCAATTTTAGCAATGGAGGCATCGTGCGAGTCATCGGCTAAAATACCGTTCATTAATTCCATTGGACAAGTACTGGCAGAGGTATTTTCGGATTCGAAGAGAATAATTTTTTCAGATATCGCGCAAACGGTCAAGCTATCAAAGAGCAAGTTATGCCGTCTTTCTACCATTACCGAAGAAATAGCCACAATGGCTTAGGAGAAAGTGGTATATCATGACAATGCGTCGTATTGTTCGAGAAAAACTGGATGGTTCCAGATTGTGTCCAAACAACCATATTCACCGGATCTAGTCTATTCGGATTTCTTAAAACTAAATCCTTGAATTGAAGTTCAAGAGACACGTGGGAATTATTGCAGGGGTAGAATAGTATTTAGATGAGCTGACGATTATAAAACTGAAATAATCGCACTTCAGCACCACTGGCTACGGTTGCCGTAACTTGCATTCTGATATAATACATAGCTTACTTAAAATAGGTCTACCCAAAGTATCTCTCGTTCGGTTTGCTGTTTGGGGAAAAGCTATCTATTTTCTCCGTCTAACTGAGTACACATGAAGTACCAAAATTGTTAGACATTTTTCACATCCTAATTGACGATGACCCATTATGTATGGAAAATCGTAAAAAGTTTAATCAGCGAGCTAGACCATAGAATTTTACAAGATTTTAATAATACTGTATATAATCAATTGTATCAAAGATATAATACTTAGAAACTATTCTGTATATCAAACGATATGCCATTAACAATTGCAGGGCTAATAAAATATACATTTTCTCCTTAAACATTGTTAATTAATTATTGCGACATCTTAGTAAAAAGAAACATAATGTTAATAAAATTTGTGAGTGAATTATGAAATTACAGATAAAATATAAAAAATAAATATTACGATTAGTCTTGGGGCTACTAGATTACCATAAAATTTCCCAATATTTACATGCTAAGCGTCAGGTAAGTATGTGTATCGCTGGCTATGACTTCGTATGTTAAAGTTATTTGCATGATGCATATTTCATGAGGTTCCATTAAGCGTGAGTTTGCCTAATTTATTTATAGTAAACTTGTTGTCAGCGCTGTGTAATTAAATAATTAGCGGAGGGGAATATAGACATTTTACCTAAAATCGGCCAAGTCGCAAGTACTCCCTACAACAATTTCGGGGTTTACTGGAGGTCACGAAGCCATTAATTAAAGTTACGAACAATCAACGACGTCGTCATCTTAGTCTCAATTACTTGTTTGGGAGAATGTTGTTGTTGCTGTTTACCGTGGCTGCTGCTGTTGTTGTTCCGATTTTCTTATGCGGGGTGTCGGTGAGTGTTTACGATTTATCAATGTCGACACATATACACACACTGACACACATATAGCTAACTATATTTGCCATGACTTTACTTATTTAGTCATGGTAGGCGTTGATTTTAAACCAAATTAAGGAACAATTCGAACAAGTTTGTAGAAAATGATTCATGAAATCTTAATTGTATAAATTGTATATAATTCAAAATACCCATATTAAAATAACGATATTAGTGACCTTTTTTTATAACGTTATTATTACTTATTGCCTGTTTTAATTAACAGTTTACTTCAAATTTTGTATCGTATTTCGTAATGAATAAAATATATCGGTATTGAGTTTGAAATTTCAAAGAAAGATACAAATTCTATTAATAAATACATTTCTATCTAATGTCACGTAAGGTCTTTTTTAAGAGAATGCAAAACTAAATTTTGGAATCACTTCTCAAATTGTAAATTTATTGGAACACATACGATAATGATTTGTCTGAAGGTGGGACATAAAATAAAACACTTCCATTACGGCAATGATTTTTTACCAATTACCATTTCTGGAATGGTAACTCGTGTCTCCATGCTTCTGGAATGGTAACTCGTGCCGCTTTTTGATATAATTTTGTCAGTACTATACTATACCGATAGGTTCAGGTCGGAACGGGCCATACTCAGCAATGAGTGGCAACACTGAAACCCCCACCGAAACCCCTCTACCCGCAGCAGCAGCACATTGCAGTTAAGAATTTAGTAAGACTTAAACCGCGCAATGATATAGCCGTTTGCATATTCGTTCTGTATACGTAATTTGCCCATTTGTTTCAGACATAATAAGGTCCAATTTATTATTATTATTGTATTCTTAGCTGCTACGGAAAAGTAATTTTAAGTAATAAAAAAACAATAACGTTTTCTAAAAGATAAAAGTAAAAAAATCAATAATTCTACAAAAGAAATTCAAATTTTAAGAAAGTCTCTCAAAATAGGAGCACGCGGAGTGGTATCGTACACACGTTGCCACATAGCACGTTCCATACGTATATTGTTGCCTATGTATGGCCCGTCGCGGGCTGGACCTATCGGTATTAATTAAAACCACAAAACTGACAAAATTATATCAAAAAGAGACAATAGCTCAGTAATGGTAACTTTTAAAGTATTAACGTCTTACATGTTTTTGATGTGAAATTTAATAAAGAAATTCAAAAATGAAATAATATACAGGGTGTTCCATTTGGAAAAACTGACTTTTTTGCAAAAACTAACAATATATATATATATATATATCAAAAAAAGGCAGTTGCTCAGTAATAGTCACATTTAAAGTATTAACGTCTTACATGTTTCTGACATGAAATTTAATAAAAAATTCAAAAATAAACTGATATATAAAAAAATTGACTTTATTCTAAAACGTGTCATGTAATTTTAATCCAGTTTCCTGCACATGCAGTTAATAACTGTAAAAAAATAAAACATTCTTCTATTAGGACATCTTATTGTAACAAATACTGCAAAAATTTTTGTCCATCTAATACGTCGTTTTCGAGAAATATAATTTTATACAAACATTGAATTTTTCAGAAAAATGGGAATAAGTAAAACACTTTACACTTTAGGCCTATACTATCTTATAACTTTTTGACTAAAAATTATATAGGGAATACAAAACTGCAATAATATATACTGTGTTCCATTTAAAAAACTATAACTATGGTTAGCCACCAAGTTACGGCACACTGTGTATAATACAAAATATTTTTAAAATGTGCTCCTAATGAACAGCTATCACAAGGAAAAAACAGATTTGAAATATCTTTACTCATAAAAGCACAATCGGCCTTACCCGCTTAGATGACTCACCCCGTATATAGCACATAAATTGTAATTTTTCAAATATCTTTTGAATTTTCAACTTTATAGAAAAATGTTATTAGGATTTTCGATAGAACTCTTAAAGTTCTAGCGAGATCTGCGATCAGAACCGTTGTGTAATTATTTTTCCGTTTCATTGTATACTCATGAATTCTAATTTTTCGATCATCTTTTGAATTTTCGACTTTACAGAAGAATGTTATTAGGATTTTCGATATAACTCTTAGAGCTCCAACGAGAACTGCGATCAGAACTGTTGTGCGATTATTGTTTCTCTTTACTATACATACAGGGTGAGTCATCTCCGCGGGTAAAGCCGATTATGCCTTGATATTTCGAAGCGGATTTTTTCCTTTTGATAGCTGCTCATTAGGAGCACATTTTAAAAATATTTAGTAGCGTGTTTCATAACTTGGTGGCGGACCGTAGTTATAGTGTTTTAAATGGAACAGCCTATATATTATTACATTTTTTTTTTCTGCAAAATTCAATATGTTTACAAAATTATATTTCTCGAAAACGACATATTAGATGAACAAAAATTTTTGCAGTATTGTTCACAATTAGATCTCCTAATAGAAGCATATTTCATTTTTCTTTCAGTTACTAACTGCATGTTCAGATAACTATAGTAGGATTACCGAACAGATGCAGTAGCAACATTGCATTGACGTAATTGCTTAAAAAGGCAAATTCACAACGCTTAACGCATAGCCTTAACAATAAATATTTTGACATTAGACATTATAAACAAATATGTAGTTCTAACCCAACATTTCGATGCAAGTATTCTACATTCTCCTATATAAATGTAATTATAATAGACGAAAATTAATGCAATATAGGTACGTAATATAAGCTCTGTTTCAGCAAGTAGTTACTAATAATTTTGATTACTTTAGATTATTTTACGTATAATCGAAAGGAAAATGAAAAGAAAATAAAATACAAGAGCCGTCCTCTCTGGGTTTATGCGAAGAAGAAATGTGATATGATAATTTGTTTGGCGTTTGGAATAGTACATTATAATAAAGAACTTTGTTTAATATGCTGTATATAGTGGCATTTGTATAACAATTTATTAAAAGCAAGGTTAATGTAGCTAAAGTGGTGAAATCAAAGAATAATTTTCTTCTAAATAAATGCACATTTAATGAATATATAGTAATTTAATTTTAATTTTTTTCCAATTCGCTTGTAAATGGGAGAAATGGGAAGAAATAAAGAAAACGACAGGTTCGGAAATTTTTAATGCAATATATACACTATTAGGAGAAAATATATTTTAAGTTTCTATGATTACTTACATGATACAAAGAAAATGTTTTTATTGATTCATCAATAGATGAATTTACATATGAAAAATAAAGTATAAGAAAGCAGTGATTTACAAAAAGAGCATATTAAATAAAACAGCATCAAATTAGTCTCACTAATAATTAGTCGTCAATTGAAGATGTTGTAGTGGAATCATCACCTGTTATGATTAATGAGTCTTCTTGACAATCCATTAAATTATCAAGTTCCCACATTTTGTTTTCCACATTAACCACATGTTTAATTGCGTTGTTCCCATTTTCATATGAAATATTGAACACACCTTGTTGAAATAATTCCTTTACATCTTCTAGTTTGAATGATACATTGTGTCTAGCAACATACCCCTTTACTTGTGTCCATATCAACTCTATCGGATTTAATTCACAATGGTATGGAGGTAGCCGCAATACCTTTCTATTTGATGCTTCAATTATCTCATCTACAGCATATTTCGCAAGGCCGGTCACATTTTCCTTAACTCATGCTAATAATTCTGGCTTCACCATGTCATCTTCATATGATATGTTTTGATTGACAAGCCATTGTTGAATTTCAGCTTTGCGGTTGTTTGCTGTAGGTGGTTCATTTATTTTGCGACTGTGATATGGTGCGTTATCCAAAACAATCACTGCATTTTCTTTCAAATTGGGCAGAATATGGTGAAGCCACTCTTCAAATCTCTCCGCAGTCATGTCTTCGTGGTAATCACCTGTCTTTTTAGATTCAAAAAGTAGCAAGCCATCTTCTTCAAATCCCTCGTCAGAACCTATGTGTAATATAATTAACCTTTTCCGGAAGGATTTTTAGGGCCTGGGGACAAACCATCTATAAATGCGTGTCTAGCAGTAAGCACTGATGTGTCTGCTCACACTTTCTTTACTGTGTGCCCAGCGTTCACCCATGTTTCGTCTAAGTAATATATCGGTGTTCCATCTTCACGATATTTTCTTATTTTACGTAAGTATTGTCTCCTCCAAGTAATAATATCATTTTTACTTTCTTATACGTAGTATAAGGAAGCATTGTGATGATGAAAATTTTCGATCTCGAGATTTTTGCAGATGTCCACGTTTTGAAGTCCCCTGATACCGAAAAAGTGGTTTTTAAAAATTGTCTGTGTGTCTGTGTGTGTGTGTGACCACGATAGCGGCCAAACCGCTTTAGATATCAATTCCAAATTTTGTATTTACGTGTATAATCTCCCTCTTGAGATCTGGTTAGTTTTTCAGTAAAATCGGTGGACCGGAAGTAGCAGTTTACTTCAGCGAAAAAATCGAATTTTGCGAATATTTCGTCAACTACTAAGTTTAAACAAATTTATAAAGAATTCATATATACTTAGAATTAAAATTGAGAATAATTTTATTTAAAAAGTTTTTCGAAATTCCTACGGGAAGTAGGTCTTTTACTCTTATCGAAAATCAGTTTTTTGCGAATATTTCGCAAGTCATGCTTTTTAGACAAGTACGTTGCGGGTATAAAAGTATTTAAAACATAATTTTCAATATCTTTTGTATAAAGAAAATTTCAAAATTCAGACCGGAAGTACCACTTTTACTCTTATCGAATAGCGATTGTTTGCAAATATGTCGTAAGTTATGCATTCTATATATATTTATCAAGAGTACAACAGTATTTAGAACTGGATTTGCAATATTTTTTGTATATATGAAATTTCAAAATTCGGACCGGAAGTAGCACTTTTACTCTTAGCGAGGAGCACTTTTTTGATAATATCTTGCAAAGTATGCATTCTATAGCGATTTATTAAGCGAATGAAAGTACCTAGAATAGGATTTTGAATAAGTTTTGTATAAAAAAATTCTTAAAATTGTATAGTTTGAAACGCTCATACGTATAAGAAAGTCGTGTGGTGGCCACACCTCATTTTTTTCTTTTAGAATACTATTACGATTCCTCTTCTGATAACTACAAATTCAAAACTGTTTATAAAAAGGAACAAAGATTTTCATTATACTTTACCGAAAGTTCAGTTCTCTTATTAATTCTCTGAGAGTTGAAATTTTAAAGTTTGGTAAATTTTCTCTTTCATTTATCACCATAAGAATTTTCTGTATAGTTGGAAGTTGGTTTTAAAAAAAAAAGGAATGAATAATTCCTCGAATGCTATTCCGCATTACATCATCCACGTTGTCCAGTATCGCCTTTTTCCTATGGTATTTCTTGGGTGATTGAAATTTATGTTCAGCACTATATTCTTGCAAAACCTTGTAAACACTACGTTCTGATATTCCTGAATATAAATCACCAAAATGAGACTTTATTATTCAAAAAATAACATTAATATTTACCTGCTGCTGTTGCTGTAGTTGCAATGTTATCTATTTTCGATGTACCTGGCTGTTCTTGTAAGGTTTTGTATATATTCAAAAACCTCTCCTTGTCCTCTACTGTAAAATGTTTGGAGAGCCTCTTCTTAGGAGGTGAATTCTCCATAATGTTACGCAAAGGGGCAGACTGATACGACAGGTGATTAAACGGAGGATTTAAAAGATTTCCATTGTACCCAGCTATAATTGACTGAAGTATGTACTAAAGAATTTAATTTTCTATAAGCTTTTATTTTAATTTGTTCTGGACTATGAATATTTCATTCCGGGTAATATAAACTTAACACATTAAAGGCAGTAAAATTCTTTTTGAATTATAACATAACCACGATAAAATAAAAGGTGACTTGTTCTACGCGGATGATAGAAAAAATGCAATAAATGTAAATAGTCTATTGTACCGCCTCACTGGTTGTGCTCTTCAAACTACAAAGTAATACGCAGTTAAATTTTCCACTATGCAATTTTTCCTTCCATCTTCTGTGCCCCGCTATCTCATATTTAGAAAATTTAATCCCAAATGCAAATCCTTTCTTGAGGATAATACGAACATAACACGATTATCCTCGGTCTGCGGAGTTCCATTATCGAAATATCCCCCTCGGATTCAGCCCATGGTACCCCATACTCCAAGCCGCACAGAACACACTAGCCTGTATAATAGATAAATAACTGAAATTGGGCTTACGAAATCCATTAACGGGTCAAATGATGTACGCCGAGATCCGCAGACGTTCACGGTTCACTACCACACCCGCGGGATGACGCAGACATCGATGACTGTCTATCGACTGTAAAATTTCAGAACCTTGGAAATCCTGAAGAGCGATCAGTAATATAAATTTAATACTGTTCGTGAAATATATCAGCGCTAATGTTCTATAATTAATTTTATCAATTTTCTAATACTATTTTTGGAAAGGTACCTTACACTTAACTACTTATGTAATACAATTACTGTTTCTAAAGTAACATTTAATTAAGATACTACTATAATTATGAACTAATAAAACTGGGAAAGCTTTGTTGCGTACTTAGAGAACATACTTCAATCCAATATCCTTACATAACAAAGAGTAGTGTTATGAAACTATCTATCAGAACGAGGAAAACGTAACAAACATGACACTATATGTAGTTATGAAAGAATTTCTTAAACAGTTCCAAGCAATTTGATTGTTAGTTACGTAAATTAAAGAAAATATCCGTAGCTTTGAAACGAAGGAAAGCCCAATACAAAACATCTTCTTATAAGCCGATATCATAATAGTACCGCGCGATCAATTAAATTCTAAATTAGAGCAGGCTGTGAAATTTAAATTAAGTTGGTATATAAGTACTAATTTACAATTTGAATTGTCAAAGTGACGTTTCAAAATGTTAATAAATCAATAATTGACATTCTGGACAACCTAATAAAAAAAATCCCGCCTGCTATAATTTAGAATTTAAATGATCGCGTGGTATTACTAAGTGACCATTTTGAACTGTCCTGAGTTGGCCATACTGATTTTAATTTTGAAACATAATGTAATGGGGAAGTCTTTTTTATTTATATTTGTGGTTAGGTTTACTATTTAAAATTTACCTGTGATAAATGTCAATGAAATAGGGTTAGTTTTAAGTTGACTTATATGAAATAATTGTTTAAAAATATAGTAATTGCACTTTATGTTTTATCAAAAACAATAATAAATACGTTACAACTTTATTACTGTAAAACATAATCCCATAATTATGTCAACAAATGAATACATTTTATAAAAGTTGTTGATTGACAAGTCTTCTCATGTTATTGAATACATTGTGGAGTGTTTCCGGTGTAATATTTTGCAATTCTATTGTACTTGCCTCTTCAAGTTCATCGAGATTATGCAGTCTGTTCTGAAACACTTTATTTTTTATATGGCCAAAGAGAAAAAAATCCAGTGGTGTTAAATCAGGAGAATTGGCTGGCCATCGATTTCGACTAATCAATCGGTCACCACAGTATCCTTGCAAATAATTAATAGTTTGTTGGGCAGTATGTGCAGTTGCCCCATCTTATTGGAAGTACCCCAGGTTCAATTCATCTTCGTAAAGGCTCTTAAGGGTTCCAATATTTGTTCTCAGTATCGTATTGCAATAATTGTATTATGAAAAAAAATTGGTCCAATAATCCGTTTCTTCGACACTGCAACCCAAACACCTTTGATAAGATGGAGAGTATTTTCCACAAAAACATGCGGATTCTCAGTTGACTAGGGACGGTAATTTTGAGAGTTGATGTCCTCGACAAATGGATCCAAGCTTCATCCGAAAAGAAAATGCGATTCAAGTCTTCTTCGTGTAATATTTCATGAAACCAGTTGCAATCTCTGCTCAAAGTGATTGGGCCGAAAATGTTGTACTACAGAAACTTGATATGGGTGCATATATAAATTTGTTCTCCGTGCCTTCTGAGCACTTCCATAGGAAATACCTACAATTTAAATACATAATGCTGCATAAAAAAATACGTTTAAATTAATTAGATGATTTTACCAGTTTGAGTAGACAGCTTTCGTACAGATTTTGTGGGACTGACTTCCATTCGCTGCATAATGTCTGTGACAACATCTTGTGTTAAAACTGTTGGTGCTTTTTCAGGTTTACGTTTACAAACATTCCCCGTTTCTCTTCAATCACTATTGCGATGACGAGCGAATGTGTCCAAGTTTATTTCCAGATTTCCATATTCCGTTACAAATTGCTGAAAACACAATCCCAATTAATATCTCCATCTTGCAATGTTCCACTGTGAAAGTGCGACATTACAATAAATGTATCTTCTTGTATCGTAAAAGGCATTGTATACCGGGTACATTGTCTTTAAATAGACAGAAAAGCGACAATAAAAAAATGAAAATACTAACAAGTAAAAGACACTTCACTACATTATGATTTGACTTTTGATATGTAAATTTCGTATGGACAATTCACGGAAGTAAATATTTCCTAGTTTTTGACAATACTGAGACCTCTTTGTTACAGTTCAAAATGATCTCGTTGTACGATATCGTATACATAAACCTATTGCATCATTTATTCATTATCGCATTAACATTTAGTTAAATGTTATATAGGAACATTGTACTTGTAACCACAGAGAACAATAAATTACCGTTTGCATTTATATAAAATTTACATTTGCCATAAAAGATAATACGGTTTTCATTTAGATAATTAAATTACTCGAGCTGAAAATGCGTTCACGTACACATTGAAGCATGTACATGTTATGTATGCAATTGCAACTGTTCATGTGCATATTTATTTCGAAATGTGCCACAACAATTAAACGAATTGATTGGTAAAATGTAAATACACCTAACATACATTGTATACATGCTTGTATAAATAATAGTGTTGTTAGGATAATTAAAAATCAGTTAGTGAGAAGTTAATATTGAATATTGTTTCGTTAAAATAGCATAAATCGTTTAAGTTTTTTAAAGTACTAGCTATCGTTTTTGCGAAACACTGAAAAACGTTGCTACCGCTTTTGGCGACAAATATGAAAAACACCAAAAGAAGTTAAGATACATACTATAAATAAAACAAAAAATCAAACAGGTTCAAGAATTAATGATGATGCATTATTTAATAATGCCCGTCTCAACACCCATTGGAGTAAGCACTTGTTTTTAAAGACCGATGTAGCATCAAAACAAGAAATGATTACGCTCTTGACAATTCTTCATACCTTTTTGAACCACATTTAAAAGAAAATAAATAAAATATATCACATTCACCCATCCTCTCATTGATCAATCCTAAATATAATACGCTAACATGTGAATAAGATTTGTATAAAGTAAAGAATCTGAATGTGCAAATTTGCCCCTAAAACAAGTACTGAATTTAAGTTTAACTAAATAAAGCCAGACTTATATATATGAAATTTACTTGCACATAAAATTATATGTCAGTAAGCAGCAATTTCTACAATTAAATAAGTAATCAGTTGGTCCCTCAAGATCAAAACAGATTTAGAATCTGAATTTCTAGTACAAGTTATGCAAATACAAAAAAGTAAAGAAACAAAACATGAAATAATCGATAGGTTTTAATTTTCATGAAAATAAAATACACCTGAGTTTGTGGCGGCTGGAATATACCTTTTATTGTGATGCTTTAAAAATGAGTAAACCAAATATATCTAAATGAATTTGCGTATAAAAATGCTATGCAGTATATTGCAAATTGAGATACAAATACGCGATATACGTCATAGCATTTTAGTATCTCATTCATTATTTATAAAATGTTGCTATTGATACCAATATATTCATATTTTGCACAAGGACGAAACAATCATCTTCTATAATAATCTATAGCATAGAATATAATATTGACGACGAATAAAATTATCAAGACATTCTGAGAGAATGGCGAACTATAAAATTACATATTTCTTTAATTGTATTTTATCAATGTCGAGTATACAGATATGATGAGATTGGAAAAAGTTACAACAAAAAACCGCTCCAGCAATTTTCATTTAATGATTTGTCAAATCATAGGACTCGGGCTCAATTCTCGACTACACAGTCTAGAAATGCGTATGTATTGCTAAAGTAATTAGACAATATTAGAGCCGTTTGTGTAGCCTCAAAATGTGTAATACCTGATCTAATTTAGATTATATCAATATTTATTTAGTCACAATATAATAAAACGAACTAAGTTTGGTCTTATATATGTAAAATCATATATAACCATTCGCACAAAACAGGAGAAAGCTTTAACCAAGATGTAGAGATACAAACACATCGAAAATGCCGCATAACCAAAGTGACAATTTAATGGAATTTAAATTTAGTGCCCTTAAAGAAAGAGAAAACAAAGCGCGAGAGGTATCAAGATTGGGTAACTAGGTTGGAAATGTTGATAAAAAGTAGGAATGTGTGTTATTCAGAAAAAAACGCGGCCGAACTTCGAAGTTTTACTTGATGTTTGTAGATATAATCTAAAAGTTTTCTTATCTGTTTCAAGGAAAGCATTCTAGAAGTTTTATTTCAAAGTGGATGTGCCAAGAAATATTACCGCAGAAGATTTCTACCCCCTAAAAAAACTTTCAGCTTAATTTAATATTTTATTGCTTTTTAATTATTTGATCAGATTGTACTTATATCTATCATAAAAATTCTTCTCTGTTTATAAGTACCTACGGGCTGGTATACGTAATTTATATACATATATTTGAACAATTTTCAGTTGCTTTCTAAAAAAATCGACTTGTAAAACACCTAAAAATAAATTGAAGGTATGTATATATGTAATTACAATACTAACTAGAATGTATGCGCCTAATTCACAAATGCCGACAGGAATTTTATATCTGTACGATAATGTGATAAATGGAAGGATAGTCTCGTGTGAAGAATAGTCAAACATTGGCAGCGGATATTAGATTGTGCTTCAGTATATTGGAATTTGAACCTACATTTCATGCCTGGTGAGGTTCATGAAAATCTGCATAGTTGAACGTACTGAGGAAATTAAGTGTCTCTAATGGCGTGGAGTACTATATTTATTTACACTATACATATTGCCGTGCGTAGAACTCCGTAGAATGTTATCTACACACGAAGAAAGTTCTTAAACACAGATAAATCTTTATTTATAAGATTTTAAATAAAAATAATCGTGCACAAATAAATAATTATCAATTCTTAGGAGAGTTATACAGGCAAGCTACATACCAAAAATAATTAATGCTTAAATTGTTATACTTAATATTTGTTCAAAGATACAATAAAGAAAAGCATTAATCCTAGTAAATTTGACAGCTAGATTATACTTTACCATAGTAACTTAAAATTACTTTGAGGGGTGCACATAAAAAGTGCAAGCTCAAGCCTCGCAAGATGTTATAAAACTATCATTATATGAAAATCAATCTAAAACGAATTTAACACAAAATTAAGTTAAAATGGATTTAAAAGGACATTTAAAAATTTATAAAAATACTAAATCTGGACTACTAACCGGGTCTAAATTTTAATTATAATTGGTTATTAAATACAAAAATAATCAAACTTAGTGGTTTAAAATTGTAACTTTTATCGCCATACTGGCTACTTATTAGTTGGAAAATGGGACGCTTTATCGGGAAAGGCAACAACTAGATGACTTAGACTATAGCTGTGGAACGAGCACACCACCACATTTTTGAGGTTTTATTTTGTTGAATTTTACTCGGTTGATGACGTTAATTTGAAATAAAATGAACTCACAAGTATTATCATATTAAAATGCGCCATATCAACTAAGATCTATTGAAACTGTCAAAATTTGAAAAGCACAACCCTAGATGCAAATCAAAATTAAACAAAAAACAAGCCAACACTCTGAAAATTCATTAAAGAAAAAGATTTATATTACGTCAAGCAGCAAACCAAATAACGTTAAGTCAACAGAAATTGGAAACGAAAGGCGACATTAACCTGTTAATAAATAAATAAGTTTCCGATTCCAATTTATATCCTGTACGCATAGCAGCCTAAGCATTACATTAGCAAATGCAAGTACCTCTCTCCCTCCTGCGTTTTCTCTTTTATATATCTACAACGTAAACAAATAGTACTATATGAAATGCATTAATATTAAATAGTACACTTACATTTATATTTAAAATGTTACCTCCTTATGTTTAATATGAAGTAAAACTCACTTTAGCATAACGCTTAGTACCGCAAGATCAAAAATTATATTGATAAAAGTTTGCCATGGAATGTAAAACGTCTCTCTTAAGTTATATAATTAAATGTCATACTGTCATTAATATTAATGACAAAATTAACTATATATACAGGGTGAGTCATTAGTAGCCGCTTCTTCGATTGCTCTTTTGTGTTTTAAATAAAAGAAAAAACAATTAGTGGAAGATGCATGGTTGCATGTAGCGCATATTGTAAAAATACTTTAAGCTCTGACGTACTTCCGGTTTCACCGGAAATGCACGAAACTTAATTTTTTTAAATGACACCCTATATATTTTTGGATTTTCTTGTACTGCTTTAAATTCTCTGTTCAACTGTTATTTCTTTTTCAAAATTGAGCCAATAGTTTTTGAGTTATTAATTTTTTTTGAAAATATTTGACCAAAACACGTGTTCAGCAAAAAATCATTTTCACATTCTTTTTAAAAGTAAAAACATTAACTTTGGTGGTGCTTGTAGCAAAGAAAATTCTGCATCATTAAGTAAAGTTGCACTCGATAATACCTCAGACAACTTTGTTTTTTCAAAGCCTACTTCCTGAAATTTTCACATACCAAAAACTTATTCTTCTTAAATGGAACACCCAGTATTTTATTGAGGCATTTTCTTCCTTTTTTATTCTCTTTCATTTTTGTTAACAATGTCCTATACCTATCTTTTGTAATTTTTGAGATAATCACAATAGGAGCAATTAGCGGTCAATTAAAGAACTACAAGCGCTGCTCTATGCACCCAAATATTCGTCCAATAAAGGCTGGAATGCGGCTGACTGCCTGAGTCAACTGTTAAAGAAATACGGTATACATTTATGTCAAACTTATAAAAGCATCGCTATTAGTTATCATCCAAATGAATTATTCATATGAAGAGTTAATAGATATGATTGACGTTTTGGGTGAATCTGAAAGAAACTCTTTGCTAGCATCCAAACTTTCTGCACAGCGATCCTTGGTGGAGGTCGACCGAAACCAGACACCTTCGAAAGTATAAAGTGGACGGTTTGAGTAAACAGAGAATATTCAATATGAAAGAAAGAGCGGAAAAAGCAATAACTGGTGAGGATAAGACGTTTATCGTACTTGCGAGTGTAGTCGAGCACCCCCATACTAGTACAACGAAAATTAGTCGTCAGTTAGATGTAAGTCAAATTTGAGAATCCAGAATAATTAGGAAATATGAAATTCACCCGTAGCATATTCATACACAGGGTTAGATGAAATAAATTTTCAGAATCACTTACATTTTTGTCAATTGGCAGCAGATAAATTATCCTGGTTTTTTCAATTTTTTGTTGTTTACCAACGAAGTCACCTTCTATTAATGGAAATACGTTCATTGTCATAATTTCCGTTATTATAACACATAAAACCCCCCACTTTATCACACCTGTAAACTTTCAAAATCGTTGGGCATTAAAAATGTGGGGAGGAATTGTGGGAAGTTACATAACTGGACCTTATTTCTTTGATGAAAATGTTAATGGAGGAGAGCATCTTTGCTATATACGGACGGATTTTTAATCCTGCTATGTTTACTGACATCTTCAAATATGTCAGTAAACATACCCTTTATTTTATTTCGATGTTAATCAACAGTGTCAAAAATGAAATACTGCAACTGAACATTGCCGGAATTAAAATATTGAAATGTTATGCTCTTCATTATGTAAAATTATTACTTTTGGGATAGTTGGATCTAACACTTACTTTGTTTGACAGCTGACTAAGGAAGTCGGGCGTCATTCCTACTTTCCATTGGTTGAACGAATATTTTGGTGCATAGAACAACAGCGCTCTTAGTTCTTTAATTGACCGCTAATTTCTCATACAGTGATTATCTCAGAAATTACAAAAGATAGTTATAGGACATTGTTAACAAAAAAGAAAGAGAATAAAAAAAGGAACAAAATACCTCAATAAAATACTGTGTTTTCCATTTAAAAAAAATAAGTTTTTGGTATGTAAAAATTTCAGGAAGTAGGCTATGAAAAAACAAAGTTTTTTGAAGTATTGCCGAGTGCAACTTCAACCAAATGATGCAAAATTTTCTTGGCTACAAGCACCACCAAAGTTAATGTTTTTACTTTTAAAAACAATGTGAAAATGATTTTTTTCTGAACACGTGTTTCGGTCAAATATTTTCAAAAAAAATTAATAATTCCAAAACTATTGGCTCAATTTTGAAAAAGGAAAAACAGTTGAAGACACAATTTAAAGCAGTATAAGAAAATCCAAAAATATATAGGGTGAGTCGTTTAAAAAAATTAATTTCCGAGCATTTCCGGTGAAAGCGGAAGTGTATCAGAGCTTAAAGTAATTTTACAATATGCGCCACAAGCTACCATACATCATCCACTAATTGCAATCGAAGAAGCGGCTACTAATGACTCAGCCTGTATATACTTGCATAGCTATCTTACTCGCCCAACTAACCTAGTCTAGCGTCATTTGTATATAGATATAATGTGTATATATATATATATATATATATATATAAAATATATTACAATTACATACATATATATATATATATATATAATATATTACAATTCTTTGCCAATTATACAAATGTATTGAAAAATTGAAAATCTTCTTGGTAGTAGTGGCATAAAATGAATTAAAAGTAATAACAATATGACAACTGGTTGTCAATTAGAAAACAATGACAAATATAAAATGTAAATCAAAATGTATAAATGAAAATGTAATCAATAAGCATAGGACAGTCGAGATTATTTCTATAATCACATTAAAAGGCTTGGTAGACCCCAAGCCTTTTAATGTGATTATAGAAATAATCTCGACTGTCCTATGCTTATTGATTCCATTTTCATTTATACATTTTGATTTACATTTTATATTTGTCATTGTTTTCTAATTGACAACCAGTTGTCATATTGTTATTACTTTTAATTCATTTTATGCCACTACTACCAAGAAGATTTTCAATTTTTCAATACATATATATATATATATATTATATCTATATACAAATGACGCTAGACTAGGTTAGTTCAGTTTTTTAATAAATATCGCTAGTTTAGAAACAAACGTTTACGTTGATTTCTATCAGTATTTATAATTAATTTGAAATATTACACAAAGGATTTGTACATTTAAATTTAATAATGAAAATTTTGTTTTTCAGTTTTCATATGCCCTGCAAACCGCAACTAAAACAAAAATGTTAGAAAGTTAATTAAAATTTCCTTCGTATAACCAAGAGTGTTTAAAGCTAGGAATATTGAAATGTAAATTATTCCATGTAATCAGTAAAATCTAACTTTTTCCACTTGCAATTTTTTTGAAGTTCAAGAACTAATTATACTTTATCCAATCGAAAACAGGATTTAGAGTTTGAATTCGCTTAATGAAATTTCTCATATACCGATTCTTTAAACTCACTGCACCAATGAAATCAAAGCGTGCATTTGATTGTCGAAAAATTAAAGGAGGGATCATTAAAAAAAGATTAGACATTCTTATTTTCGTGTAATGGATATAATTTAACAAACTTATACTTTTACGAAAGCATTGGGATGGAATAATGAGGAGGATTTAAATAAAATGTAATTACCCGGCAAATTTGACTAACAATAGCTGTTTTATTATTTTCTTGGAAATAAATTCATCCCGTGACATGAACGTGTTTTCTACATTTCCATTAACAAGAGGCGGTGTGTATTTGACAAGTGAGTTCCAATGATTTTCGAGTTTTATTATGATGGATATTCGTAAATTTCCAATTATTCTTTGTCTTCTGGATATGAATTATAAATAAAGAGAATTCTAAAAATTCATAAGCACTTTGGCTATCTAAATATATAAAAAAAATATTTACATATAGATACTTTTACTAAGAGATTTTTTTTTGTTTTGCCATGTATTAGATACATACATACCGGGGATTGATCTCTAAACTATGCGTCACTTCTCAAAAATAATTCATTAATTATGTATTTGTTTTCAAAAAACAAACACATAAGTCTATTATGAAACCTCAGAAAAGCATATCTATTTCAAGAGTATGATGAGTAATTAATCAATTGTTAACCCAGCTGTTAAATTACAGTTACTCGTTTTGAAATGGCAACATATATATATAACTAATAAGTCTGTTTTATTACTTTCCGCAGTAACTTTTCAGTTGATAATACCTGTAAGCGGTATAATTTTTGCAAGACTGACTTTCCTGGACATTATAATGCTCTTTCATCTGTAGATTGGACAGTACTGCGCACATATAGTGATGTTAATGATGCTTGTAAGTACTTCTATGAAATACTTTATCATCTGTTTGATCAACATCTACCTACCGGTTTATGGTTGTCGGGGGGGGGGGAGGTCCAAATTTAGTTATCCGAGCTGGTACAACCGTGAAATTGTCCAAAATATCAAGTTAAAGTCCGAATATTTTAAAATATAAAAAAAGCATCGTCGTCCAAGCGACCTTCAGAATTTCAAGCATTTTCGTGGACTGGTTAAGCGTCAGGTGAAGACAACCTATCTGCGGAATATCGAAAGCGTTGAGCATTCCATTAGCCAAAACCCAAGAACATTTTGGTCTTTCGTCGTTCACGCCGAAAGTAGTCTAGAATCCCTGGCCGGATGCACAAGGATAGTTGCTCATTTGACAACCTTGAATAGTGAATGCGTTCTCACAACATTTTCTTGAGGTCTACCGACTCCGTTTTCGTCTGATAATATGATGTATGGCTCTAGATCATCAATACACGTTGATTCATTTTCCGAATCTTGTTCTTTCCTGTACTAAGGCACTCACGAACACTTTAAGTTCTGGTTATGATAAGGTACCTAGTTTCCTGCTGATGAATTGCGCTACAGTACTTGAAGCACCTTTGTTATCAATTTTCAATTTAATACTAAAAATATCTACTTTTCCCCAAGTATGGAAACTGGCCAGAATATGTCCAGTGTTTGAAAAGGGCGACATAACTGATGTAGCAACTTATCGGCCCATATCAATTTTGTCTAATATTGCTAAAGTTTTTGAGTCGACCATCTATCGAACCATCTACCATCAAATCAGTAGCCTTATTGCTCCGGAACAGCATGCATTCGTTGGCAGACAATCTACTATAACTAATATGTGCATATTTGCTCAATACGCCACAGAAGTTGTCGATAGGCAGGATCAGGTAGACGTAATTTATTTATCTATCGTATTGATTATGGAATAATGTTGGATAAGCTGGAGAGACTGGGTTTTAGTGCGACACTAGTAAATCGTACTTGCAACAACGGCAGTTTTTTGTATCTTATATGGTTTTATTTCTGACACATGTCCAATTATTTTTGGTGTGCCGCAGGGGTCCAACCTTGGGCCTCTCCTATTTTTATTGTTCATCAATGATCTTGTGAGGCAAATAGACTGCAACTCGGTCTCTGTTCATTCTCTCAATCTCCCGAGTGTTTTTTCCTTTCATCATGTGGAGGAGCACGAGGTGCTTGGGGTCATCAGTAGCATCACCTCCAAATCCACTGGCGTGGATGGTGTTTCATTGCAAATGATCAGGCTGTGCTGTCCCGCTATTGTTCCCTACTTGGCGCATCTCATCAATGTCTGCTTACTGGAGGTGGTATTCCCTCAGGAATGGAAGCATGCACTTGTTCTTCCTCTTCCGAAGATCAATCAGCCTAAAGAATTTAAGGATCTCAGACCAATAAGTTTGCTTCCTGTCATGTCCAAAATTCTGGAAAAAATCATGCATCACCAAATCACAACATATGTACAGGAGTACAGTATTCTACCTGATACCCAGTCTGGGTTCAGGAGGGGTTATAGTTATAGTACCCTAGTATTGCTTGACTTTAGTAAAGCATTCGACATGGTCGACCACGCTATATTACTTTCTTTACTTACTTCCGTTGGTTTCGGTAGCCGTGCTTGTCGTCTTGTGGGGAGTCTTCTAGAGCATCGTCGGCAGAATGTTGTGTTTGATTCGAGGGAATCGTCTGCCTTACCAATACATCGTGGTGTTCCTCAGGGTTCCATAATCGGACCACTTCTTTTTTCGTTGTATACATGGGACTTGATTGAGAGTATCAGCTTTTGCAAGACCCATATATACGCCGATGATACACAGCTGTCCTTTGACCCTTCTGACTGGGAGTCAGCTGAGAGGAAAATCAATAGTGATCTTGAATCTGTGTCAAGGTTTGCATCGGAGAGAGGGCTTGTGATTAATCCCAGCAAGTCTTGGGTTCTGATGTTCGGTGGTCGTGCCGCTTGTGATCGGATTAAACAGTTTAATATTGAACTAAGCAATTCAACTCTGCCTGTGATGGGCTCTGCGAGGAGCTTGGGCCTGATCTTAGATAATAGTTTTAGGTATAGACATCAGATTAGTAAGTGTATAAGAAATGCATATGCAAATTTAAGAAAGTTATTTCCGCATAGGTCAATCTTAAGCATTAAAGCTAAAACAACTTTATGCGAAACTTTTGTCCTATCCCAGTTTACCTACTGTGCGCCTCTTTATCACTCATGTGTCGGTAAGAATACGGAATACAGGATTCAAAAAAATCAGAATTGTTGCTTGAGGTTCATTTTCGGTCTGAGAAAGTTTGATCGCGTTTCTCACGGACTTGGTCGCTTGGGATGGTTGAACATGTATAGTAGGAGGGAGTTGCAGACCCTATGTTTATTTCAGAAAATTATTCTTTTTAAAACGCCTCCTTACCTGCACAGAAAAGTTAAATATCGATGTGATGTTCATAGCATCACAACCCAGTTCAAGGGCTTCATTTTGCCACCACCAGATCGTACCTCACTATTCTAGAGGGCATTTTCGTATGTTATCTTTTCTAAATACAATGCATTACCTATTGAACTCAAAGGGTTGTCCTTGGCTGGTTTCAAGCGTGGGCTTAGGAGGAAATTGACTGTGACTGGTAGCTGAATAATGTGTTTCTAGATAATACTTTTTTTTTCTCTAAGCTAAGCATAAGTATTTTTGGGTTATTTGTGTATTTTATGCATCTGTAACTAGGTTTGTTGTATTTTAGGTTTACCGCAGTGACAAACCATCACTTTATTTTAGGCATAATCTCTTGTGAGGATTTATGCTGAAGCCAGGGTTTAGGTGGTAGAGCAGTCTTCGACTGAATCTCGCCCTGTGACTTGCGAATGTTAAATTGAATTATATCTTATCTAGGCATGTATGTTACTTCTGTACTTTCGCAATAAAGATATTATTATTATTAATAATTTATCCATTAGCTATCCTCAATCGATTTAATGCAACTATTTCAAGCATTTCGAAGTGAAGCCATTGACGACTTGACGCCTGGATATTCACAATAGGGTTGTCTATTGATTAAGTTTGATTGAACTAAGTCAATAATGTTACCCTCAATGCTAATGTACTTCAGGTTCCTAATTACAAATAGATGTCTGGAGATTTAAGACATACAGGTGCTGAATATGTCGGAACTATCTAGCAAAATGTATAGCGAATCCTGATAATAATATTCATATTTTTGTTTTTCGCAATTTACTTAAATTTTACTTTATGTTATAGATTTTCTATGAATTGAGCGAACGGCAATATAGATATTGAATGGAGTAGCTTCAATATGGTATTGGAAAAAATTGTTCTGATGGAGCAGAATACTGAATAATATATTATATTTTATGTATACATATACATTAGACGTGCACTTGTTGTTTCAATTGCTTGATCTGTTGTATGTTTGTACTTCTACTTTATTTGTATAGCTATACTTTATTTGTACTCGTATGTTTATAGATTATGTTATTATATTCTTTTTAATTGCAATGTCCATATCGAATGATTCAAGACAATAAAGGTTATTATTATAGTAATAAAAAGCCGCGTCTAATAAATCTATATGTATACTCATTCATCAACGTTACATTGACGAGCTGTGTGGTAGCGAACAATGGTCGGTGAAACAATATTTACTTTTTTTTATTACCTATGTTATTTATTAAGCTTTTATAGTAATTCCAACAAGAAATACAATTTCGGCGCTATCTAACATGTAAGTGATAAATCCTCATATATATAGGGGACACAGTATCTAAAATATCCGAAACTTACAAAACTCGAATCTACAGCGATCACAATATTCACGATTTTACTGAGGCGGTGAGAAACATTAATTGGCCGTCCGACATCAGGCAGAGGAATAATTTTTCCTAATTCCACGAGATTCTTCAGAGGGCAATAGACTCTCACTTTCCTGAAAAAGACGTTAGATTCTCCAGAAATAGAAATAAAAAGTATCAGCTATCAGAAGAACTTAGTGAACAGAAATGAATATTGGATGCAATTCAGGTGATTGCAATGAGCAGCCGCACAGACGATGCAATAGAATTACACGAGAGATACAAAACTGAATATAATGAAAATCTAAAGACAGAAAGAAGAGAAACTATTGCTAAGTTTATATCTGAGAGTGACAACAAAATGAAAGCCACTTGGAGTGTTCTACGCAACGAGTTCAACATAAAGACAAAACCAAAAGTAAAAACATCGCTAAGCCAGGATGACTTCAACAACTTCTTCGCAAAAGTGGGAATAAATGCAGCAACACAAATTGGAAGTCCAATGCAACAGGCAACCTCGTTCTTAGATAAGGGCATAAAAAGTCTGAGCTCAATGTTCCTAAAACCAGTAACTGAAACCGAAGTATGTGAGATAGTGAGGAACTTTAAAAAAAACAATACCACGGACGAGTATGGGTTCTCAGTGAAACTGTTATAGCACGTTACACCAATACTAGCCCCACATATAACACAACTAATAAATAACCACTTTGAACATGGAATTTTCCCAGAAGAATTAAAAATATCAAAGGTTGTCCCAATATACAAGACCGGTAACAAAAACTGTCCAGGTAACTTCAGACCCATTTTAGTACCACCAACGCTGTCGAAAGTTTTTGAAGCGGTAATTAAAAACAGATTATTGGAGTACTTTGAAACCAAAAACTTATTCGATTCTTCACAACACGGCTATAGAAGGGGAAAATCGACTCAGACGGTATTAGCTGAGATCCTAAACACTATTGTCGTACACTTGGATCAAGGGGATGAAGTTCAACTTACTCTCTGTGATTTAAGTAAAGCATTTGACACAGTCTCTCACAAAACACTACTAGAAAAGTAGGAGCACTATGGCGTGAGGGGAAATCCATTAGGATTAACTCAATCTTACCTTCAGGGAAGACACCAATTAGGAAAATTAACACTGGGGTGCCCCAGGGCTCTGTGGTAGGTCCAATATTGTTCCTTGTTTACATAAATGACTTGCCATCAGTGATCGAAATCGCAAAAGCACATCTCTTTGCGTCACTACTAACAGCACCAAGTGATAAAGAAACAGAAGCCAAGTATACAGCAGACGCAATATCAGAAGCCGAGGAATGGTTTGCTAGCTACAGTTTAAAACAAAATCTTGAGAAAATGAAGCGCCTGCACATATCAATGAAACATGCATCCACCGTCGAAACGGCAAAATTTCTGGGACTAACCATAAATAATCAATTTAAATGGGGATCACATATAGATCTCCGATTACCAAAATTAGCAACCGCAATATATGTAATTCGTAGAACCAGGCTTATATCAACATAGCAGGCAGCACGAACGGTGTATTTTGCGTATTTCCATTCTCGGGCATTCTCATGGAGATGGACCACTGAGGCAAATAAAATTTTTATACAACAGAAAGAGGCCCTACTAGCACTAACAGTCGCTGAGTATAGAGCAAGTTGTAGAGGAATGTTCAAAGAACATAACATACTTTCCTTGGCCTCAGTCTTCATTCTAGCTAGTACGCAATATATCCATAAGCACAGAAATGCCTATGATGCACACTCCAACATTCACCATTATCAGACGAGAAACAGAGATAACCTTGT
This sequence comes from Amphimallon solstitiale, assembly GCA_963170755.1. Classification (NCBI taxonomy): domain Eukaryota; kingdom Metazoa; phylum Arthropoda; class Insecta; order Coleoptera; family Scarabaeidae; genus Amphimallon; species Amphimallon solstitiale. The sequence goes on along the minus strand of OY720679.1, from coordinate 28,919,824 downwards.
GATACACAAACACAAGATTCAAAAATCGAAGACTGGAACGAACTACTATGGTATAAAATTATACAATCATTTACCTGAAGGGGTACGAAAGTTGAGTGGGCGAGCTTTCTCCAATTGGCTAAGGGATTTCTTATTACACAACGAACCATATTCAATAGATGAATTTTTAAATTATAATTTTGGTTCTTAAATGGTATTTGTTATATACGCAGCTGAACATAAATATTTGGACTCATTAACTATTGAATTGTATTGATTTCTTTTGTTCTGTTTGTTTGTCTGTTTGTGTTGGTTATACGCATTTATATGTTTTTATATTTTTGTATTTTTATAAATGTATATGTATACAAATGTACCTATGATACCTGACAATTGTAATGGCATGTAATTACATGAATGAATAAATATGAAATATGAAATATGAAATATTATTATTCACCATACCCAAATAATCTGTAAAATTCTCTTTTGTACAATGTATGTATCCTCTGCCTCCATCATCATTTTAAGAAAAGTATCCTTTAATCAATATATTCCTGCTCCTTATTTTATCGCAAAAAATTGTAATTGATATTTTATAAGCGTTAATCTCGATTTTATTCATCGAATATAAATTTTCGTAATATATGTCACAATTTAGTTTCCAAGACACGTATTTACTGCTCCTCTTGTCTCTTCCAAGAATTTTTATGATGTACGTATACTTTTTTGTGCTCTGTCTTACTTTAAAAAGATCTCATTTTGTCGAAAGTGTACTACATCTCTGCCTTCATTATGAAATAAACCAAAAATATAGAAACAAAACCCGACTATTAATTCTTCCAACAGTATTAATATTTTTAAGAGAAATTTGTTTCGTTTTGTTTATAAGACATATCTTTGTGAAATTGTAATGAAGATAAAATCCATAAGTTTACTAGTAATAGTTAAAGAAAGTGCCTATTCATTCTTATATAATTATAATAGCTCTAATATGAATCAGTGACTTCCTAAAATTTCATTTTAAATCTATTAAAATGCGCATAAAAGCAAAAAAAAGCGTTTGTGAAATTGATGTTTAGAAAGACCCTATCGTTGTCAAAGAGATTCGGTTTATTGGCTCTGAAAGATGAACACAAACGTACGATATTGAATCCTTTTTGATGCGATATAAATTTCAGGAAGGTTTGCAAATATTGAATTTCAAAAATACATCCCCCGCTTTACTTTCTTTAGCAACTCCTACACGTTATACTTGCTCCAACGTCTTAAATTATTAACAGAAACAATTCTATATGCAACTATATCGGGCATTTTAAGAAGACATAATAATTTAAATAAGTGCTTAATAAAATATATTTAAAAAAAGAGCTTGATGTTGTCATATTAGAATCTTACCTCATAACTTAAGTCACACCCCATAAGCTATGAAGGCCTAATTATACATAGGTACACCTTAATAATTTTTTCTACTCCGATCTATAAAAGTTAGCTCTAGGTTTTTTAATTTAAAAATCAATTGAAACACAAGATGGTTGACAATTGTAGTCAATTTGTCAAAATAACACGACGTAGCTCGACAGGCATGTAATTTTTATTATTTTGATTATTTACGGTCGTAGTACAAGTATAGCTTGAAATCCGTTAGTTACTCGTTTTAGTAACACTCGTGTTTATAATGAGGTTTATAAAGTTTGATACATAATATATATATTAATATTTAAATATTCTGAATTAGTATAGTGCTTTCTTTTCCTTGCGAATATATCGCTTTTATGTTATAACAGGTTTCTCAATGTTATTTATATTTAAAAAACGATTAAATATTTTTTTGCGCCGCGTGCTTAACTAAAGGGAAACACAATACCAGTAAGACTAACATCTAAAACTAAACATAAATTCAAATAATGCAAATATACTGCTTACTATAGAAGTAGTATATTGTTACATACTTTATGAAATATATGGGGCTTGAGTATGATTATTACTATGCCATAATGTGGCAAATAAAAAATAGATTTTTTTTTTCTTTATTTACTTTTAAATATTAAAGTAGATATTCGTTTTGAGTGTCGAACCAATATATATTTCATATCTTTTTTCTTTATATTGCGTTATAATTATTATTATTAATTATCGTTTTCCTTTATTAGCACTATCATATGAAGCAGTCATCTTGGGTAGTACTCAAGCAAAATAAAATTGCTTTTTAAAACTAATACAGCCTGTTGGAATTTGCTAACTTGCATTCATATTTACAAATAAACATCACAACACCTTACTCGTTTTATACTATTAGTAAATTCTGAATCTTTGATTTAATTATTGTTTTATGATTATTTTCATGAAAATTGTGTGGTAGTCCTTTATTTGTTATATCTTCTTGACTTTATTTAATTTTTTTGACAAAATTCGTTTCTCTTGTATGAAAGGGGGTTGATGTGAATAATTTAAATGTATACTGGGTGACATTCTTTTTGTGTACTATTTTGTATGAATTTTGTTTTTACATTATACTAATATTAGGTCCAAAAATTGTATATATTTTTTCTACTTCTAACGTGAATTGTTATTTGGGATAGAGTTAATTAAACTTACTTTGTATGTATTTGATTATTTCTTCTAACGCCTGAAGAACTTTTGGTTGTAAACAACTTATTCTAAATATTCTGGTACTAATTGGGCAATGACAACAGGTGTACCCATTTCGATACCTTCAACTTATTTGTAAAGTGTTTTATGATACTGAAAATAACTGTTGTGAGAGTGAATTCTATTGCTTTTAATGGTATTTCAGTATAGCTTTTGATTTTATTGCAATTTTTTGAAGTACTGTTTTAGGTTAACGTTAAAGTTAACGAAATATTTGTACATAATAGACCTACAACTAATAACATTAATTTATGATTTTTATGTATACTACTATAAACGAATTAGAAAATCTCTTACGTAAAATTGGGTGTTTCCCGTTGCATTAGACACTATGCTACCTAAAAACTTAGGTAAATTATAGATAGATCTTTGAAAATAAGAGTGCAATTTTGTTTGAAAGATATATCTGCATTATGTAATTTTGGTTAGCCGTACATTTTAGGTGAATTATCAAGTTTTAATGAAATTGCTGTTCTTGGAAAAATATTTTTTCAAGTAGTATTTATGAGAGAAATAGTAGTTTCGCGTACACACTAAGCTACTTTGCCCCATAAAATTTATTGCTCATGATATTTCCACTTAAATAGTTTTATACTATTTTGAATGTTCTTGTACGTATAATTACTGTTCGAAACAGTCGCAAAATCTAGCCTCGCCCATTAAAGACTTTTTCCTCACTGTCGTCAATTATGTTGAGAATTTTGATTTTGACGTTGTGGTTGCAAAGTTTTTGCCACTTATCTTCAGCCCTCCTTGCAAAACTCATAAATAATATGTATCATAAGAAACGACAATACAAGAACTTTACAAACTAATTAAAATGAAAAAACTGAAGCTATTTAATTTACTTAAATCGCAACAAAGAAAAAGAAAATTTATTAACCAAAAAAAAACATATAAATTCCAAGAGTTTCTAACACAGCTTTGTAGTACTCGTATATAATGATGCTAATAGTGAATTTTCGCATGGGGATATTTTTCCTTATAAAAACTTGTCCTTATAGTTATAACTATAACGTCCCCTAAAATCACACTGTATGAGCAATTTCTTAACACTATTTTATAAAATAACAAGGACCAATTAGAAAGCGAGACGTTACACGACGTAACACGACGATGGACGAATATGAAAGATGTGTTTGATAGTTTAGTATAAATGTATAAACATAATCAACAAATTGTTTGTGTTTGGTGCATGCCATTTGTTGTTTCGTTAGATCAAATAAAATGTCTTGCCAAAAGTGGCAGAAAGAAAATTCAAAGAAAACGAGATTTCTTTTTTGCAGATTGAAAACGAATTAAAGTTTTGAGAGAATTCTTCAATATCTTGTATGAAAATATTGCCACCACGGAAGGAGAGTTGTGTTGTACCCAAAGTGTTAAAGTATAGCCCCAACTTAAAACATTATACTATAACGACAAAAAACATAGTTCACAGATTATTAAACAATTGTTATACATCTATAACTATACAGACAAATTCCTTGCGCAAACTCTATAATAAGTCTAGAGCTGTATTAAGAATTTCGTCCAAATAGAAAAACCTAGCGAGCGCAGGAATTAATTCAAACAAGCATAATGGGGTATAATATGTGTTTTTCTTTCTCTACTTGACAGCCGAGGAAAGATAAATGGAAGCTGAGACAGCAAACTCGGGGAATCAGTATTATATACAGTGTGTAAATAAAGTAAGGAATAATATTCATATTTTGTTCATTATCTCTGTTTGGGAGAAAAGCTCGGACAGGTCAATTTTATTTTCTTCCTCCGGATTTTATGGATGTCAATTTTTTTTCTTTGGTTTACTACTCTGCGACCTATGACGTCATCGACTTCTTTTTCATTAGTAGTTTTAGAGATGCGGAGGATCATAGGTATTAAAATGACAACAATAATTAAACTTGAAAATCAAACGAGCAAATTGTAATAATTTATTATTGGGAAGATAAAAAAAATTTACATCAATAAATGTTCAAATTGCCACCCATTTGTTTCTTGGCAATAATAAAGTAGTTTAAATTCTGCCAAAACATTATCTCTCATTTCTTGGTCGATATTTCTGCACTCTGACATGTCAATTGTCATTATTAGCATGCTTAATACTCTGAAACTATTCATTTTAAATACCACATATGGGGTATTGCTGAATTCAGAAAAAAATTTACTCCTTATTTCTAGCAAAAAAAAGGAGGTTCCATTTGAAAAAGGAGTCGATGACGTCATAGGTCCCAGAGTAGTAAACCAAAGAAAAAAAATTGACATCCATAAAATCCGGTGGAACAAAATAAAATTGACTTGTCCGAGCTTTTCTCCCAAACAGCGATAATAAACTAAATATGAATATTATTCTTTATTTTATTTACACACTGTATACTAAATTATAGACAAATTTTATTAATCGTAATTAGTGTATAATATACACAAAGTTAAATTCTTGGATTAACATTTGGTAGTCATAAGATGGACAAAGATGTGCACCAGTTTCTTTAATTCCAGGTACTTTCTCTGTTTTCCTTCTACAGTTAATCTGTGAAAAATGCAAAAAAGGAGTCTAAATGAAACAACCATATTCAAAGTTAGGCCAAAGTTATATAAAAAGGCAATTATCTAAGTTTCTATTCGAAAAGTAATTTAAGAAGAAAAATCCCAGAACTTTGATGGCCAATGGAATTGTTATTATTTCGATGTAGTATACTGAATGTCAGAGGACCATCAAAAAAATTACCCAGATCTCTGATGTTCAATAATCGAGCAAAATACATACCGTCAATAGAATATTTTTAATTATGCCGTTAGCAGTATATATACGGCTATATCTCGCAACAGCATAGTTGAAAAGAATAGGGTTTATTTTTGTTGAAAACTTACAACTTTACATCTTAATACACAGAAAAATCTCCACACGAGAAGTGAATAGATGAAAATTAAAGCTTTTATAAGAAAGATACTGAGTTATCCCAATACTGAATCCAAATAGCTGTAACTTCCACAACATGGAATAATGGTTAATGGGATGAAATTCTTTAAATATGACTGTATATGACGTTAGTCGATCGGAATGTTGTTCTTCACTATTCGATAAGCACATGAACTAAGGGCGGTTTCAAAAACTTATCTAGTATAGAAATAGGCCTATAATTCTAAATATCATTAGTACCTAGATCCATTTTTAAATATTAGACATATTTTCGAGCATTTCCGTAAATGTGGAAAGGTTGAAGTCAACTATGCTAGATTGAAAATCACTCCCATATTAACTAATATTAAGATATCTGAGATTGTGTTTCAATCGAAGCATTGTTGATAATTTGGAAGACATCACAAATAAAGAAAAATAAATCTTATAATGTATCCAGTAAATATTTTTTATTTTGTATTCATTTGTTCGAAATTATACTAAAACATTTATTTCCATAGTTTTATATAACGAATGCTAATTACAAATTTATTTGCTGCAATATTATTGGGAAGCAGTATCTTACAGAAAAAGATACAAAGAATTATTTACTACCTATACTAGTATAAACGTCTGTTATCTACTAATTAACTACGATTGTATACAATTTCCGGGTGAAGTGACTCTTAACTAAACTTAATCTGTAATTTGCAGGTTCCGGAGTGGAAGAATACTTCTGAAGGAACAGGGCAGATCCGCTCGAATTAACACAGGGTTAGAGATACAAGGTAATCATAATAGTTCATTTAACATATAAATTAAACACATTTTATTATAATATACTATGTGTTACCTGATCATTTCAAATTAAATGTTAAACAATGAATTCAAACCAGCCGGCCGTAAGTCCGCTATTATCTCTGCTATTTGAATAATTACTGTTTTTGTTAGACATAATCAAATTAAGGTTGCATTAATATTATATAAATATTATAGCCCGTAAATTTACACGCATATTTCCATATTATCATTAAATATTCCATTGTTTCACAATTACCACAAAGCTTCCGCACTCTTTCATAAATAATTAATAATATTCAGTAAATGGAAGGCAAACTCGTAAATAATAATATTAATGTTATTAACCATGGCACATAAACAATATATTCAAATATGTCTTTCTTATGTATTACGGACTTTATAAATATTAACTAGATAGAAAATATATACCAAATTTTAAATTTAGTATACTTTAAATACCGGGATATCAACAATTAAATTGGTCAATGGTGGTCATGGATTTTAAAATTATTGTCGTAGCGTGCATCGTACATTTAGGTATGTCATGATTTTTTGAATGTCAAAATCTGTCAAGTTATTGTGTTGAAGTTTTCTAATCCTGCACGGTTTTTGAATCATGCTTCTCACCACAGAGCACAAAATTTACATGATTGAAGCCTATTTTCGAACGGGTGTGCTAGTTAATGGAACTTGGGAATACAGTCAACGTTTGTGTTTGGACAATTTTTGAGAGCACTTCCCAGCCGTAGCAGTATTACCAGACAATTTTTATGCACGCCTTACAAATTGTGTTAAAGTGTTTCGCAAAACTGGTTCTGTGACGCATAAAAAAGGTGCTGGTAGACCAAGAGTTCGTACAGAAGAATTTATTAATGACGTTCGTCAACGTATGGAAGACGAGCCAACAAAACCTTTAAAACGTCTCTCTCAAGAAATTCGGCTTTCTTATGGAACATGCTAAACGAATGTAAAGAAGAACCTGAACATGCATCCATATAAGATACAATCATATCAAGTTCTTCTGCCTGCAGACCACCCCTGACGCCTTGCGTACTGCCATTGGTTCGTTAATAATTTAATGAATGACGATCTGCTGCACTTAACTTTTTTTTCTGACGAAGCTTGGTTCCACCTTTCGGGATACATCAATTCTCAGAATATGCGAATGTGGAGCACTGATAACCCGCATATTTTTATTGAAACACCACTATATGCTCAGAAAATTGGTGTTTGGATGGCAGTTTCTCGCAGAAGAATAATTGGGCCAATTTTTTTCAATTTCACCGTTATAGCAGAAATGTACAGAAATATTGTTTTGACTGAATTTGTGCAACAGTTAGACGATGATGAACTTCAATACGGTTATTTCCAGCAAGACGGTGAACAGCACATACTACACGAGAAAATCTTGCTTTTCTTCCCGAGTTTTTTGATGACCGGCTGATAAGTTTGCATACGGAAGTTGAGTTTCCTCCGAGATCACCTTGTTTGACTATTATGGACCATTTTATCTTTCCTTATTTAAAAAATGAGATTTTCGCAAATCCGATACATAATTTGCAAGAACTGCAACAAAGAATTGTTCAGTAATGTGCAACCATAACGCCAGAAATGCTGCAAAACGCTTTTCACAGCATGAGGAGGCGCGTAAACTTGTGCATTGAACAAAACGGGGGACATTTCCAACAATTATTGTAATTTAGCTTTTCTGGTTAATAAAAACGTTATTTATTTCATAACTTGTAGTTCATTATTATTTTACAGCTGAACTAAGTAGGTAACACATTTGTAGGTTATTGATAATGTCAGTGTAGCTTGACAATGATTGAATTATTTCAAAAGGATGATTTAAACTAAGACAAGCGTTTTACATTCCATGACCAACATTGACCAATTTAATTTTTGATATTATAGTATTATACAATATTAGTATATTAAAAATAGTTAATATGCTTTCTAAACTGATTTTGGTGTTTAATTAGTATATATTTTGTTTTACAATTATTCTTTTGTATGAATTACGTATATTCAAATATAGGAATGGTATTCACTTTATAATTACATAAATATATAACAGCACAAGCCCAATAATTTCAATTGCAATAAATAGAAACATTTTCTTCCTTTTGGCAACCTCTTAAAATTAAAATTAAATTATTACTCGCAATAAATAAATAAATTTATATTTAAAAATTTTTATTTTACGGGATTGTCTTCGTATGACTATATCTTCGTCAAGAAAGAAAGTAAGCAACTTTCGGTTTTCATCAGTTTTGTATGTGCTGCAATATTACGATATTAAAAATATATCGTTCCATTTAAAATTAAAAAAAAAAAACTAGTAGTATACATAAATTGAAAACGGCGCCCCCTGTTATTTTTTTAACAACCACGTAATTTCGTACTACATATCCTTCAATTCCTTGTAGTATTCTCTATATATTGTGCCCAGAAACGTGAAAATCTGTTGAGGCAAATCGAAATTATACCTACTGTTGTACGCAGACATACCCCCCTCCACCCCACCCCCTTCGTATGGGAGTTAGATCAAAAAGTTTCAAATGAAAATTATATAAAAACGTTTGAAAATATTACACTAGTAAAAATTTAATATATCTTAATTCTACAATTTAATGAAAAATTATCGAATTTTTAATTGATCTTGAAAATTGCGCCCCCTTGTGATCATTTTGGAAATTTAAAAATATTTTTGTTGAAATTCCCGTGTTGCAATAAATAGAAAATTAGAAAGTTGTGGAATAATGAAAATTAAGAAGCAGGCTAAAGGAAAAAAAATTGTTACATCTACTTTACATACCTCTCTAGAAAAAAAACTGAGAAATTTCAACTTTCATACTTTTAACTGGAGACCTATATTAATGTTTTATTGCTGATCGTTTCGCGAAATTCAGTATTGATCTCAGGAAAATATAAAATTGGAGATTATCCTTTTTATAACCCTCCATTATCAATTGAAATGTTATATTAGGGGTTTTATTAAATAAATCGAAGGGATGCTATAAAACTTGTGTACGTACTTACCTCTGAATGTATCTTTGCATAATTTGTTACAGCAGATTTAATTTTTACGATCGACGCAGGTGTTATTTCTCGAGTACTGTCGTAAACCATGCATTTTCTTGATACTTTCCCAATGTTATATAGAATGAACTGACGTCGACGGATTTGATTTATATTTTTCTCACGACCGCGTTTTGTTTCTATTTCGTTCTATCTCATTTGTCAATGTATTCTTGGGCGAGTCAGTAGTTTATTTTCATATATCACAAAAGATAACTTTCTTCTACATATAGCAATATTAGAATGAGTATCTCCAAGAATATCACATATACGTATAATATGTTATACACGCTCAAGTACTTACGTACCATTGGGATATTGATTTAATTCACAAGTAATATAAATCAGAAAATATTCGTGGATAATTTAAAACAGAAGTATAAAAGATGTTTGATGAATACTTATTGTATTTATTGGAAATATGGATATGAATATTGTACTTTTCAAGTTTTTGGAAAGTACTTCATCATTAATTGTGTAAAACCTTCTGTTTAAGCTGGAACAAAAACACATATACCGTGCTTCATAATACATTTAAAAATGTTTAACTCGAGGCAAAGGAACTCTATATTTTCTTTTTGTCTCATGTATAACTTTATTTCGTTTTGATAACCTATGACTACGAAACAAAATAAAGAAAATATGTTCAAAAATCGTCATCCAGCAAGTATCGAGCAACAATTTCTCGCTTGACGGACTAAATAAACTATATTCAAATAAGCAAAGGTTTTACGAGTGTGGGAACTAAATAGATGATACTCTCAAATTAAAATATCACTATAATATTATAAAAATATATTTATTACTAGGATAAACATTGCGAAATATACAGTTCTATATAATACTCAAAATATATTAGTCATTGGCGCGTTAGCCTGCCAAGACAAAGATTCTGATTTGTCAAAGATTCTTCTATTAGCTAATAATTTTATTAAATTTATGAATAGTATATCAGAAAAATATATTCATCGCTAGAAAGATAATAACAAACTGTAAAAATATTTTCGCGTATATAATATAATTACAATAGTTAATTAATGTAGTCTTTATTCGAGTATTATACAATTTATACTGCAAATAAAAAAGCGAATCACAGGGTGAGGTTCAGAATATGTTTGTTTTTATACCTAAACTCTGGGAAAATTAAATTAATAAATGTTATAACAACGATTATAGCTTGTCTAAACTATATAACTGTGCCATATATATATATATATATATATATAATTAGAGAGAGAGAGAGAGAGAGATCAAAGGAAAAGGAATTATCGCGGATACATAAAATACAAGAAAAAGAAAAATATCGGGTAAATTCCGCTGTAGAGCAACCGTAGACACGTGTTTCTGACTCACTGGTCATCATCAGTAAGGTGTAGCCAAGGAATAAAGTGGATTAACCTTGCAGATGTAAGCTACACGGAAGACACTCAGGTGACAGACTTCCATTTGTAGCTTCAGCTAGAAGACCCTCAGTTTTGAGGACAACAACTAACGCCGCCACGAGGAAGACAATGCCAACCTGCGTGCCAACCAAGACCCAGGAAAAATAAATCAAATAGAAAGGAGTTATCGCGAATACATAAAATACAAGAAAAAGAAAAATATCGGGTAAATTTCGCCGTAGAGCGCAGCCGCAGACACGTGTTTCAAACTCGTTGGCCATCGTCAGTACGGTGTAGCCAAGGAATAAGGTGAGATATCCATGGAGATAGAAACAAAAGGTAGACCATCGGGAAGACAGATCACCAATTGCAGCTTAAATGTCAGAAGACATTGTCCTAGGACAATAACGTTGTGGACATGTTTGTGTTTGGTGTTTTTTAAAAAAAAAGTATAAGGTACACACAGGTGTGTCTAACACATGAGACACTTCGTAGTTGACGCACACACGTGTGAATAGTATAATTGTTTGTCGATGCCATGTAATTGTTGATAGAATTATGTATTTAGCAATAAAGAAAAAATTACAGAGGTAAATGATAACTTATGAGAATTTGTAGACTGCGTTATATGTATTTTTTTCCTCTTTTGTGTTTTAAATAAAAGAAAAAACAATTACTGGAAGATTTATAGTTGCTTGGGGCGCATATTGTAAAAATACTTTGAGCTCTGACGCACATCCGGTTCCACCGGAAATGCACGGAACTTAATTATTTAAATGACTCACCCTACATATTTTTGGATTTTCTAGTACTGCTTTAATTTGTTTATTAAACTGTTTTTTCCTTTCCATAATTGAGCCAATAGTTAGTTATTAATTTTATTTTGAAAAGTAAAAACATTTACTGGTGCTTATAGCCAAGAAAATCCTGCATCATTTGGTATAAGTTGCACTTGACAATACCTCAAAAAACTTTGTTTTATCAAATCCTACTTTCTGAAATCTTCTCATACCAAAAACTTATTTTTTTTAAATGGAACACCCAGTATTTTTTTGAGGCATGTTGTTCCTTTTTTTATTGTCTTTAATTTTTGTTAACAATATTCTATACCTATCTTTTGTAATTTCTCAGATTATCACTATAAGAGCAACTAGCGGTCAATTAAAGAACTACGATCGCTGTTGTTTTATACACCAAAATATTCATTCAACTAATGGAAGGCAGGAATGGAGTCCGACTTCCTTAGTCAACTGCCAAACAAAATAAATGTTAAATCCAGCTATCCCAAAAGTAATAATTTTACAGAATGAAGAGCATCGCATTTCAATTTTTACACTGTTGGTTAACAACGAAATAAAAAGATTATGTTTGTCTTTTTTGAAAAGCGACTTACTACTCAGCTGCGCACTGTGGTTTAGGTTAGATCAAAAGCCGAATCTGTGACAAAATGGATTTCATTATGTACCATCACATCTCAATAAGCACAAACTCCTGGGCCTGATTACAAACCTATAATTTATCAAACAAAATTACTAGTGATTCATCAGAAGATTATACTGCCTACAAAAATGCTGAATTGAATCCATATAGTTGTATAATTTTCCCTTTTTTCTTTAATATATTTAAATGTCTTGGAATAATATTGTTATGCATTAATCTTTTACACTTCAACAATACCCAATTAATTTTGTTCTAGACACGCTAGACAATATTATAAACTATTTTCAGAATATTGCCTGGGATATTTTTAGAAGCAAAAAATTTCCAGTTGCATTAAATTTTGTCAACCTATCTTCTGTTTTACTCCTTCATAATTTTTATTTAAGAATAAAGAGAAGTAATAGTGAACTAATCCAAACTATCTTATGAAATCACGTATTCAATAAGAAAAACGAATGTATAAAAGAAATACTCATTAGTGATATGGGCAAGTCTTAAACAAATGTCCTATACTGAAAGATATACAATACTAAAAATTTTCGATTTACAATTTAATCTTTTATCGTCTTTGCTGCGCTAAAAGAAAGGAAAAATATACCACCTTTTTAAAACATAAATAAATACACGTTATTTTATTACAATCAATTGCTATTTGTTTCTTTTATTATCTCCATTGTTATACATATGATATAATGTATCTACTAATCTGTTTAAGTTTGTAACAATAAATTTTAATTTATATACCTACAAATTGAGTTAATAATATTTTATATTTCGAATTGCTAAAGTTTCGATTGATTATGCAGATCTGAATTTTCTTACTTATTGCGCCATCTAGCGTTCAAGTTTCGTACTACAGAAATCAACGTTTCCAGCGCCACCTTTCTGTAAAGCGGTGCATAAGAGAAACGTAATCAATACTTTACAGAACCATTCTTAGGAAGAAGACTACATAGAAATAAAATTGCATCATTACCTGTAATATTACAGAACTCTTCCCAGCGCCTCCACCATTTAGTCATAAAAATTTAGTATTAGTAGATACCGCCTGCAAAATTTAAGATACCTTTTGTCAACTCGTTTGCAGCTTGAATAAATAATAGAAGGAATATTAAATCCTAGTATTGTACAAGTACGAGTAATAGTATTTTACTAACTAAAATGTACTAGAAATTATACATAGGTGAGATAGGGTAATACGGTTCAGTTTCACTCAGACTAGACTGACTCGCGTTTTGTCGGCTCTCGGGCACCGTATTACCTAACGATTTCCCCGAGAGCCGATAAAACATGTTTCGGTCTAGTCTGAGTAAAACTGAACCGTATTCCCCTTTCTCGTCCATGTATACTAGAAATAGATATCAGTCTAAACACTTTTACTTTCATTTTCTTTTTTGCTTCAGTCATTTTAATCGTTAAGCGTTACGCTGCACTAAATTGTGTTATCGCAACCTTTCCATGTTGGTCTTATCACAATATTATGACATTTTTCCACACATCTTATTCTTATCTTCCTTAATGTTTTTACCCACTTCCTTAGTTTTTGGTAACTTTGGGATACATAAACCATTTTTCCATGTTAACATTAACGATTTTTACTTCATCATATTGATAATATTAAAAACTGTATTTGATTTTTTTTCTTAATTGAATTAGATATATTAAATTTTCATATTTGTAGTTGTGAAAATGCAAAAAATATGGGAAACAAATCAATTCTGAATCACTGAGTGTTCACAAATTGACTTCTGCATTGTGATTTTAAAATGGCTTAAAAATTTATTGTCTAACTGTTCAGTGCACCATTGAAAATTTTTCAATGTTGAATAGTATACTTTAATGTTTAACAGAAAAATTATGTAAAAAATCTTAAAAATATTAAGAAGTAATTGGTTACTTACAAAATTACTAATAGTGAACTATTTATACAATATGTATGTATATCACATGGAACTCTCCGCTAAATTTAATGCCTTCAGAACTCATAACAAAAATATAGAGTGGCAATAACGTCAATCACATCAATACTAATATAAAATATGGATGTGGGGATTTGTGTCCGTTACGACTGTTAAATTATTACGCTTACCACTATCATACAGTGTAATTTGTATATAATAATAATTATAATGAATACAACTGAATACTTAATTCTGCAAAAATTGCTTAGTAACGATTTTCCAGACGTATTTTGATACGTACAAATACATCATTCAGTCTAACGATTTTTTTTAAATAGAAACCAAAGTATAAGAAATATAAGACAATCATATTGCAAACATAATTAAAATTTTGTAAAAAGTCAAACCTATTATCTTGACACCACTTATACAGTGAATGCCAAACGAGCAAAGATACTGAAGCGTTGCAATTAGTATCACAAAATAGATTTCTGACAAATACTGAAAGGTATGTAGTTACTGATAGCAGTTAGCTATTTTTTTATATTTTTGATAATATTGATTCTCTTTAAATCGTACCACATGCCTTTTACTCTGAAATTGTATATTATTTGTGCTTCCATTTATAATGTAAAGATTTTGAAAATTTTATTATTCATATTATAACATCAGGTTTAAGCAAATGATGAAAGCCTCACTGTTCCTCACAATTTGATATTTATTTATTATACTATGGAAAGTATGACGTCACAAGCCAAAATTGGATAGTGATTTTGTTTTCTATTTATGGCTGTTTAATACTTCTAAGTAATAAATATCCTTTCTGACGTTAAAATTTTATGTAAGAGAGACAAAATGATGTTTCCAGTTACAATACCTGTTAGAGACAAAGAACGCTTCCAACCATATTCTCTTTCACAGCAAGTAATTTTCTAGTTATTTCGTATGTTTTCTTCCCTCTATTTTTACTCCAGAAATCACATTAATGGACAATAAGCTAAAAAGGCTAAGATAACCTTACTCCAGCAACTACAATTGGACGTACATACTGTTTCTTTTCATCCCTCAAATTCTTAATGGTGCTACACATTAGGGTTGACAAATGACATAAAACAAATGGGAATCGTAATACAAATTTCTTCGTGATTTTTTGATGAAACACGAAATTTTGTTGATCTGGAAAATGCAGTTTTTTTTAATAGTATGTTAAATAGACAAAGTTAAATACATACTACAATCATTAGAAATAAAAGAAGAACTTTAAGTTGAAATCAAAAGAAAACCAAAAGCATCAGTTACGTAAAAATAGTGAAAAAGAGGAACATTATAAGATGCGACAGATCTAATATTATTATTATTATTTTAATATATCTATTTATCCGTGAAGGTAGCGCAAAGACACTAGAAGTCTTTCAGTAAAAATACCTTGAAGCAATATTTTACTATTGTATATGTCAAATCAATAAACAGTTTTTACTTCTTGATGCTCGTCAGATTAACGTGCAGCACACACCCACAATTCTTATAGTGTCCGTATATATGGAAAGTGTTGTAAGTATGAGATACTATTTAATCAAGAAAATATCGCTATTTTTAGTAACTAATCTAACGAGCATCAACAAATGCAAAACCGGCCATTGGCTTGATATAGACTGGCTATTTATTTTTCAAAGTGTTATTACAGCGAGAACAGTCGAGTATCTTTACGCTACTCTCAATAAACTATTCTTCGGCATTATGTATGAAAACAAAGATTTTCTTAATTAGAAAATATCTCATGCATACAACGTTCCAAACAAATAAAAATTAAGATATACAGGGTGATTCTTAATATATGCGATAAACTTTAGGAGCTGATTCCTGGGGTTATTTTGATCATAAAAGTTCATAAGAACATATGTCCAAAACCGCTTAGTTCAGAAGTTATACAATGTTTAATAGAAAGTTAAAATAATAAATGGTTTTATTATAAATTAACAAAATAATTAGTAAAACAAAATTAACTTATAGTAACTGTTGAAATTGACCGCCCCCAACTGTACTACAAGCTGCTATCCTCCGTCGTATTGACTGGCGAGTCCGTTCGAAAATACCAGAGGTATTTCGAATTTTTTCAAAAGCTGCTATAATACGATTTCTTAGTTCATCGACATTTTCCATGGGAGTCGTGTAAACTAATGACTTAAGGTGGCCCCAGAGAAAAAAGTCGAATGAATTTAAGTCTGGAGACCGAGGAGGCCACGGTTGTGGACCTCCCCGTCCTATCCACCGATTTGGATACGTACTGTCCTGAAACTCGCGAGCAAGTAAACTAAAATGCGCTGGAGCACCGTCATGCATAAAATACATTTGTAATCTTAACTGCAACGGAACTTCTTCCAGCAGTAGTGGTAACTTCTCTTCAAGAAAATTGCGGAATACCTTGCCATTTAACCACATCGGTAAAAAATGTGGACCTAACAAGTGATCTGCAACTATTCCGGCCCACACATTGACAGAGAATTGATGCTGATGACGGGCATTCATTATTTCTCGCGGATTTTCTTCGGCCCATTTGTGATTATTATGAAAATTAATAATCGCGTTTCTAGAGAAAGTAGCCTCGTCGGTGAAGAATATTTGAGCCAAATGGTTAGGATTTTGTACGACTTCGTGTTGCATCCATTGACAAAAAGCTAAACTTTGTGGAAAATCAGCTGGCAATAGAGCCTGCACCCGTTGAATGTGATATGGATACAACAGTTGATCTTTCAATATTCTCCAAACTGTGGCCTGACTAATATTTAAATCAAATGCAATTTTTCTAGTGCTTGTTGTAGGATGTTCCTCAATTTCATTTAATACCATTTCTTCAACTTGTGGAGTTCTCACTGTAGATGGGGGCCCGCTATCAGTCGTCCGTTTTTTAAAACTTTCCGTTTCACTAAGACGTTGATGAAGACGGGCAAACATGGAATGATGCGGTATGATACGGTTCGGGTCTCGTTCTGCATAAAGACGTCTAGCAGCATTTCCATTGGCAAGACCGTAAACGAAATGCATATCACACATCTCAGCATTCGTATAATTCAATTTAGAAAACAGAAACTGGCAATAAACTGAATGAATACTCTGACACTATTGACAAATATTGAAATGACAAATAAACAATTCCAAAATACCGTACATAATCACAACAGGTGCTTCTTGAGCAACTGGTAAACACCAACTGATTAGCATCGACAACGCGACCACTACGCATATTAGAGAAACAGGCACAGACTTGTTTACGAGCTTGTATTACAGTTGGGAGCGGTCATTTTCAACAGTTACTATAAGTTAAATTTGTTTTACTAATTATTTTGTTAATTTATAATAAAACCATTTATTATTTTAACTTTCTATTTAACATTGTATAACTTCTGAACTAAGCGGTTTTGGACATATGTTCTTGTGAACTTTTATGATCAAAATAACCCCAGGAGTCAGCTCCTAAAGTTTTGTCGCATATATTAAGAATCACCCTGTATATCGTGTAACAATATTGTACCATTAAAGATAACAAAATTATTAATTTCAAAAAGGAGCACGACGACAATCTTTTTAACCAGCACAGCAATGCCATATTTAGTTTCACAATGTAATACGCAGGAAAAGCCTTGTAACAGAAATTCTATACCTTCTGGAATTTAATGACATTCGTCCACAATACAGATTTCATAACGTTTTCATAATTGCAACCTAGACTCTTCATCACAATACAACGAACGCATAACATATTATTGAATGAACAGATCTGAGACCATGTCATTTGCACCAAACATCCCTATACAGAATGTATTAATCCAAATACATTGTCTGACAAATCCTAGTTATTAAGCATATTATATTACAACCAATTTAGGTTTCCAAGATCTTTAATAAAAAAAAGCCGCTTTCAAGGTTTAAATCAATACATTTACATATCCTGTGGATTTTTAAAAAAAAGATGAATAGCAATCAATTGTTTTTCGTGGAAAATGTACCGGTGGTTCCTTTTTGAATGATAAGTTATTTTGATACTGACTGCTCTTTCCCGCTTGAAATCTTGACTGTCAGTCAGTATCATACCTCCGCGGAACGAAATAAATCGCTTTACGGTTGAACAACGTTGGTAAATATTGTATACTTAATTCTAAAGTGCTGCCCAAACTATGCGTTTATTGAAAATAAAGTTTTGGCCGAAATGAAGCACCCACCGCTCCTGCTTTATGCAAGTGTGTGCAAAAAAAGACCATCCACTTCATTATCGCTTTTAATTTATGGCCGAATTGGACTTCGAAATTGCCCGAAAAAAGCCGCACGTGATTGTCGAGAGAGAGTGACGGTTTGAGGTCAACGATGAGCGCTACATAATCATGATTACCAACTTTATGTGAGCTGAAATTGAAGAAATGTACTTGGACGTTCTTTGGTATAAGCAAGCAGGATGGCCCGACATGCCACACAGCCCAATGAACAATCGAACTTTGGCCCGCTGAGTTTGTTAATCGTATTATAAGCTGCGATTGATCCCGTTCGACTTTTTTTGTGGGTTGCCCTGAAAGATTGATGTTATTTGGACAATCCAGACACAATTCAGGCCCTGAAATCCAATATCGTCCGAACCATTCGCGAGATAAAGCCATAAACCGTCAACAAGGGCTTGGAAAATTGGGTTGACAGGAATGTTGTGGTACGAAGCCAGCCGAGGTAGCTACATGAATGAAATCGTGTTCCCTAAATAATGGGAATGTTTGCTCCTTCTAATAAAGGCCATAATATACCGAAAACGGATTTTGGTTCATTTTATTTTATATTTAAGAAGAAACTTGTATTTGGACTACCCAATATAAAGTAATATAGATTATTTCTAAAGAATACTACTGATTGGATTTGCAATTATAACTTGCGGGGTATCAAAATAGGCATTTATTGTATTAAAACGTACAATTTTTGCACGATGAACTTTTCTCGTGTGTAATTTTTCTATCCATTTTAATTTTTCAAAATACAATATTTTTTCTTATTATGTTTTTTCTATCTCAATCAAAGAAATAATCACGTTCTAAGTAATTTATCGAACTAAATAATATTTTTTATTGATTGCAATCAAATTGTGTAATAACCAAAAAGGACCTATATGACTTAACTAAATATCATAATTAAAGTTCCTGGTAAAAGAATCAAGAAAGGATCTAATTATAGACTTACAAATTGTGAAGGCTTAATGCGTTGATGTGTTGGAACATATTCAGGGCACGATCATGAATATTAAGATTCTAACGGAGGCGTACGGGATTTCTATACATATAATATACTATTTATACGTACAAATATACATACATATATGGAAAAGTGGAATGGAGAAAAAAGAAAATTAAAATCTCGAATGCGGGTTGCCGGATAGCATCTTACAAAATAAAATGTGAGGTAGGTTTTCGTGGTGGTGAATTGGTATAAGTTCGTTGCGCAAGAAGCGCATGTGGCGGTAGAAAAAGTACAAGGGTAAGGGTCGTGTGACCCGGTTTTATTCGACCGACCCTTACCGATCGATGAAATACGTCACAGTCGCACACATATATATACACATACGAGAAAATCCGTTTACACAAACACACACCTACACATTAACTACCGGAATTCATTCAGGATCATGTGCCATTTTTTCAGCGTCATTAATAATATTAAGCAAAAATAACGACAATGCGCATGTCTGTAAAGTTGAAAAACTAAGCATAAATCAAAATCTGTACCTATATGCACAAAAAAGTAAGGATGTATCGACTTTTATTACAATATATATTGAAACCTATTGAACCTAAAGAACAGCCGTAATAGAAAAAGAAAATGTTACTATGAAAAAGTTCTTGGAATTTTGTATGGGAGCTGCGCATATACGTATTGTGGTAAAGGGAAGGGTACTACGTAGTTTCTGTTTTATTAAACTTGAGAGATATCCATAGAGTATTCTGAAATAAATGTATAGTATACCTGAATCTACTGCATCTTTATTTAGTGCACTAAGATTCAAATTTACTTAACTTACCTGTTTAAAGTTAAAGTTTTATCATAATATCGATTATTTATGCAGGAAGGTAGTATGAGTGAGAAAGGTGGAAACGTCGAAACAGATAGCAAGAAATTGTTAAAATTTTACATTTACTTCTGTGCTGTTGTTTACGCAGACACATAAAACATTTTATAACTTATGTTGAGGTAAACTATTCACAATAATAAAATAATTGGAATCACAACTTATAATCAATAAATCATTACTTATAATTTTATTAACTCATGTTCGTCATAACCAAGCTTATCTTGTATACAATTTGAAATATGAGAGACTTAAAAAGGCATGTCAAGTACACGTAGAGAACACCAAGCAGTCAAACGATTTTAAGTTGCCGAATATAAAATATTGAAGTCAACGGTGCCCATTCGATACCCCAGTATCATACCGTAACAACTCATAATTTAGTGTTTTGAGATAATTGAAGTTAAAGAATTTTAGAGATATAAAAGTAAATATAATTTGAATAGTTCTTGTTAGAACTAACTTTTGAAATTTATTTTCAGCATTAAACGACGTGATACAATTATTATAACATTAATTGCGCAACAAAAAATATCCTGGAGACTGTAAATTGAATTTTGATATCAGTTGTTACTTTATTGAATTACATTTTAAAAATGCGCGTTGTAACAAGTAGATATCTAAGGAAGGTATAATAAAAAATCATAATATTTTTTAGACCTTTAATCAAAACAAATACAAGTAAATTTAGAATACGAAAATGTTTTAAAGGAAAACAAGAAGTTAACGATTTAAGATTCTTCACCTTCATATTCTGTCTCTGAATTGGTTTCGTTTGAAGTACTAAGCTTTCATAAAAAGGCCAGTGTACAGGTTTGATTGCATTTTCAGCACATAATTCCATTAAATTCCTCTTCTTTGCGATAGAAATTGTTGGTGGTTTCGTATAAGCTGGCGTGAGCACTAGGGCATTGCTGTAACTTTTTTGCAATCTCATACTTTTTCGTATTTGGATTCTTTTAAATGATTCTTGTCCATAAGATGTCTTGTACTGGATGGTAAAAGGATCTGTCTTTTCCACTCTAACTATTTTAATGTCTTTCCAGTTTACTTTTTCATTGTCAGTGTTTGTGTTGTAATTGCTTCCAATTTTACTTGATATGGCTTTAAAGTTAAATACATCTTTAGTGGAAATTTCTTCTACTGTATAAAGAGGACCCTGCTTTTTAGCAGCAGCAACAACAATGCTCCATTGTGAAGGTATATAAATTGGTCCACTTTTTAGCATTCGTTTCTTTTCCCTTTCGATGGCAGCATGCATGCTACCCCCTTCATTTTGGGTGTGACCAACAACCAGGAATTTATGAGTAATCGAGCTAACTTTTTCCATGGTTTGAACGCAGTATAAATACATCCCAACTATAAACTTATTTTTATTTTGTCCAGTGCAGTTGTCTGAATAAAATATTAAGTTTTCGTTTGGTGTCAAGGAAATGAATTTGTACACGAAGCTTGCAATTTCATTGGCACCCCTTTTCGCGATACCTTCGTGCCATAAATAGCAACAACCTTTCTTTTTCTTAACGTCGAAAACTGTAAAATTGTAGGTGGATAATTTCCTCTTGTAGAAGAAAGTATTCACCTCTCCACAAGGCGTGGGCAGTACCGCTTGTAGATGGTAGCAGTACACTTCTACATTTTCATTCTGAATATCTGCTGCTTGTTCCTGTCTACTAAGTCCTTTTTCGTGAAGATGATTTTCAAATTTCTGTCTTATAAGGTCTTTGCTTTCTTCACTGCCATTTTTAAAATTTTCACACAAAGTACATTGGTCCTTTTTAGGGACATGAAACCCTATGTTTGTTTCATTATTTAAAATATGTGCATAAACCCACTGGTTGCCATACTTTTTCTGACGCTTTTTGCAGTCTTCGGTGTAGAGTCTGTACATAATACTTATATTTAAACTTCCATCTAAGTATTCTTTATTTGTTCGCGCACGACAGTAATGGGAACTCACACGCGGAAATGAATTTATATGATTCCTAATATCTTCTTTAATGTCTTCACCTATTGCTCTATCATTTTCAACTTTTCCTCTTTTGTTTTTGTCTATACCTCCCTGAATATTTCTTTTCTTAATAGTTGTAAAAATGACCCTATTGTTAATAGCTAGGGTGTTCTTGAAAAATGTTTTGCACACTTGGATAGGACGTTCTTCATTAAAAAATGTATATTTTATATTATATGCTCTATTGCTACCTGGTTTAGACGTTCGATACTCAGGATTTATGTTTTCAAACATACATTTATTTAGAAACTCCCTTTGCTCCTCAACAGCACCCAGATACCAGTAATATTCGAATATATTTCTTCTCGCTTCTTCTGTCAGCTTCGAACGACATTTAAGTCTGCATCTTTCTGAACATGGCTCTTTCATTTTTCTCTCGGCAATGTTCTTACCTTTCGTATTAACATATTCTTGTCCAAGATTTCTTCTCCTTTTCCCGACATTTTTCTCCCAAGATTCAGGATTTCTTGTCCGTTTCCTTGTTAATTGTTTCTTTGGTTTGGCGGCTATGTTGATCATGTTGATTTCATCTTCAGTTATCACATTTTGATTGTCCGTGTTCACCTCACCTAATGTAGATTCCCCACTTTCAGATGAAGCCGTATTTGAAGGGATGTAATTTTTATCTTGGATACTATCGTCGCTATCAAATTCATCATTTAAATTACTACTGTCAATAATTTCGCTCATAACATTTTCCTCTCTAGATACATTGATCATATCCAAATTTTCTTCTATAGGAGTGTTGTTTCTCCTTTCATTCGTACCATATTCCCACTGATTTCGTGCTTCAAATGAGGAGGGTAATTCCTGTTTGAAAGAAATATAATTACCTACAGTTGAATGGAGCAAGCGATTGTTGAAAATTACGCATTATTTTTGTTTTAAATTCTGACATAATATAGTGTAATAATTTATCAAAATCATGAATAAGATCGTTTAAAAATTTTACAACTACTTAACGTACTCGGCTCAAGAATTTTTATTGAATTTTTAGGTTAGAATTTTGGAAAGGAGTATGCTTACCAGTATTTCATTGGTATTCGGATATTCACATGTAATAGTAGCTACTCTAGTCATATATGCGGCCCTCGATTCATAGGGTAACTTTTTAGGCACGCTTACAGCTTTAATAATGTTTCCACTCATCACTGTTAAAGTAGACAACTCGCTCTGTTAAAAGGCCTTGTTCGAAATACTACAATTCAAGAAGGTAACAACTAGACTTGTTACTCTGTTATTCTTACATTGAGCGACAGATAGGAAGAACTAATTCAACAGAGTACAAATTGAGTTGTTACGCTTATGACATAAGAAATCACACAAATTCTAAAAGGTAACTCGAGCTCTCTACCGGTTACTTTTTGAAGTTAGAGGTGTTACTATATGGCAACCGATACGTTTGATTTATCTTAACTCTTAGCTGTACATAACACGAAAACAACTTTTCTTGAGTTGTTACGGTGTGGTACTGGGGTATCGCATTGTCCAATTTATACCTTTTTAAAAAAAAACTACCAGAGAGGTTACTAATTTGGAGAATGTCAATTCAAACGAAACTACGCCAACTTCTGCAAATTAATTGCATTTTTGCGGTGCAACAATTCATGGCTGTTTGTCGACTCGTTTTTTTATTTAACTTTTTTTGCTATATCGTGTTTCGTTGTGTACATCTGTGTATTTGTGTAGATATTTTATATCTATTTCTTGTACCTTATTATTTTGTATTTCGAACATGTTCATTGGACAATAAAATTCTATTCTATTCTATAACTTATCAGTGAGATTCCCTAAACTGTACATTTTCATGTTTTCGAAGTAAATTTGAAGATCTATTTTAAATGAGGACAAAGGACATTTGTTTGGTGCCAGCAAATAGAATACTAGACATAATAAATGCGTCAATGCAGTCAGGGGTATTTCCTAAATACTGGAAAATATCATATATAGTACCTGTCCCAAAAGTCAATGGGACGAAACTGTGTGAAGAATACAGACCTATAAATACAGTGCCATCATACGAAAAACTGTTGGAAATGTGCGTTAAAAAACAAATTGATAGTTATTGTGATACAAACAGTATAATATCATTGAACCAGTCAGGTTTCAAGAAATCACACTCTTGTGAAACAGTTTTGGTCAATATTTGTGATAATTGGTCGAGGGAAATGGACAGTGGCAAAATGGTGCTGGCTGTGTTTTTGGATTTCCGAAGAGCTTTTGAGGCAATCGACCGACAATTACTATTGAAGAAATTGGAAGTCATCGGCTTCAAAGGCATCGCTCTGGAATGGTGTCGTTCTTACATGACTGACGGATACCAAAGTGTAAAGTTTAATGGGACAACATCAGGTGTGCGCACTACTAAATATGGTGTACCACAAGGAACAATATTAGGACCGTTACTGTTTAATTTATATGTTAATGAAATTATGCTAAGGACCAAAAACAGTGAATTACATTTGTTTGCTAATGACTCAATGTTGTATGTCAGTGGAAATGATTTAAATGACATGATGGACAAAATAAATGAAGACTTGTCTATATTATATAAATGGTTATGTGCCAATAGTTTAAGTATTAATATAAGTAAATCTAAATTTATAATCATTGGTAGTGCATATAAATTAAACACAATTAATTATGACAATATTAATATAAAAATAGATAATAATTATTTAGAAAGAGTAAATAGTATTAAATATTTAGGGATAATTATAGATCAGCATTTAAATTTTAAAGAAAATACAAAGCATATTCTAAATAAAATGTCTAAAAAAGTAGGTTATTTAAGTAGAATAGGTCAAAATATGTCTACATATATTAAACTGTCTATATATAAATCGCTAATTTCGATACACATGGAATATTGCTCAAGTATCCTTTTCAATTTAAATAATTACGAAACTCAGCAAATGAAAAAATACAAAATAGGGCTATGAGAACAATTTTAAAGTGTAACAAATATACACCAGTGGCATTAATGCTGAGTACATTGAAATTAATGAATGTGCGACAAAGAATAAATTACAAAACTATGCTATTCATTTACAAGAGTAAACAAGGTCTTACGCCATCATATATTAGTTAGAAGTTGATTTATATATATGACGCACATAAATATAATACACGAATCATCAATGATTTCTTTATAGAAAAAGTTAATAGGTCACCAACGGCTAATAATATTTTTGTTAATGGGCTAAAAATGTTTAACAGCCTGACGGATGAAATAAAACATTGTAATAATATAAATAGATTTAAGAGAGAACTGTCATTATATATTTTAGATAAATTTATATAAATAATGTAAGTTTATGGAAATAGCGTATTGCTAATAAAGATATATTACGAGTAGAGGTATTTACTTCTGCAAGGAATCATAAAAACAATAATTGTTGTTTTTTATTTGCTTCAAAACATAAACTGTAATCTAATAGTGAAATATACTTGAGCTCGCTGCTCTCTAAAATTTAATACATTTAAACTACCGTTCATAGATAGATACATATTGTTCTTTTGCTATTAGTATCGAATATAAATAGTGACAATAATTAAAATTATTAATAATTTTTGTGTCAATTGTTATTTTCTGTAATCTGAATACTAATTATAGAAATATTTTGCAACCATGAATTATTATTACCCGCGTACTGGATTGATTCTTTTCTCCAAGCCTGGCTGGCTAAAATCCTATCTTTCAGCCAAGCCTATATACTTTTTATTCCTCCCGTACAAGGTTATACAGGTCCTCTAATAAGTGTTTCTTGAGCATCTCTGGGTCTATGTTCGGTTGCCCAAAAATACTTCCCCTCATGTGATTCAGTGCCTCCAGTTTAGTAAGATATGTCTGACTCTTTCTGGCTCCACATTGCAGAGGTTGTTCTATTAAGACATCCCAACGTCTCACATTTTCAAGAATGGGCTAATCGCGTAAGGAATTCTTTTTGATTGGGCTATTTTATGCATCTCAATGTCAGATTTGGCTAGGAAATTACAAATTTTTGGCAGAGGTTGATGTCAACTACTTTTATCTGATTGTTGCGGCATCTCTAAAGAAGTTGAATTGAATTATTTCAAACTACCCTTGTTTGCAATAGAATTACTTAAGAGTTGCTATTATACAAGAATGATTTGCACTACCAATAATATCCGTTAGTAGTTAATCCATATTTTATATCAGAACTAAAGAACAACGAAACTGATTCAGTTACAAAGTTCACAATTATAATCCCCTTATTTTCATCAGATTACATACATTACATACTCGACTACCAATACAATAGCAATTAAAAGCCTTTTGAGTGTCAAGGACTATTTGCACAATAATTCAGCGTTATCAAAAAAATACTAGAATACCATTCCTTTCTCAACATATCACACCAATTTTACATTGGTCAGTTTTCTTAGAACTCTTTGGGTTGATAGATTGTATCGGTTTCGTTACATTTTCATTACAACATCAAGTAAAAGTAATACAAGCGATTACCTACACCAGTAGATAATCTTACCCACTAGAAAAAATCAAATCTTTCTCTAACCAAAGTCCTGGGTAATTATAAAATATAAACTCAAACTTTCAGTTCATTTTTATATATTTATTCCACGCTTAGTCACATATAATTATGTAATTTAAAACATCATATTCAGTAAAATCACTTTTTTACAATTTTAATTCATAACGAAAATAGCTATATACAAGATGATTACCCCAGAAAAAAACGATATGTTTGTTTTTACCCCATAATTATCAAAGTGATGACTTACTAATTACTTATATTTAATATTACACAAAACATTACTTTACATTACCATTTTAATTAACATCAAAGTTATCCTGCGCATTCATTTCTACTGTGGTTATTATAAATTTAAACTTTTCATTGTCCTCGCTATGACTTGTTTGATCCCTTTATCCCCCTGAAATGACTCAAAATGCTATTACACAAGGTACTGCAATAATAATCCTTAATAATAAAAGACCACTTTATGTCACAATTACTTCATGAAGTACAACAGTTCAACGATAACGTCCGCATGCTACGGGATCCTTTCTACGATATTTTTAAATTATAAAGGAAAATTTCTTATTTCTTTGTGCCGAGCTTGTTTGCGCAAAACAAATATGTAAATGAATAAAAGTAATATGACCGTAAGGGACTATTCGCCATGCGTAGTAAATGCACATAAAAATATATTATAATTTTTGGATGTCTATCTCTTCGTTTTTGAAAATATATACGGGCTTTTCTACGAATCCTTTTGATCTATATTCTTAGTTTCATGAAATCCACATTTCTGCTCCTCGCATAAATTTGACCAAAATTATTCTTTCTCTATCTTAACGCTGTCGCTGTCAAAATATTATATCTATAAAAATGTAAGATAGAAATGAATTGAAAATAGTAATACTAATGGAATTCAGAAAAATATATTTCAAAGAAACTTGTTTGCTGTATTAGGATAGAATAATAGCCGAAGGTTTAAATGTGCTATAATTTTACTCAATCCTAAATTTAATTATAACAAAAATTTATTACTACCGCTATTAAAGTCATTGATTTTGCAATGCGTTTACTGTACCCAGTTGAGTTTATTATAGGGTATTGTGTTAATTATGTGGATTGCCCTATTGGCTTTTAGCTGTTGATGAAAATAAATAATTAAATTTTTTTGAATTTGCTCATAGCGAACTTGTGTATAGCATCTTTGGAAGAGCGTTTTCAATTTAACAAAAAGTTTTAATTTAACATTCAATCAAATTTAGATTAATTCAAGTTTTTCATATTTTTTTAATATAAAATTTTTGAAGTGTAAACTTCTTTGGGCGCGTTGCGTTGATTGTGGGCACTGAACAAGACTGAGCCGTCACGCTCGGCTATGTAACGCTCATTCGGGTAAAGTCGGCTCGAGTCGACTAAGGGAACGAGAGAAATATATCATATAGAGGTTTTAATTTCAATTAAATTGAAATTAAATGAATAAATAAATTCATGTCCCCGAGCATTTAATTCTGTTCTGTTACACAGGATAGATGAAAAAAATCAAATCGATGACAAATTGAAACGAAAAAGGGAATTGTCTAATGCGCGCGTGAAGAAATATCGTCAAAAGAAGCACACTAAATCTCAGTAACTGAATTCGTCGATGCAGGATGACCCTAATGTAATATAGAACGGAAAAAAAAGTTGGATTTCGTATTATTAACCTCGCCATGATGAAGTTTTCACTTCTGCCGTGTGGTTTTAAGCACACCCATTTTCTTGTTATTTACTAAAAGCATAGTAATATGTACTTTATTTAAAAACATTTTTTTAAATTTTATATTTTACACTTTTTAATATAGCCCCTTATTTTGTAGATTTATGTTTGTTGGCAAAACTACAATAAACAAATATTATAGCCATATGTCAAGAATAAGTATCTTTTCACTTCTTTTTAGCACCACAGGCCCTCTGTATTTCTCAGCTTATCTATGTTTTTCAAATTTGGACTAAAATTACATCGCTAATTCCTTTGAACTATTTATACTGGTTTGCAGAGTTGTGTTTGTGTTGTAGGTTACACAATTATATTCTTTATGAGCTCTCTGAATTACCTCAGCTTATAATAGTTGGATCTCACATTATATTTATTTTTTGCAACGATATATTTCCTTATTTTTTTTGCTTGGAAATAAGCAATGGTTTTCATTTATATATATATCAAATTGTACCCAGTCGTCGGTAATAGGATGTAAGAAGAAAAACAAACTCAAATTACAACGCTAACGTTTCGTACATTTAATCAATGCACTTTATCAAAGCTACAACATGATTAAAAACACATATAACACAGTCAGTAAAATTAAATTATATAACAGCTATTTATTTACCTTAGTAATTTATTGTAGAGATAAAAACATATGAAATGTAAATGATGTTTACGCTACTCACATAGTAATTTATAAATGGTATTTAATACTTTATTCTCGGACATTATGTTATACTCGTTTATATGTTCTCAACAAACGAGACCGTGATCATCTATAGGTTAGCACGTATGTATGTATCTTATTTTAAAAATTATATTATTTTCTTGCGAATAACAAAAACATCACCCACAAAAGGAACAAGCAGACACAAAGCAAACCGAGGTCATTACACTAACAATATAATACACGTATATACCCAATACTCAAAAGATAAAATCTATACAACAATTAACAACTATTATAAAATTCAAATGAATGGAAGAATACAATTATTATTATTACTTTATGACCCCTGCATATACATTCAATATTTGTAACGCTGAATCATCTTTGACATTGATAGTATACTGGGACTTATATATATTTATTTTCTCAAGAAACAATCTCTTAGTGAGATTATTTTCCTTATCTAAAATTTCCGGGCTGTCAAAATCAAACTCATGGTCAAACTCAAAATGATGTCTTGATAACGCTGTTTGTTCTCTTTTATTTCTATTTCTATCAAAGCAATCTTGTTTATGATTTTGTATTCTTCTAGATAAGTATTGCTTCGTTTGGCCCACAAGCAATACTTATCTAGAAGAATACAAAATCATAAACAAGATTGCTTTGATAGAAATAGAAATAAAAGAGAACAAACAGCGTTATCAAGACATCATTTTGAGTTTGACCATGAGTTTGATTTTGACAGCCCGGAAATTTTAGATAAGGAAAATAATCTCACTAAGAGATTGTTTCTTGAGAAAATAAATATATATAAGTCCCAGTATACTATCAATGTCAAAGATGATTCAGCGTTACAAATATTGAATGTATATGCAGGGGTCATAAAGTAATAATAATAATTGTATTCTTCCATTCATTTGAATTTTATAATAGTTGTTAATTGTTGTATAGATTTTATCTTTTGAGTATTGGGTATATACGTGTATTATATTGTTAGTGTAATGACCTCGGTTTGCTTTGTGTCTGCTTGTTCCTTTTGTGGGTGATGTTTTTGTTATTCGCAAGAAAATAATATAATTTTTAAAATAAGATACATACATACGTGCTAACCTATAGATGATCACGGTCTCGTTTGTTGAGAACATATAAACGAGTATAACATAATGTCCGAGAATAAAGTATTAAATACCATTTATAAATTACTATGTGAGTAGCGTAAACATCATTTACATTTCATATGTTTTTATCTCTACAATAAATTACTAAGGTAAATAAATAGCTGTTATATAATTTAATTTTACTGACTGTGTTATATGTGTTTTTAATCATGTTGTAGCTTTGATAAAGTGCATTGATTAAATGTACGAAACGTTAGCGTTGTAATTTGAGTTTGTTTTTCTTCTTACATCCTATTACCGATGACTGGGTACAATTTGAAATAAGTAGAAGGATACGACAGTTGGTTTCTATATATATATATATATATAATTATAACTTCAACTTAATATGTCTTTGTTCCTGGCCGTATAATTTAACAAATTATAATTCATTCTTGGGACTAGCGGCCAAATTTTAAGGAAAGAAAAAACCAAATTAACGTTTCGACATCTTTTTATTTTTCGATGTCTTCTTCAGAACAAAAAACTATCAGAAGAAAAACAAAGTTAGCATTATTAATACACTTACATATACATAGTTGTTTTTTGTTGATGAACATAAAACAAGTTTATGAAACAATGATAAATATAAATTTTTTTGGTATATATACAGTTAAATAGTTTGTGATTAAGACAATTCAATGTGTGTACTTACATTAAAATTAAATTAATTATATAATACCCATATTGGGATTTTTTATTATTTGTCCGTCTACGACTACATTTTGTCAGTTTTGTTTAAAATAATGTAACGATAATTATTTGTCACTATTGTATTGATATTTCAATACTAGTCAAATACAAACTGATACATGGTTTTACTTCAACAAGGTGTACACATTCCAGATACAAACAAAAACATAGGCAAAAACCTCTTTTTTAATACATTGCACGCAGGTGTTCGTTTTGTATCAATAAAGCCAGCAAATATATGTTCTATTCTTTTGTATCGGTATATTAATTTACATTATAATATATTAAAATAAATTTCAGACAGCCCGCTGATTTCTGTTCTATCATTGACTGCATTATTATCTTTTTTTATCTGTATCATCTCTAGTACGTTTCTAGCTGTGGAGTTTTGTTCTTTGTTAAGGATACTTACGTTATTGAAGTCAAAGCTATGTCCAGTAGCATTACAGTGTTTTTTTAATGAAGTTATGTTTTGGCAATATTTGTGGCCTTTCATTCTTTCAGCGAGATGTTGTTTTGTTTGCCCTATATAACTTTTTTCACAATTCCCACATAGGATTTTATACACTACATGGGTTTGCTTTTGAAGAGGCACATCATTTTTAATTTTTGTATATAGATGTTTTAAATTGTTATGGTTTTTGTGTGCAATTTTTATGTTGAATGGTGCTAATACTTTTGACATTTGTTCTGATAACCCTCGTACATA
This sequence comes from Amphimallon solstitiale, assembly GCA_963170755.1. NCBI lineage: Eukaryota > Metazoa > Arthropoda > Insecta > Coleoptera > Scarabaeidae > Amphimallon > Amphimallon solstitiale. The sequence continues at coordinate 28,888,109 of OY720679.1, read as the reverse complement.
TGGAATGCCAACATATTTACAGTTAGTGGATTGTACTTGTTTGCTAGGTTTTGATTGTTCACCATTATAATTTTTATGTACTCTTTCTCTAATAATTTTTTTAATGAAATGAATGGGGTAGTTATTAATTTGTAAAATATCTTTGATTTTCGTTAAATTTTCTTCCCTAAATTCTGGACTGGTTAGTTTTATAACTCTATCTACGAGAGCAACTACAACATTTTTTTTATGTGCTATAGGTTGGCACGATTTAAAATTCACATATCTGCCTGTTGACGTAGGTTTCTGAAAAAATTTGGTCTTTATTCTGTTATTACTTCGAATCAAGGTCATGTCAAGAAAATTTATACTGCAACCCTCTTCTATTTCAAGTGTAAAACTTAACCTGTTGTGGTAGCTATTGAAGCATTGTAAAATATATTCTACTTTATTACCTGGTATTGCCAAAATACAATCGTCTACGTAACGTTTAAAAAAGGTGGGTTTAAAATTTAATTTTGTTAATATTTCTTGTTCTAATTCTTCTAACACTAATTGGGCTATAACACTGGAAATGGGCGCACCCATTGCACAACCATATATTTGTCGATAAAATTTGTCTTTGAATTGAAAGTATGTGGTCGATAGAGTGAGTTCTAATGCATTGAGGAATTCCGTTAATGGGATATCTGTGAATTGACAAATATTAGTCCAGTTTTTTTTGACAGTGTTTTTTGCTAACTCTACTGGTATATTAGTGTATAGTGAAGTTACATCTAAGGAAATTAATTGATCATTATCCTGCAATTGTACTTTGTCAATGAACTCTTTAAACTCAAATGAATTTTTTATATAGTATTCATTTTTGTAAGTTATGTTTGTTAAAATATCAGCTAAATGTTTAGATAAATTGTATAACGGACTTTGGATACAAGATACAATTTGTCTCATTGGGACATCTGGTTTGTGTAGTTTAGGTAATCCATATATACTAGGTGGTAAAGAATTATTTATTTTTAACTTTTTGGCTGTACTATCTGAAATTACATTCATTCTACTCCATTTGTTGATCAAATCATTATTTTGTTTTTGAATTTTTTTTGTAGGATCAGTTCTGACTTCAACATAAGTATCCTTATCGTTTAATAACTCAAACATCTTTTTTTCATAATCAATTTTATTCATTACAACAGTTTTATTGCTTTTATCCGCAAACAAAACAACATCTCGCTGAAAGAATGAAAGGCCACAAATATTGCCAAAACATAACTTCATTAAAAAAACACTGTAATGCTACTGGACATAGCTTTGACTTCAATAACGTAAGTATCCTTAACAAAGAACAAAACTCCACAGCTAGAAACGTACTAGAGATGATACAGATAAAAAAAGATAATAATGCAGTCAATGATAGAACAGAAATCAGCGGGCTGTCTGAAATTTATTTTAATATATTATAATGTAAATTAATATACCGATACAAAAGAATAGAACATATATTTGCTGGCTTTATTGATACAAAACGAACACCTGCGTGCAATGTATTAAAAAAGAGGTTTTTGCCTATGTTTTTGTTTGTATCTGGAATGTGTACACCTTGTTGAAGTAAAACCATGTATCAGTTTGTATTTGACTAGTATTGAAATATCAATACAATAGTGACAAATAATTATCGTTACATTATTTTAAACAAAACTGACAAAATGTAGTCGTAGACGGACAAATAATAAAAAATCCCAATATGGGTATTATATAATTAATTTAATTTTAATGTAAGTACACACATTGAATTGTCTTAATCACAAACTATTTAACTGTATATATACCAAAAAAATTTATATTTATCATTGTTTCATAAACTTGTTTTATGTTCATCAACAAAAAACAACTATGTATATGTAAGTGTATTAATAATGCTAACTTTGTTTTTCTTCTGATAGTTTTTTGTTCTGAAGAAGACATCGAAAAATAAAAAGATGTCGAAACGTTAATTTGGTTTTTTCTTTCCTTAAAAGTTGGCCGCTAGTCCCAAGAATGAATTATAATTTGTTATATATATATATATTATTTTTTTATTAATAAAAGCATAAATAATTAAATTTTGCTATATATGAATTCATGATTTGACAAAACATGAAAATGATGTTCGAAATCAACTTGACAATGCTTCTATTTCAAACGTGATAACCAAGACTACAATATTAAGAGGAAGTTTAAAAGATTATGTACAATCTCAAAAATATTTAATGTAATACAGGCACACATATAGTATAAAGCATTAAATCAAATGAAGTCAGTAGAGGGTCTCAGCCGATTCTCGAACCTCCCTATTGACCTTGATCATACATGCAGCATAAATCAAGGTCAATGAGAAGGTTCCAAAATCGGCTGAGGCGGAACGGTCAAAGTCAAGAATAGATCAAAGTCAATGAAAATTATTCATATAAGCATGCATAAAATTGATGCACACTCTGCCCTGGAGTACGGCAATCCAGCCACCAACGCACGGACAGGTGTTTTGATCTTCTTAGATCTCGCCAGCGTGCGAACGTGGTTTGCTAGAATGCCGAATGATCTCCAAATCTCCCGCAATATCGTCCCCTTGCATGACCGATACCTCTGAGAAATTCTCGGCGACATCTGTCATGCAAAAGCAACGCGTAAGAGAAATGCGTTGATAGCTGGAATGCCAGATTCCAGAGCATAGTGTGCATCAATTTTGTGCATGTATATATGAATTTTAATTTATATATGTATGTGTTTATTTTCTTATCTGTTGGACATTTTTTCACGTACGCTTTTATCATTGGATATCAAGGTCAATGAGGAGGTTCCAGAATCGACCGAGACGGAACGGTCAAGGTCAATAGCATAGATCATGGTCAATGAGGACATCTTTATACTTACCGGTACCCAGCGCTTCTTGAATTAACTCTTTGTTGACTTTTATATATAAAAACCAAAATTCCCAGGAATTTTTATTTCATGAAATGGAGCATATGATGACTATGACGTCATCATAAGTTACATATAATAATAGGCAGGCAGAAGTGGGACATATGCAGTTGAATAATATGAATGAAAATTATAGTTTTTATCGAAAAGATGTTTTTGTTATACCGCAAATTGCAGTCTTTATTGTTCAAAAATTACAGTAAGAGAGTGATATTTGCCTATTTTTCACGCAAATAAATCTTTCAAATCGACTTCAACTTTGAGTGAACACGTGAACACTTGCAACTTTTATTCCAAATCTTAAAGTGTTTGCTTTAACTACATGTCGCCATACTATAAAGCGCAATTTTGGACGCTTGTGTTTGTACAGATATCCCGATGGTTAGTTGAGTTGTTTTTTTTTGGTTTGCTGATAAGTGGTTGTCCATCTGAGTTTCGAGGCAAGTTCCTAAGTGTGTTCTGCTATTGTTAGTGTTCCTGTGACTCGGTGTTTTTTGTTGTTCCTCGTATACAACTGCGCTTTAAGACACATGTTAGAGTAGTATTCTGTACGATTTCTAGAACATGCAAGTAGCTTCTTGTAGCGTGGAACCATATCAGAGGTGCATATGTGAGAGAGGGTCTCAGGATTCGCTTGTACAGTATGATATTTGTTTTGAGAGATATGACACTCTTAGCCATGGTCTAGCCTACCCGTCGAATCTTTCTCTGACTCGCCTTATATAGACACAATTTATCCCGTTCTACTCCGAATGCATGTTTGGTATAAGTACATTGACATAATAAATGAAAGCGCATATTTCCCATCTCCGAGAACAACCTGCAATAAGATATTTAGTTTAAAAAAATATCAAATAATCCATATGATACTACTACTATTTATCTGCCTTAATGTTCTTCTTTTTTATACATTAATTTCCTTAAACGAATTAGGCCTAAAATTACTTCTAATTTTATTTACAAATATCAATCTTAAGCTTAATTGCAACACAAAAGTCAGAGTTATTGCTGTAACTCTGACTTTTGTGTTGCATTGTACTCACCTACAATCATGCTGAATTTCTGCTTACTTTAAGTTACACCGTTTTGCTTACAAGATTTCAGGACTTTACAGTATTTCTCTTTACATTTGACATTCAGATGAATATAATAAATCTAACTGCTAAGAGTTGCTACAAATACAGACATCGCTGAAATATCTATGCAATTTTAATAAAATTTGCCTGTTCTAGGAAAATTTGATTAACTAAGTCTTATAATTGTGTTAGGGTCGCGTTATTATTTTATTTCTTGTAGTAACTTAAAGCAGTGTTACGTTGTTAGCATTAATATCCTAACCTTCAATTGCATAATTGTACATACCACAATATCTATTTTGGTCAATCTTTAAAAGTAAACTGCATTGTGTACCGTATTTGGAACCGAGCACTGTACGTATGGCGATAAAATTCCCACTTCCCTTCACAACAACAGGTCATTTTGTGTTTAGAAATTAAGGTATGAGTGGTTTACACTAATGTCTATTTATTTTTACTGTGTAAAATACAGTTTACACTCCTTGAAAAAGTATCTTTCTGTAGTGTATTCATTCCTGTGTCATTATGATGTAAGTTTTGAACATTATTTATCGTTTAGTTGACACTACACCGCAACAACTTCTTGAGTCATATATGGGACACTATGCATATTGTTGCGTTTTCGGGTTCGAAATAAACAACTCGTGCAAATGTTTTAAAACTGTCTGTATATTTACATACTTAATACTAATCACAATATAAAAATATAAAATAAATGTAACGCACTTAAAACTACTACAATTTAAATTAACACACCTATTTATATCACTACTATTTATATCTGTAATATTTATGTATAAAAACTGCACCGTTCACTATATTTATTTGTACCGTACGAATACTATTGAATGAATGAATGAATTTCTTATCCCGGACACCGGCGGCTTTATATCAGCCAAGACAAAAGGTCTAGAAAGGTGCGAGCGAACTCTGGATAAGCTGTAGAAGAAAATGCAGACTGTCTATCGCTTAGGCAGTACGTATGTGTAGATGATTTATTGCTTCTTTACAACTACGTTTTTATATCGTCGTCGCGCCGATGTTTATTTTTCTTTTTTGTGGAGTTTGTTTCGGTACAATATAATATCGCAACCGTACACCATGCATTTAAAATACGGTTCCTAAACAAATGTTGCTTAGATGTGAAAATAATGTTTATTTCAGATGGACACAAAGATATTTTATGCAATTAATAGATGCGTTCGAGATATATCACCTGATAATGACAGAGAGGACCCCGACCTATCAGACGAAAAAGAATTACTCTGCTTGTCCAGGTTATGGTAGCATTCTAGCTCCACCAAGTAACGACGATGATGAAACAGAAAATGTTGACTCGGAGAAAGACATAATTTTACCAAAAACACACGTAGAATCTGATGATAATGAATATTCCCTTTAGTGAACTGCCTGAAAGGTTAAACCCAGGTATATGGAAGACTGGACTTCAAAATATGCCACAGGAAATTAAGAATTTAGATTCCCCATATGCATTTTTTGAATTTTCTTAACAAAAGACATAATTTCAGAAGTAATTGCACAAACGAATTTGTACTGTGCTTAGAAACGAATAAACCAACAGGCTAATATTTCTCACAGTGAATAGAGCAGTTTATAGACTCTGCCTTGTACCGGGTGACCAACTAAGAATGGCCACCGGCTATATCTCAGAAACCAGTAGTCATATTGCTTCCGGGTAGAGAAAATGTTGGAAATTATTTTGGTGTTTGTAAAATGTCCGACAGGGGGCGTAACAGTCAGGATCAATGTTAAAATTTAGAATTTCTTCATATTTTTACAAATTAAGAGGTATTGAAAATGTTTAAATAATATTCCTTGCAAATTCTTTAATACTTTTAGACTTGCACATTTTTTACTATCTAGTAAAATAAAGTGGTGGGGGCAGTTCTACTGTTTCTTTAAATAAACTAGGATTACTCCCGTTTGGCCTAACAGATTTGAACAACTTTGGTCTCATTTAAAAGAGCGTTATTTGCTCTACAAACTGAACTTGTGTTTTTGTATCTCGGACTTTTTCCATCACCGGTAGATAGCGTTAACTGAAATGTAAGCAAATATTAGGCTTCTTTTCAAAAAAGTTAAATACACTGATATATTTCTTTTTACATGAGCTAATAAAGAATTAAAGCCTCAACATTTCGGTAAAAAGACCAAATTTGTATGTTTTTTAGAACACGAGATATTGACAAAAATAGATGAAAATGCATGACTTCTCTTGTTTTAATTGTCTTGCTATAAAAAAAAATAAATATAAAATAAATTCTATTTTTTGTTTGTCTTCTTCAGTAAAATTCGAACACGCAGATCAAATAATAAAATTTCACAAAAGCGAAAATAATAATAATAATAATAATAGAATTTATTGGCAGAAGATATAACATAAAACATATAACAAAATGTATTTAAAATTTTCATATACTATGATTTACTATACTAACAATTAATACTAACACTATCAGAATAAAACTAATATTAAACACTAAAATATCTACAATGTTTGTCTTGTTGTAGACAGGTTTTCAAAAACAATGTCCGTAATTTTCCCCCATAAATAAAAAACTGTAAGATCAAATTTATCCAAACTTGTCAGACATTGTTTTAGGTAACTTACTATTATAACGTATTGTACTGTGGTCTATGTAAAAACGTTATCGGATAAAAATAGCCGTAACCGGTAAACAGATAATAAATAGGCAGATGAATGTATGAGTTAAAACTATCAACGCTTACTTGTGACCTTTCAATATATTTTCTCTACTTAAGGTTCTGGTCCCCACATGTGGATTAAATTCAATATATGCTACTACTTTTATAGCATTTTATTTTGTTGGGCCAGTAGGCTGCCTTCTATGCACCGGAAGATTAATACTTCCGGTGCTCCTAAGCCTTTCCGCTAACCTACGAAAATCACTGCTCGCGTAATGTCGTCTTCCAGGGAACTGCATAGCATACACTCTGGAAACAACTGCTGCATTTCACATGCATTCGAAATACACGCCAATCATATCGAATGCCTCTTCATTCGCTAACCGTATCTCACTAAAAAAAAAAAGTTTTCCCAAACACAAAAAAGTAAACGGAATCGGGGGAAAACTGACAATAATATTTATTATTTTGACAACTCGTCGTTTTAACACAATGAGAGTTATTGTTTTATTTTATCATAGCTTACTAATTTTATTTTTAATGGTATATTTTTTGGATTAAAATAAGGATTAAAGATAATCTTGCTTTGTTAAACAAGGTCTTTCAAAATGGCATTTTTCTTGATAATAATAATAAAATTATAACAGTGTAGGTCAAAATTGTTGAGCTTCATAAAAAAAAGGCTAGTAAAACAGGAGAATTCATGCATTTTCGTCTATTTTTGTCAATATCTCCTGTTCTAAAAAACATATAAATTTGGTTATTTCACCAAAATGTTGAGGTTTTAATTCTTTATTAGCCTATGTAAAAAGAAACATATCACTGTATTTAACTTTTTTGAAAAGAATCCTAATATTTGCTTACATTTCAGATAACGCCATCTACCGGTAACGGCAAAAGTCCGAGATACAAAAACACAAGTTCCGTTTATTTGCTATAACACTCTTTTAAACTTCTTCAAATCAGTTAGGTCAAACGGGAGTAATCCTAGTTTATTTAAAGAAACAGTAGAACTGCTCCCACCACTTTATTTTACTAGATAGTAAAAAATGTGCAAGACTAAAAGTATTAAAGAATGTGTAAGGAATAAAATTTAAACATTTTCAATACGTCTTAATTTGTAAAAATATGAAGACATTCTAAATTTTAACATTGATTCTGACTGTTACGCCCCCTTGCGGACATTTTACAAACTCTAAAAGAATTTCCAACATTTTCTTGTGGGCACTTTTACTTGAATTTTTTTTACCCGGAAGCAATGACTACTGGTTTCTGAGATGTAGACGGCGGCCATTCTTTGTTGGCCACCCGGTACATGGCAGTTATTAATTTACCGCGAGTAAGACAGTATTGGCCACCATATCTGGGCCATCGTGTAGTTACATATAATAGATGGGAAGAAATACAACGTTTTCTGCCCTTCAACACTAACTAAAATTCCATATCTCGCAGTTAAAAAGGGTATGATAAATTGTTTAAAATTAGTACTCTACTGAAAAATATACGACACAGATTGAGTTTATTTCCAATCGAAGAAAGCGTTGCAGTAAGTGAGCAGATTATATGTACTAAATCCAGGTCGACAGTGTTTTTTATATTTTTGCTGACAACGAAAGGAGTGCCATCCCTGAAGGCGCCCTTGATTTAGTAGCTAGCAATAATGTCGTCAAGTTTGCACAAATAATTCCTAAGCATTTGATTTATAAAATATTCTTTGGCAACTGGTTTACTAGCGTACCCTTGTTATTTATTTGACCAAAACGACATTCTTCCTCTTGACACTGTGCGATTGAACCGTGTACCTGGTTGTCAGATGCCTTCAGAAAAAGAAGATATGGTAGGTATGGATTTACTGAATTCCATGCTGAGAATATATTGGATTAGAATAAGGTCTGAGAAATGGTATCTTAGAATATCTTTTTTGATATATGCGTTGTAAACAGCTAGCTACTCTAGAGGAGACAGAATGATGACTAGTAAACTTCAAGATACTTGTCACTGTTGCTTTATGTAAAAATAGGAAGCTTGCACCCACAAGAAAAAGAGGCAGACCTACTGCCAACCTCGAGCGTATCTACACACAAAAAAAAGAAAAGCTGCTGACAATAATCTGAATGGAGAGACAACAATAGAAATCGTTGCAAATATTCAGATTGTAAACCCCAATTATTTACATACATACTTACTGTTTAAAATGTCTAGTGCCACTTTGCTTAAACAAGAACAGATATTGTTTTGTTCGCTTTCATACAGAATGAGGATTTTATCTTTGTTATAAATGCTTGCTGTGTCAAATTTGGTACATACTATCTTTCTTAGATATGATATTTACACTTAATATTTTTTAAGATATTCCCATTAATCTTTGTCTAATTGCTTATCCTATAATTTTTTTCCGTCAAAACATAAAAATTCATGCAATAGATGGTTAATAGATTTACTTCCTTTTCCTATGTTTTTAAAATCAGATTGAACTTTAGAAGCACCTTTTACTTAAATTTTAATTTTTTTCGTCTTACCGTTATTTGCAAAAAGCTATTGTTATCAACATGGAACAAAATTAATAAAAAATTCGTCGATAAGTCACTAAAAGTTGTTCAACGACATTCAGACGCGAGAAGTGATTTATAATGGAAAATATCCTATTGAAAATTGTATGAAATGTATAGAAATCATCAGAAATGTTGACACTATATGTTTTTTATATATATAAGTTTATAAATTCGGTATATGTATCAATTTCTTGTTTAACCGTCGGTTGTTCTGTATCAATGGGAGAAAGGCAATCAGTGGGCGGGATTTAACAAAAGCTTAGCTTTCTCCTCGGGAAAATGTCGAAACTAATTCGATTTAGTTGCGGAATTGTTATCGGCGTTCGGACCGAACGATAGACGTGATGGTCTCACTTCCGATAAAACCTATTTATAAATATTACCCAAATGTAATTCTGATACTTTTAATGTGTCTGATGTCAATAGCTCCCGAGAAAAATCGATAGATAACGTTTCATCCATCAAAATATTTTTCTCCTTATTATTATATAAGCGGATATTGAATAACACACCTTATTCAATGTCAATCTTTATCTATTATTAACGAGAGTTTCTAACAACTGGAGTAATTGTAAATTTGTTACGTAAGTTGCCATACTGAGTTGTACTTCTACTTTTCAATATTGTGGTCTGGATTAATAGATTATGTTATTTTAGTTAGGAGAAAAACGATTTTTTCTCCTAAAACTGTTAGTTAAGGGAATCAAAATAACGCACAAATTGTAATAAACAACATATCTTAATCAATCGTGCAAGAATTTAAATAATCAGGAATAAGGTTAATTTGTAATATATTCAAAACCTTTTCATATTCAACAACTGCTTACTGATCTTAAGGAAGCGTAGGTAAAATAGTATATTAAATAACAAGTGTCATAAAACACAGCGAATTAATAGGAATTTCAAAATTCAGTAATTTTTGTCGTTGTGGGCAATATGTTTGAGGTAAATTCAAAATTTGAATTTATCGCGACTTTGGTATTCAGTATTTAATACTACTTAAATTTTTAATATAAAATGAGTTAAAATATTTCACGTACACTACCTGAAATTAGAGAAATTGCTGAAACTATGAGAAGCAGTATATGAAATTTGAAGAATGGTGTAAAGATAACTTCATGCTATATCAGAAAACGCTTTAATTATATTTTTTTCAATTACAATATACTAAGTATAAACAATCTACTTTATGGACAATTTATTCTATGCTTAGGTCTTGTTTAACTATAAATAAGGATGTAGATATATCACAGTATAAGAAATTACAAGCTTTCCTGAAAAGTTTATCTTAAGGTTACCTACCAAAAAATCTAAAATCTTAGAAGAAGTAGATGTGTATTATTAAATTTATACAAGAAGCAAATAATAAAACATATTTGGCAATGAAAGTATAAGTACATTTTTCACATCTATCGCAGCTTTGCATATAGTGGTATTAATTTGTAGGTAGTCTTGATAATAGGTTACAATGGAGCTTGTAGACGAGAAAAGCTGACCATTATGTCTCTAGACGACATTGACTACAAGTCTGACCCCATCATTATTTCTTTACCTATAACAAAAAATAATATTCTCGAGATTCTTCGTAATTACAGATACAATATAGACCAATTTAAGTAAGAAATTTTATAATTTATGACCTATTAATACTAGTCAAAAGCGCTTTTTCTTGACTTATCGCAATGGTCAATGTATTAATAGTCCAATGGGTATTAATATTATAAGCAAAATTCCGAAGATCGCGAGTTTTTTGAAATTCCCAAATCCAGAATTGTTACAGGGCACTGTTTTAGACGATCTAGTGCAACACATGTGCAAATCATGGTGGTGACGTGTTGACCTTAAAAATGTATTTCTAAAACTTGAAAAATTTTCGATTAACACCGTTCGCGCACAAATGATGAGATAAGGCAAATAATAAAGCAGAAGGATTTCATTGAAACTAGAAAGAAAGCGATTGAAATGGTTTGGCCATGTGAATCCAATAGAATAAAAAATTAAAATATTAAATACCGGCAAAGAAAATAAAATAAAGAGGGGAAGATCGAGAAATACATGGTGAAAGAGAAATGAGGAGATAGGAGAACGTAGAAAGAAAACACTAAGAGAGATGAAGAGACTAGCAAGTGATCGTGGGGACTGGAAGAAATGGAGTTCAGTCACGGAAAGCACAAGTCTGATGCACTAGTCGTGAAAAGAAGAAAAAGAATTTTTGTATCGACACACAGACCAATGTAGAATCATTTACAATAAGAAGCAGCCTATTTTATAATGAAATGAATAAATAAAATTAAAAAAAGTTAATTAAACTGTTTACTCTAACTAATATTTATTCATATAAACAACTCTTTATTAAACTACTACATACTACTTTCATAAAACTTACCAAATTTGTCCATATCCAAAATTATGGAGGGGATCGGAATGACGTATCACGGTTGAAGATATGATGGAAGGGTGTCCTCCTTGGATCAAAAATCGACCGGTTTTTGCGTTTTTTCAAAAAAGTTTTCTCCTTCGAGATATTCAATCTGTTTCGTTTTCGGTGGGACACCCTGTATGTTCTTTAAATAAATAAAAACCGATTACACAAGTATTTTACTCTTTTACTTTCTTATACTCTCTTATACTTTGTAAGTAAAAGTGATGAACATTTTCGACCTCGAGATTTTTGGAAATGTCGTGCGTTCTTCTGATACCGAAAAGATTGTTTTTAAAAAGTGTCTCTCAGACTCTCTCTCGCTCTCCCTCTGTGTGTGTCTCTCTCTCTCCTTCTCTCCCCCCTCTCTCTCTCCTTCTCACCCCCCTCTCTCTCTCCCGCTCTCCCCCCCTCTCTCCTCTCTCTCTCTCTCTCACTGTGTGTGTGTCTGTCGCTCTCTATATCAAACCCAGTAATCAGTATTATTATATTCTTAAAATCTGTTTAGAATTTCAGACAAATCGGTAGACCGAAAGTAATAGTTTACTTCAATGGAGAAATGACGTTTTACCAATATCTTGTCAACTACCTACTAAGCCTTGTCATTTTTTCTAATGGAACAAAAGTACTCAGAAGTGAATTTGAAATTTTTTACCGGAAGTAGTACTTTTACTCTTCTCGATAAATAACTTTAAAAGCTCGCAAGCCATGCTTTCTAGAACGATATATTGCAAGTAGAAGTATTTAGAGCATGATTTTGAATAATTTTTATGGACCGGAAGAGGCACTTTTACTCTTATCTAATATTTATTAAAAGTACAAAAGTATTTACAATTCGATTTTTCTATTAAAAAGAAAGTAAAATTTTAACTGAATGTAATATTTTTACTCACTTAATTCGGACAACTTTTGTATACAGAAATTTGCACAGGCGTATAAGAAAGTTGCGTGGTAGTCACACTTTATTTTTGCTAGTTTTGCCCTTAGACTAAATTTAAGATTCCATACTCGTTAATAAATATTATAATACGTATTTTCAGTAAACACTAAACTTACAAGAAAGAGCTTCACAAAGATTAGATAAGCGTAATTAATAGCAATAGAAAAATACATATTTATTCATGTGGGAATGGTATGGTATATTTAAAATGATATTAAATGTAACAATAGTTAAAAATAGTAACAAGAACCTGGGATTAAGTATTCCACAACAATCAATTTTAGCCCCATCATGAGTCATAACTATGCGCCTAATGTAGTTTTTGCATCTCCCCAAGGAGTAACTTTAGCAAAACCGGTAGTCAAATAGGAGATTCCAAACCAGTACTGTAAAAAAATAATTGTGTATATTATTATAATACTATTTTTAGTCTTACCTATAAATAAAAATAATCCAAAATATGTATTGATAATTGATTTCTAAAATATGTCTAATAATAATTGATTTTTCAAGTCAATTAAATCGATTGGATGTTATTTTCTCGATAAAGTATTGAACTTGAACTGTTTTACAAAATTATTTCGTAATACAGTTTCCACAAGTCATTGTGTAAATTTCAGCTTTCTTATTCTCTTCAATTTTATCTGTTCCTTTTCCTAATGCCGTTATGAGTGACTTCCTGAAATGAAGTATAACCCAAGATATTGCCTCTTTAATAATTCTATTTGCATTTCGTGTTGTAGTAAGGTACGGTAAAGAAACAAATTTATTGTCTTCACCTCGTATAGCTAACAGATAAGATCGCCAATTTTCTCATCAAATTTATGCTTTCTAACTATTATTTCTATTATTTCTGAATTGGAGGCATTGTATTTTCAAACGCTTTTTATAAAATTGAGTTTTCATCGTATATCTTTTATTGACTGTAAACTTAACAAACGATGGGTAAGAAAATTGAACACTGTTACTTAACTTGGCAATTTTAAAAGTTATAACAATAGTTTTCATCGAAACAACATAAATTTCTATAATATTATTAATTACTAAAGCGCATAAAAGTAATAATTGCTTATATTCCTTCAATTATGAGAGAAAAATAATAATTACTTATTATTTTTCTTCTTAGCCATGAACTTAGCATTCGAAATTTTACTGTTTAACTTTTTTAACAAACATTTATATGACCATTACATATATCAAAAATTGCAAATACTTCATCGACGTATCTAAATAGCAACATTGAAAAAACTAATATAAACTGCTTCATATTGCTTAATAAAAGAGGATTTAGAAAGAATTAAAAATATACAAATGCATAGAAACTTCAACTCAATCGTTTAACAGATGCCTCCCCAGCCCATAATTCGTAATAAGATATTGAGGAATGATGATACAACTATTTGTATCTATTATTATTAAATTATATATGTATTCAATGTAAATGGCAAGTCAAAGGATAGGCCTATTTATCTCTGAAATTTTTTTATAATTGTTGTAAGTTATGTGATAATAAGGCCAAAGTTCTAGAAAACTGGTTAGATTGTAGGTTAACAAAGTGCCACTTAAATTTTACGCAAATATCCAAAATGTATAAAATATCAAGAGTAATCATAACCACTAACTATATTTTTGAAGATTACAGAATTATTAACAAACTTAATATCATTTAGCGGAACATTGTATAGCTATATTTAGTATAATGCCTAATAAGCGCTTTCAAGGGATAAGATAATTCACCACATTTCCGTTACGAGGTTTATCGCTCAGTTGTTTGGCAATCTATTACAGGCTAACTCACAATAGGTCAATATCTTAAAGAAATATGTAAAATGAAAATCATCTTGGCGTAGTGACTAGATGACAGACATAACAAACTAAATTACAAAATGAGAAAATAGGAAAAGCAAAGCCAAGCCAATTTGTAGCTTATGTCGACAGTTCCACAAAGTATTGCAAATAACAGTCCACTACACCACACTACAGACAATGCTATACCCTGTCTCAGAATAAGAAGGAGTGATTCAAATATCCCGCCAAAACATGGAACACATAGCTTAAAATTTAATAGACAATTTGATTTAACATCATGACGAATGAGGTTAGAAGAACTGTATTAATTCTAACCAAGGATTTAGCTGTTTTGTGTTTCATTTACTACTTTCGTTAAAATGATGGATGTGCCGCTTTTCATTCTACCAATCGAAGCAGCAATACGAGTGCACGGCAATTAGAAACAGGAGAGTAAAGTTATAAACACAAGTAGGTGCATACATCTATAATTTGATGAATACAAATCTCTTAACATTCAAATCTGTTCATTCTAGATTTGCAAAAAAAAAAATAGAAGAATCTATGGATAAAGATATAGGCCCAATTTACAAATGAAAGCATAGACTTTGTTCTGAGCGTTTTGAGGAGGATTGCCGTTATAAATATATAATTACTGCACATTTTAGTGAATGTGCTATATCAACATGAAAATTGTGAATTAAGTCTATTTATTATTAAATATTTGTATCAGAGAGCAAGAATGAATCAAACATTTTATCTTTTATCAAAATGTCCTTAAGAACTTGCAGAAAAGGTTTTGTTTATTAGTTTCTATTTTAAATATCAATAAAGAACTTACAGATAAATCATTCGTATTACTGCTGCAAACCTTGAGGAGGTAAATTCAAGCAACTAGTCTTGGAAATTTGAATCTTACATACAACAGTAATAAATAGAAAAATTTACATCGGCTGAAGTTGTTTACACGATCTGCAAAGATAATTACATATACCTACACATTACTAATTATTATTCCCTATTAAAATTTATTTATTATAAAAATATATAAAGTATAACAAATATTTATTTCTACTATATATTGGAAATTAACAATAATTTAGTGTTCACATCATGTTAAAAAGAATACAAATTTACATGGTGGGTACAATTTTTTCAAATACTTATTGTAACATATGTAATTGCTTCTGTCAAACGTTCTCATATCAATTCAGATCCTATATGGAGTATTCTTAATTGCCTATATTTATCGGTATGGCTATTTAATCCTACAGGTTTTCAACAAAGCTTGTCGTGCACTCATTATACTTGTGGCAATCCAAACTTTTTCCCATATTCTCCACCAGATATTTTCACCTTTTTCTATTAGTTTTCTTTACGTTTGATATATCTGAAATATAACATATATATGAACATGTGGTAAAATAATTAGTATTTAATTAACACTTATTTGAAATTAATGTGTCAATTCTAGAATATGTGTGAGTTGTTCAGTTCATTTATGGTATGAACTCATCTATAGTTATTTTTGCAATGATATTAATTGTTGAATGTTTTATTTTTGCACTGACGTACAGTATTTTTGACATATTCATAAAATTCAAAGTTTCAAATGCATGATCACTTGTTCCTTCGGTCTTAAGCCGTCTGATCAAAGCATGCTCATGTTATACATAAAAGTATGGATTTTATTTAATAACACAATAATAGTATATTATGCAATGAGCATTTAATGATAGCTTTGCCATTAAATGCGAGTTGCATACACTATTTTTTCTACGACCCGATAATAAAACATTATTTTTTGAACATTCCATTTCATAAATTGAGGTTAAAATTTTCCATGCACCTTTGCGAATTTAGGTGGTAATAAATCGTTCGTGGTTACTAAGGCTTGTTCCATAACACTGGGCAACAAATTTTCGAAAAGTTCATGCTTCCAAGCTGAAAATAGTCATTTCTTAATGAATTCAATGTGCTGAACACGAAAATGACTAAGAAAAAGCTGAATTGGCTACGGGTTTTCTGTAATATGTACGCATATTTCAGAAAAAGTGTACTTATGTCAATATTATAATACTTGGTAAGAAAACATTTACGCATATTTCAGAAAAAGTGTACTTATGTCAATATTATAATACATGGTAAGAAAACATTAGTCTGCTTCCGGCTTTCGACTTCTTTTGGCCTGCCGTTTGTACTGGACTTGTGGAGCATCTCTACTGATTGTCCAACAATAGTCAGCTAGCATTGACGTAGACCATTTGCCTTGGTACCGTTGCTCCATGGTGGCAATGTCCTGATGAAAGCGTTCGCCGTGCTCATCGCTGACCTGCCCGCAGTTATCAGGAAATAAATCTAAGTGGGAATCAAGAAAGTGGATCTTTAAGGACATATTGCAGTCGAATTCATGAAACAAAGCCAACATATCCTCAACTAGACACTTGTAATTTTCTGCCTTGTCATTCCCCAGGAAGTTTGCTGCCACTTGATAGAATGCATCCCAAACCTGTTTTTCTTTACCTTGAAGAAGTTCCTCAAACTTGGGGTCTCGGAAGAGCTGTCTAATTTGAGGCCCCACAAAGATGCCCTCTTTAATTTTGGCTTCACTGAGTCGAGGGAATTTGTCATGCAGGTACTTGAATGCTGGTCCATTCTTATCCATGGCTTTTACCAAGTTTTTGACAAGACCGAGTTTGATGTGTAAAGGAGGAATGATGATTTTGTGTGGCTGTGCCAATGGTGGGTGCTGTACATTCGTTTCTCCAGGCTTAAAAAATGCTCTCGGAGGCCAGTCTTTCTTGATGTAGTGCAAATCGATTGCTCTGCTGTCCCACAGACAAAGAAAACAGCAGTACTTTGTATATCCCTGCTGCAAACCCATCAAGAGATACTACCTTCAGGTCAGAACATATCTGCCAGCCATACTTGCTGTAGTTAATCGTCTCCAGTAGCTGCTTTAGATTGCCGTAAGTCTCCTTCATGTAGACCGCATGTGCAATAGGTATGGATGGAAGCTGGTTCCCATTATTCAACAAAACCGCCTTTAGGCTCAGTTTTGAAGCGTCTATAAACAGCCGCCATTCGTGGGGATCATGTGCAATACCGAGAGCTTGTAGTAGACCATCAATATCGCAGCAGAACACAAGGCTTTCTTCTTTCTTAAAGAAAGATTCGAAGAGCTGATGGCGAGTGCGAAATGAAGTCACTCGGACATTCTGTTCCAGAAGATTCCACTGTCGAAGTCTTGAGGCCAGTATCTCCGCTTTGCTTTTCGACAGATCCAAATCGCGAACAAGATCGTTCATTTCATCCTGGGTAATTTTATGTGGTGCAGATGTTTCGTCAAAGCACGAAAAGTCATCATCCTTACTGCCACGTTGAGGAGAACTCGCCGACGCATGGCCATCATCATCGTCTGAACTGATAGAAAAATCTGTAGGAGGTTCTGGAATTGGGAGTCCTTCGCCATGAGAGACAGGTCGCAGAGCAGATGGTATGTTAGGGTATTCAACTGTCCACTTCTTCTTCTTGGTGATGCCTCCAGAAGCTGGTCGTACCATACAAAAATAACAGTCGTCAACGTGATTGGTGGGCTCCCTCCAAATCATGGGCACAGCAAATGGCATTGCGTTTCTTTTGCCATTAAGCCACTGTGAAAGATTTACGGCACAAGTGCGGCAGCATACGTGTGGGGCCCAGTCTTTGTCCTGGTCGCCTATCTTGCAACCAAAATACAAATGATACGCTTTCTTAACTGTTGCACTGATGTTCTTTTTCTGTGCAGCAAATGTCACTTCTCCGCAAATATAACAGAAGTTATTTGCACTATTAACACAGTTACGAGGCATTGCTACTGTTTAGTTACTTTACACTATAGCAATCACTTATGTATGCTAGAGCTTCGAAAAATATGCGCGAATGAACGGACATTGCACGAGTTAACTGTCACGTCGGCCATTTATAAATAAACTATAATTAGCTATTGCTTGATATTGCGCAATCAATTTCGCAACACTCTCAATGGAAACTTACAGTAAATGCTGCATTAACTTCTTTGCATGAAGGGGTGATGCAATATGACGCAAAATTTCGTAATTTCTCACTAAATTGCATTACATTATGCAATAGCATCTATACAATGGACAAAACGTCAATATCTCTTGAACGTGAGCCAATCAACTTTTTTCAATGTGATATTCGTGTTCAGCACATTGAATTCATTCAGGATTGGGTACTTTCACCTAAGAAGCAATTTCACTGTTGACCAGTGTAATTTCTGGTGGACTCAAATTTTACATTTCACATTATCTCTCATTTTTACCGTTTATATTTTCAAAAAAGCACAAATTTTTAGTACTTACTTGTAAATTGCAGAGAACTGTCACATTTATTTAGTTTGTATATCTGTCAGATATGCAGTCGCCATATTGAATATTGTTTGAATATTGGAATGTCGCATTCCTATTGGATATAAACTTGTATCGTAATGAACAATCTGTATTCCTACTGGATATAAACTTGTATCATAATGAAAATCTGTATCGTAATGGACATCATTAAAGTACAGCTTCGGTATATCTAATAATACAATTAAAGTATGGGAGTAGAAAAAGTATAATAAACCAAAGTAAAAATGTAAGATTCTAGGTTATGGCTTGGCTATAAACATAAAATGACGTTTTGTTAAACTTATTTTCCAATGTTAAACTTGCCTACGCAAGAACCAATGAAATACTTTAAAAACATACGCCATTTTGGCGCGATATTTGAATCACTCCTTCTTATTCTGAGACAAGGTATAGCCTATGTTAAAAATTACAAAAAGTGACAGATATAGATATTAATAATGTGAAAATATGTAACTTAAAATTGAATGTGGAAAATACTAAGTGTGAGTGACTACTATAGACTTGCATGTTTCAAACTCTCAGGTTTCGTCAGTAAAACTCGGCCCAAGTGCGTGTTGAAATAATAATATGTGTACAAAATCTTACCCTTAAGAATCCCAAACTTCAAAAACCTATTCATGTCCAATTGTGTTTAACAACAGTAGTTAGTTATGTACTGTGTAAATGCCAAATTCTTAGTAAGGTATACTATTAAAAACGTTCAAAATTCGTATTCAATATCTTAAAGAAAATGTATACAATGAAAATCATCTTAACGTAGTGACTTGATTGACAGACTTAGTATTTCTCACATTAATTTTACTTTACATATTTTCACATTATTAATATCTATATTTGTCACTTTTTGTCATTTTTCACATAGGCTAGCATTGTCTTTCATGTAGTGAGGTTGGCTGTTATCTGCAATAATTTGAGGAACAGTCGACAGAAGCTACAAATTGTCTTGGTAATTTACAAAATTATTATATATATATATATATATGCGACAGCAGCATTTCAGTGACACTTTCATATACGCTATGGGGCTTATGGTGACAATCCCGCCTTTTTGCGACCGGTAGGTAAAAGTCGTCCACTCTAAATGTTATACCCTAGCAGAAGTTTGGCTAGCACCACTGTTCGGAGACCTTAGGGGACGTGCGGGTGTATCAGCACGAAGTGGATATGGTGCAACATCTGAAATACAGCTGTCGCAGCTATTATGGGAAGGCAATATTTACAAATAATAAGATCGATATAAAGAAATCAATTCAAGCCTCATATGTAAATGAATTGAAAGAATTGTATGCAAAGAATAATATACAAAGTAATATTAAAAGGTATTTATTACAAAGTAATATTCAAAGGGCTTTATTCGGGGATTATCGGCCGTCTGTTGAAACAAAGTTTATGTTGAACTGCGTGTGTGAAATTTGAGGTACAACATTCTCTTAACTTTAGCCACTTTCCTCAACTATTGAATTTCTGTTGTCTGTAAGTATTTTCTCGTGTCTTTCTTGGAACATCCCGTTGTCAGTCCCATTTGTACATATGTTTTGTTTAATTGATATTGTTCCTCTATTCGACAATTTAATTGCATTATACAGTCTTGTGACTTTCATTGTATTTACTTCTATTCTCTCTGTTCCTTTATCATTATATTATTAACAAGACGGCGTAATAATACTTAGTTATAATTCGAATCGTAGAGGTAAGAACATTAATATAACACTAAATATTATCATAGGTACTGTTTCGATAAATACTTCACAAACATTGCTTATAGAATATATGGAAACCAGTAAAATAATTGTAATCGAGGATTCATAGAACTGAAATAGAGAGAGCAGATTATTATTCAACTGAAATGAAGTTTCCCAACAGGTTATGAACAGATTTTCCTTATAATATTGAAAATTGTATCAACTGTACTACTAACCCAGTTTTACTTACATTGTAAATAATTCCTTGGGTTCTGGTGCATTTTCGAACGACTTAAAGCTTAACAAAACAATACCTATACATAAGAAAGGCGATGAAGGTCTTACACAGAACTAGGAGCCTATTTTGTTGCTTTCTACATTTTCAAATGTTATTAAAAGAATACATAAGAACCATAGTTGCTTAGTTAAAAGAAAGAAGCTTATACAAAACTACAATGTAACATTTTTATGTGTAATTTTCAATTCGAGATGGACCTTGATTTCAAATACTTTCCTCGTTAGAGACGGCCTTACTTTATTTTAATGGTTAAAGGTGACAATGCCCGTAGTCAGACACAAACACTTAATTTTAATAGTTTGTTTATGTTATATATGCGTCTATAATTTGAATTTAAGTATGACAACTAACTGTCGGAATTTGAAGTGTTCAAAAGCTTAGCATGTACACCAACATTGATTACTTAATTACTTAAAAAACAGCCTACTTTAATGAGGTAGGATTTTGAAGGCACGGTAATTGGGACTCATATTAACGACTGTGACCTATGCAAGAGACTAGGTTCAGTATGTTTTGCATTAAAACAATTGAAATAATTAGTGAATATAGATGTTTTAATTAAAGATATGCCACTATTCAAGTTCCTTCCCTTAATATTTTGCGTCACATTAGCATGGGTTTCCTCGAGTTAGAGCCAGAGGAGTTTTTGATTGTAAAAAAAGCAGTACATAAGTTGGTGGGTATAAATGCCGAAACATCATGATGGGATTACTTCACTAACCTATTAACATACGCAAAGCACAATGAATACTCTACAATGCAAGTCGACGCTTTGGAAGAGGCTAGAAAAAAATGATCTTTTTATTAAAAATAGCATATTACATACCGAGGTAGAAAGTGTTTCATTACTGTCGAGAGATTAAGTAGTTAACCGAGACGCGAAACGTCGAAGTTAACTTTATCTCGAGACAGGAATGAAACTTTTCACCGAGATTTGTAAACTATTTTATTTACAACTATAATTATTATCTTTATTTGTAATAAAAATTCCGGTAAAAGTTTTGACATATTGAATCACAGACTAAACAACCCAGACCGGCAACTACTTGGAAAAAAGATATCCAAGATCTTCTATCCTTGTTACACATCAGTGAACTTGGTACGAAGATGGCGCTAGCAACATATTGGCGCGGAATTTGAAATTAGCTTGTTTCTAGATTATATGTACTTAATACGTTATTATTGTAATAGAAAAATACACACAACTATTGGACAAATCACACATACCTTGAGCGTGTACGTTTAAAAAATACAAATACATACTTAGATTTTATTATTGACAGAAATCTCTGTTTATTACTTACAGAATATAATATATGAAGTCACTCTAACGCTATATATTCCTATAAGTTTATATTACACTACAGTTCACTAATTTTCACTCTTTACCTATTTAATCATTAACTCGCGATCAATATCAACTTACTTATACTTAATATGATGTACAACAAGAAAGGATTATAATCCTTAAAATCTTACCGCCAGTTTGATCCAAATCATCACTCACAAATTGTAACAAATCTAAGAAACAAAAATAATCTAAATAGCGTTCAGTCGGCTACGAACAAAATAACTTATAATAATGCGTTGTTTAAATAAAAATGTTTTTGTTTATTAATGTTAATTAAATGATTCATTAAATTGTCTTACCAAATACCTACGAGGGAAGAATAGAACAGGAGAGATAATAAACTGGTGGGGGAATAGGTATTATTTAGACGGAGTTACCACTTTAAGGCCGGTCGTTATGGCAATATTGACCAATCATAGTTTATAAAATGAGTATTTTGAATAACTTGTCATATATCTGACACTACACCTGACATGTAACATACATATTCTATGCATTGAGGCGGCCAAATTGAGTTACCACATTTGGACAAATATTATTATTAAGGAGACTCTCTCCTATTCTATTCTTTACTCGTAGCCAAATACCATTCGAGCTTGTGTTTATTTCCGGAACAAACTTTATTTTTGACAAAACTCAAACTTTGTTGCTTAAAGGTAACACGACTCGGAACAAATAACAAAAGGTAAAACCGCTCAACCTTCGGTGTCGCGGTTTTACCATGTTATTTGTTCTCGTCAGTTACCAGCTTTCGTTCAAAATGAAAGTCTGTCCGGATAAACACGAACTCTTATGGTATTACCCCCGATAAGGCTTTGACATATCGAGTTGACAGGTTTGTGATTGACATTGAGGTTAGAAAATGAAGGCAGTAATAGAGGGCGGGAAGTAAATGTAGGCAGCAATAGAGGGCGGGAGGTAAACGTGAACAAAGTCACACTTCCAAACTTTTAAAAATTCAGAAATGTCAACATTAAGCATATGGTTGTAAATAAACAATATTTAACCATAATGGCATTCAATAAAATCTCTTAAAATATCAAAAAGCTACCGCTAGGGAAATTTAAAATAAAGATGAAGAAGTTAGTTACGTGTATCTTTACGTTTGCAATATTTGATTTTTTATTTATATTATTGACTTGTTCTATACCATTTGTATGGTCACAGAAAATAATAAATGTTATTATTATTTTGAAGACATTTTTATAAGTTTTTCATAAATACTATGATATGATATCTTACTGTAGCACATGCATTTCTTCCTAAATACAATAAATATGATGAATATTGTTTTATAACTAATGAACTAATTAATTAATAAATAGGATTAAACGATTTTTTAATAAATATGCTTTATACTAATTACACTGATGCTTAATTACGTGACATGTATTTTATCGGTATAAAGAGTATCAAAAAGGCACAATTACTACTAAGAAAGAAAAATTACCTAAGTAAAAACATGCTAATAAATGTATCTAATTTGTATATCCATAAAAAGAAGCTTTAACAAGGTCTTTAATTCCAGTTTTATTATTCCATAATTTTGTCATCTTACAGAAACGTTTTTATAATTATACCGTTAACCAAAGAACTAATAAAAGTTTCTCACCTTTTTACGTTCCGAATGAAATATAAAAACTTCTAGTAAAGACATCTTCCGGAACATCACGGAATCACCTCATTCCAGTAATATTATTTCCTTGTGCACTAGGACGAGTAAATGGAGGCGTTAAATTTTAATAACATATTTAATATTGCATGCTAAATGAACCGTCTGGCAGAGCTCAAGGATCTCTTAAACTAAATATTCAAGTCAACTTGCTTAAAAACAAAGAAAGTTTTGGGACGTTGAAAAGAGAAAATCCTCCAGCGAATAATAAAATTCGAATAGTTCCACACGTGTATGGAAATTTCAAATAATTAAATTACTGCTCTTGATATCAAGTAATTAACAGGTCTTTGGGATTATATTCCGCTCACGATACGATTAGCTAGACGTTTGACGATATCCCTTTTGTTACGCCAACATTATTAAGTAGTTTATATGAGAAACCGC
The DNA here is from genome assembly GCA_963170755.1 of Amphimallon solstitiale. Taxonomy (NCBI): domain Eukaryota; kingdom Metazoa; phylum Arthropoda; class Insecta; order Coleoptera; family Scarabaeidae; genus Amphimallon; species Amphimallon solstitiale. The sequence goes on along the minus strand of OY720679.1, from coordinate 28,863,931 downwards.
GAAACGAGGAATTGGTTTCGGTGTACTGGAAAACTAACGTATGTGTGCATACATTTATGTACAGTTGAAAACTTTCCCAATTTATATTTTACGTGTTGGACTGCATATGAATAGAATTTAATTTGTTTTCGAACTTTTTCGACGATTAAACTATCTGTAGTAGCAAATTTTATAATATGCTTGATATTTTGGAACATCAGCTATAAATGCCTCTCGATTGTTCTCTGTTATTATCAACATCTACTTTATTATTTAGCTATTGATTTTTTGTCGTGCAGCACTGATACGCGACTATTTTAAATTGTAAATTGTCTTTCAACAGAGATGGAACTATGGAACTTTTACCCTAGATCGTTATGTACTTCATTCAAATAACTTCTTCATTCAATAAAGTTTATTAAAGGAGTTATTGAGTATCTTGGAATTTTAAATTTGAAAGTCTATAATACATATATACGAGGTAGGCGCCATAAATTCTCGGCCTGATATACAAAAAAAGAAACTTGGAACAATATAAGAATTTTTATTTTTCAATGTAATCTCCCCCAACTACTATACATTCATTACATCGATTAATTAATAATTCGATACCCTTGCAACTCACTGTCATTTAAAACTACGTCCTCTAAGGTCCTTTTTTAAATTAGAAAACAAAAAAATCACAAGGAGCCATATCCGGATTATACGCATTCGCGTATGGCAGCTTGTGAAATGGCGGCAGTATGGACGGTAGCTTTGTCGTGCAATAATCGCACACCTTTTGTCAATTTTCCACAACGTTTTGCACTAATACTGTCCCTTAATTTATGCAATAAATATATGTGCGTAATATGTGCTGTTCACACTTGTATTGCGCTCGTTAAAGTCAATTAGCAAAATGGCCTCAAAATCCCAGAATAATGTGGCCATCACCTTTTTCGTTGATTGAACGACTTTCGCCTTTCTGGGACGAGGTTCATCAGGTCGCCGCGATTTCATGGACTCTCTTTTCGGTAGAGGATCGTAAAACAGAACCATTGTTTCATCCCCCATGACAATGGACTCCAAAATCGGTTTTGGGTCGTCTCGACACATGTTTAAAAACGACTGTGCACATTCAACTGCCATTCAAGTCGACGTTCACGTTGGGGAGCATAAAGAAGTCGTGGTACCCATCTAGCACTAATTTTATTCATACCCAAATGGTCATGGAGAATTCGGCGAACACTTGTTTCGGAAATGTTTGTTATCACTGCTAATTCCTTCACAACTGCGCGGAACCTAATTTTCGTTATTTCAGACATTTTCGTGCACTAGTCACGTTGGTTGGCTGGTTACTAAAAACTATTAGGCTTCGAACAGTCATATTAGAGTGTACACCTCGCGTATGTGCATGCATGACGTGACGGAGTTTGAACACGTTCGAACTTGTATAAGCCTGTCATGCCGAGAATTTATAGCGCATACTTCGTATATATATATATATATTCCCCAATACTTATTTCTTCCTATATATATATTTATATTTACTATCCCCGGGAAAAAGTACCATAGAAAAACAGTGTTTCTTTCTATTTGTGTTTGATGGAGGGGTGTCAATAGATAAACACACAAACGCATATAGCTAAATTAATATAAGAAATATGAGATATTAAAGCCTCAAGTGCAATGTAATTTAAAGACTTAATATTTTTAATGTGCTTTTTATGTTAACCAATAATAGCTATTACATAGTGTGGGCAAATGTAAGTATCTCACATTAAAAATAGGTTATAGTTATCCATTGTTTTGTTGTATATCATGTGATATATTTCTCTTTTATAAAAATAAGGTCTGAAAAAGATCGTAATAAGTGACCGAAACGTCACAAGCCAACAAAAAGCTGTTTTCATAAATTTCAAAACCCCAATTCTACCATCCGGTAGTAAAACACAATAGATATTGAAATACATCATCAGTTACAACTGAACTCCAGCAAATATATATATATATATATATATATATATATATGATATTAAATTTTTATCGACCTTTAATTCATATATGTAAATATATATTAATTTTATTGGACGATTTTTAGGTCGTTATACAAGTTTTAAATAATTTTAAAACTCGCTAATTTGCAGTGTTTGAAAATTATAATTTTCTAATTTTACCACTGACTATTAATTAATTAGGTAATTTTTTTTTAAATTACCGACACGGCTGAGATTCGAACTCAGGCCATACCGATTACTAGCCGGCTGCTCTACCAACTGAGCTACCGTTGGTGTCTGACTTCGAATTTCTAAATCGTACTGATATATGTATATCAAGTAACAGATGGAAATGAGAATGTATATATTAAGCACTGAACGTCCATGTGCTGTATATATGTGATATTAAATTTTTAAAATTTTTAAAAATTCCTAGTGTATTTCTTGTTTTTTATGTATTCTAAAATAGAAGAATTTGTTTTGGAATAGTAATGAAATGTATACAATGTTAGGAAGTAACTAAAGGAATATATTATTGTAATCTCAATCTTAATAAAACATTTTTAAAAATTCGCAATCATAATTACAAGTCGTCAGATATACAACTAAATTGTTACATAAAATTACATTATAAGAAAATCAAAAAAAAAGGTTGGTTGTTGATTTTTAAGTAAGAAAGGAAGATTTGTTAATAAGAAGCCGAATTGTAATTTTAAAGAAGAATTATAAAAGAAATTTTATTATCAACGTCATAAATACCTTAATTATTATACTATCATAATATTCTATGCGTTTGGGAGAAGAAGATATTGTCTTATCTATATCACTGGAGTATCGTGTTTTCCATTTGTTACTCTGGAATTATGCTGGCGATACCTGTAACATAAAGATAATAATTTAAATTTATAACACTGACATACCATAGTTTACGACTAAAATTACCAAGAATAGAAGAAATCCAGTAGGAACAATCTACAGGAAGAAATTCTGGTAGACAGGACTGACAAGGAAGCAGATAAGCTGTACAAATTCTGAAGAAGTTACCTCAAGTTACAGTTCAAAAGCACGTGAAGAAGAGTCATAGATCTAAAATTGAGGAATAAAACGTTAAGTAATTCATAGTCACTTTTAAGTGAATTCAATTTTATCATATAACCTCATTTTGCAAGATAAAGTATTTAAAAACATATATTCATATTCTTAATTGAAATAATTTATTAGAACATCTTAGATATGATTCTGAAGATAGTCCATCTATTGACTTAATTACAATTCATTGTTTACAAATTTATGAGAAGTTTATTACTGTTGATCATTTTTTTTCATTAGGAATGAGAGATTAAGTGAAAAGAATTTATTGAAATAAAATTAAATAAGCGAATTGAGTTATTACTTACATACCTTTTCTTGTTGTATTAACACATTGTTTCTACAATTAACCTTTATAACTGATACAAACATTGTGCTTTGTTAACCTTAAAGTGAGTCAGCACAATAGCAAAGTATTATAAGAATTGAATTTGTTAAGATGAAAAATAATGTTAAAGCAGCTTTCATCACAACGAGAGAAAAAAATAGCTATACAGGAAATTTAAATTCAATTTTCCTTAACATTTAAAATTTCAGGATCTAAGATAAATTATTGCTAAATATGTATTAAAAATGAATATTTTTCGTGGTTTAGAGGCAGTAATGACAAATTTGACAATAAGCTGTCATCTAAACAAATTCATTGACTATATGATGTAAATGTAAAAGTTTGAAAATGTAGAAATTGAAAATGTGAACAGTTAATAATAGAACTATGTTGCGATACAATCATGTGGGTTAATTTAATGGTCCTGGTTTACCAAAGACAAGCATCAAATAGGGCAAAGAATTTTAATATATTTATATATATTTTTAATATTCAAAAGAAACCAATTTAAAATTTCTTTTGAATATTAAATATAATATACGGCCAAGAAACATAAGTAAATAAATATATATATATATATATATACAGTGCCCGCGGAAAAGTCTGCACCATATGGAAAAAAAATTTACTCTTTTAATTTTTAAAATTATTTTTTTGTAGTTTGTTTTTGTATAATTAGAAACCAAAAACTAACCTAAAATATTTAACATATCGCATTTGCTTCAATGCGTAAATGTCATTTAAAAATTGCCAACGTCCAAACGTGCCAGTATTTGTCAAAATATAAGAAGATGCCATAAGAAAAAGTTGTTTGTACTTTCGCGGACATCCTAAATCCAAAGTTTCGTACAAAAATTTTAATTTTAATTTTTTTTTCATAATTTTGTAAAAAAACGCCTGTATATTTTTTAAGTGTCTTTTTCTCTCGAATTCTGATAAAAACCTATGTTACCATGTAATAAACAAAAAAAAACAATTTGTATTTCAGAATAAGGTATATTTTTTTTAAATAAATGATTTCGTTAAGAAAAGTGGAGGACATTCTTGGACTATTTTCATATTTTCGTATGTACCATTAAAAATAAATTAAAAAACATAATGTTCAAAAAAGCTAGAAAATAACCTTTTAAAAATGAGAAAAAAAAGTAATTTTATTTCAACTAACAAAGTTAATTTCAAAAAAAACCAATTCTAATTCTTAAAATTAAATAAATTCACAAGTAAGCGTAGTCAACAATTCCAATTTTACAAAAATACCGTTACTATACAGTTAAACTAAATGAATAAAAAAATTTTAACAATAGGTACTACATTTCTGTATGTCTCCCGTCTCTTGCAATACATTTGATGATCCTTCTAGAGAACTCTCTTGTAATGTTTACAAAACATGTGGCCGGAATTTCTAGGCAAACGTCACGTATTGTGTTTTCTAGATGTTCAATGTTTCGAAATGGTCGTTTGCGGTACACTTTCTCTTTTAGATACCCCCACAAGGAAAAATCTAACGGAGTTAGGTCAGGTGATCTCGCTGGCCATGGATACGCTGAATATCTGCCAATCCATTTGTCCCCAAATAATTGATTTAAATAACTCCTCACCGCCAGTGTACTATGTATAGATGCGCCGTCTTGCTGAAACCATAGGACAGATCTTTCTTCCAATACCATATCATCAATTAAATCGGTTATTTCGGTCATGAGAAAGTTCAAGTACCTTTGCGAATTTAAATTTTCGTGGAAAAAATATGGTCCAATCAATCTACCATAAAAAATACCACACCAAACATTTGTTTTAAAAGAATATTGGTCCCTGCATTCGATGATAAAGTTAGGGTTTTCATCAGCCCACCATCTGCAGTTCTGCGAACTCACCGTTCGATTGGAAGAGAACGTTGCTTCGTCCGAGAACATGATTTCTTTGGGGAAACGACGGTTTTCTTCGAGCTCTCCTTGAAACCACATACAAAAATCAAATCTTGCGTTAAAATCTCGTTCTTTTAGTATATCGACATATTTTGGCTTAAATGGACGGTACTTATGTTTCTTTAAAATTTTTCTCACTGTAGTCTCTTTTGCCCTAGTTCTGTTGAATATAGCAGCAATTGATGTAGTTTTATGCTCTACTACATCTAATAATACATGTTCTTCATGCTGCTGAACTTGCCAGTTTACATGTGGCTTCTTAAAATCATTTAGAACTGAACCGGATGACTTGAACTTATCTACAATACGACCAACAGTAGAGTGCGAAACGAATTTGTTAGGGTGTCTTTGATTAAAATTATTTGCCGTATCCCTGTTGGTTTTATTTTCTCCGTGAATTAAAATGATTTCTATTTTTTCTTCCATGGATAACATTTTAAAACAAATCTATTAGAGAAATACACAAAACTGACATTTATTTAGTTGTTTATGTCTAGAATTTGCAATTATTTTCTAGGCCTACTTGTGAATTTATCGAAGTTTAAGAATAAGCTTGTTATTTCCTGCTTTAGAGATACTAAAGGAAATTTTGCTTAAAACAGACAAGGCTAGGGTACATAACATGTTCTAATCTTACAACTAGTGTTATTTTCTAGGTTTTTTGACCATTATGTTTGAAAAATAAACATTTTTAATATACGAAAATATGAAAATAGTCCAAGAATGCCCTCCACTTTTCTTAACGAAATCTTTTATTTAAAAAAAATATACCTTATTCTGAAATAAAAATTGCTTTTTTTTTTGTTCATTACATGGTAACATAGGTTTTTATCAGAATTCGAGAGAAAAATACACTTAAAAAATATACAGGCGTTTTTTTACAAAATTATGAAAAAAAAATTAAAATTAAAATTTTTGTACGAAACTTTGGATTTAGGATGTCCGCGAAAGTACAAACAACTTTTTCTTATGGCATCTTCTTATATTTTGACAAATAATGGCACGTTTGGACGTTGGTAATTTTTAAATGACATTTACGCATTGAAGCAAATGCGATATGTTAAATATTTTAGGTTAGGTTAGTTTTTGGTTTCTAATTATGCAAAAACAAACTACAAAAAAATTATTTTAAAAATTAAAAGAGTAAATTTTTTTTCCATATGGTGCAGACTTTTCCGCGGGCACTGTATATATATATATATATTTCATGTATCCGCGTTATTTCCATTTTTTGATATATATATATATATATTGTTTTATATCCATTTTTCTTTCCTCCAATTTAATTCTCTAAGTTTTTGCAATATTTGTCTTTCAATTTGTAGTCTAGTCGTTATTCATGAACAATTTTACATCGGTCTTACGCACCCTCACAATACTACAAATATATGCTGATATTATTTTAGTATTATTTCTAATCCATGTTATACATATAGCATTCGCAGTATAATATTTAATCTGAGAGAGAAAAGTAATATTAAAAGTGTAAATCATAGAAATATGGGTCAATTGCTATATTTTCTATTACTATTGTCCCGGAATGTAAAAGCAAAGAAGAATAAAAAAATTGAGAATAATGTTTACATGTTGGACGTGTTCCACTATTCTAATTCTATTGGGAGCCTGCAAACATAGAGTCTACCCCAATATCTTCTACCACAGTAATACCAGTCAACCCCAACAAATATGCCACAGCATTGGTGAGCAGCAAGTGTAGGGATTAGGGTGCGCATGCCGGAGTCGCGACGACGGTCTGTCAAACGTGGCGTTTTGAACCAGGGCGTCGCCAATCCCGCAGCCGAGTTCTCTGCACCTTATACAGGTGGATATACTGCAGGACAACAGTTGGCATATAGGTAATTGAACGTGCCGGCAGGTCTACTGTTTTTGTGTAAATTTTTATTACTCCACGTTTGATTATTCGTCAGTTAATAAAAGATGGATATCGACATGGATTTCGGTAAGTCATTTTATTCTAAATTTAGTTTTCAATCACACACGTTGTACTGCACTTTCTCAATATTTGAATTTGTCTTTCGTTGTATTGTACGCACATGACAATATTTATCTGTCAATTATGTAGGTGCGTTTATAAAATTACGCCGACTAACTGTAATTAGCGGTAATCACTTTTAAGGTTATGACATATGATTTGAAAATGCTGTCCAAGTCGCGAAAGCGAATATCATATGTTCGTAGGTTGTTAATTTGTGAATGACGTAAAAGCAATTCGTTTACTATAAAATCTTTATTTAATTATCATTACACATAGTAAATAGTTTAGCTTTTAGTAATTAATAATAAAATATATAGTCATTTAGTTAACTTTCACAGATATTTTATATTTAATTCATTCAAATTTTATGACATTTTAATTATTCAATTTTTATAACGATTATTATTAATTATATATTATAATTAATATATAGTGGTGTATACAATTAATATTTATTTAATGTACATACAACTGCGTTTATTTTTGCAAAATGTGGAATCGTGTTGTTACGACTACTTAAAATTTAAATTTCAATTAATTTATGGATGTTTTTCATATAATTTATGTACTTAATTTTCTTTCCATTTAATGTTGCTGTTCCAGTATATTTTTCTATACAGACAACTATATTTTACAAAGTTTATTATTGTTACTACATCTTCCGTACAATTAATTTCAGCATAAGAGTAAAAAAAATCTATTCATATAGAGCAGTGTGCACACTTTTTTTTCGTTTTACAAGCATTTCCAAATATAAAATTAAAAATTAATTTAAAAATAATATTTAATATGACGTGCACGGTTCCTTGTGTAATTTAAATTTATATAGAAAAAATAAGCAAATATTTTACACTATAAAAAGTAATACAGGAAGTAAATTCTAATGTTAGCGTTGAATCTCAAATATTATTAGAACTATTTTTTTTTGCATATTGAATATATCAACATGCGAACATTATTACAAATTTAGATTTAAAGACTTTTATACTCTTAATAAATCTGCATAATTAGCGATATATTTACAAGCAACATGCTATTCCATAAGAATAAAAGTGTTATTATCGGCCCAAAATTCAAAATTTTTTTTTAACAAATTGTTCAATTTAATTTCTAAATATATATATATAGGGAACATCAAGATGAGATTTCATTAGACTGAAAATAGATATCAACTTCCTTATTTTAAATAGAATACCCTACTTTTTATGAGTGATTTGTATTTGCGACTTAATTTTAAGGCCAATTTGTCAAATAAACTTTGTCTCTAAAGTTAGCCACTTCCGCAGTATTTCAATTTTTTTAAAAAAAATTATAGCTGCAGGCTATTGCTCATAACAGCATTCCCAATAATTGAATGCCTGCACAGATTTAAAATTCTAGGTAATTATTTTGGAAATTATACTCCTACAAATGCGGATTAGACATTTTTCAAAACAATACAGGGTGATCAGAAAACAATGTATTTACTTCCCTATAATTAAACGTCTTCGTTTCAGAGTTATTTTGGAAAATGTATACATTCCATTAAAGTTTTATTTTGTATAATCAATTAGGCTATAGTAATTCATGTAAATAAATAAAAACACGTAGACGTATTACCTGTCATTAGTAACGTATTTACTGGTGATGACATGTCGTGTTTATGCCAAGAAATATCAAAATCGGTCAAGACTTACAGTCGAAAGCAAAAAAAAGTAGACAAAAATACAGATTTCTGTCATAGACTTTCTCAAAATGATTAGTGTAATAGCGTCTTCAAGGTTACTTGACAATATTTGGTTTTCTTTCAAAATTGACAACCTTAAACTTGATATGAAGCTTATTATAAAGATGCTTTCCATAAATGAAGATATTAAATGTTATTACACATTTGAATAACGGTTTCAAAAAGAAATAATATAAGTAAAAGCACAGATTTTAGAATTATTAAAATATGGCGAGATCAGCATAGAATTTGTAGAATTTCTGGTTATGACCGCAAAAAGAATATCAACAGCCGAGCAAGACCACCACATCACAAATGTGCTTATTGAAAATCCATTTACTACAGTAGTGAGAGCAGCTGATGTAAATAACTTTCTGGGTTTTGTTTTTACTGTCCAACGAAGAATTATAGAAGCTAATTTGCGGTCTATAAAACTACCGAAAAACAATTTGAATGTGACCCACAAAGAAACACGTGTAAGATATGCACTTGAACATCTGTCCCATCCATACATCGAATAGAGTGAAAACATCGTTCAGAGAAAATAATATCAATGTGTTGGATTTTCTGTCAAGAAGTCCTGATTTAAATATTATCGAAAATATGTGGGAGTTAATATGTTCAAAAAAATTAAATCAAACATCTCAAAATAGACAAGAACTGGTAGAAAAAGTTCACACAGCATGAGAGAATCAAAATCAGAATAATTGTACCAACCTTTATAACTCTATTCCAAATAGATTGTAAGAAGTTTTAAACAAAACGGTTCTATAACCAAATATTAATAGATGTTTTCTTTATGATGTCTTTTAATTAGTACTTTGATTCGTATTAGTAGTAGATGTTTTGATAATTATTTGATATTCCATAGAATAATGACTTGACACAAATGACAAGAAAATAAAGCCAGGTTTACAAAGTACGATATCTCTTGTCTACTTTTTTTTTGCTTTCGACTGTACTAAGAGTATCTTAAGCAATCTATTAAAAAATTGAATTTCCTTCGGATCTTTCTTGCCGAAAGCAACCAGAAGAAAAGTCGTTGTTGATAGTGAAAATGTGGAGGTAACAGCACTTACTTTACAACACGTCCTAGTAATTTTCTAAATGCAGAAGCTGAAGTAGGTGTATCCACAATGATCATACATCGAATTTTGAAAAAGAACAAGTGGCATGCTTACAAATATCATCCTGTTCAACGTATTAAATAAGCCGATTTTGTAACAAGAGCGCACTATTGTGAGTGGTTTTTAATGAAATCACAAGAAGACGATTTCACAAAAAATGTTATATCGACAGACGAAGCAAAGTTTTGTAAAAATGGAATATTTAATCGAAACAATAGCCATTTTTAGTGGAAAGATAACCCTCGAGTTGTTGGGCAACGGCGTTTCTAAGAGTTGTGTTTCTATGTCGTATTTTGTGCTATGACAAAATATTTGCTTTGTATTTTTATGAAGAAAATTTAAGTACACTGTTGGCAGAAGAAGCTCGTACTTTATGTCTTCAGATGGATGGTGCACCAGCACATAGTACTAGAGCTGTTGGATAAGTATTAGACAAAATATTTTATGATCGGTGAATCGGATATAGGTTTCCACGGCGATCATCTGATTTAACGTCCCTAGCTTACATTATTTGGGGCTATGTTAAAGATAAGTATACGGTATACCTGGTACCACCAAAGAAGATATGATGGCCAGAGTGCGAGGCGCGCTCTATAATCTAGACGCTACATTGATACAACGTTGCCATACGTACGAACATTTTAGACAGAATAAGAAAGAATTTAGATAGAGGTGGTGATGTGTTCGCAACATTACTTTAAAATTATTAGAAACTATTATTAATACTAATTCTTCTTGATATTGTTTTCATTTAAATGTTTCAGGACCTTATTAAGTAATGACTTGTTTTCTTATTATTTATTTACGTGAATTTTCATAGCCTAATTGCTTATACAAAATAAAACTTTAAAGAAATTGATACATTTTTGAAAATAACTCTGAAACGAAAACGTTTAGTTATAGGGAAGTAAATATATACTGCCACTAATTTTGAACGTGGAATTCAATGAAGTTGAAAAAATGTAGGTTGCTATTTAAAAATAATAAGATATTGATATTTTCTGAATGAAATGTTTAACATTGTTTTCTGATCACCGCGCATTATTTTGAAAAGTTTATAATACTGCATTTGAAGCAGTATAGTTTCCAAAAGCATTACCTGGAATTTTAAATTTGTGCATGCATTCAATTATGTGTTGCGAATGTTGTTATGAGCATGCATCTATCATTTTTTTTACAAAAATAGAAATAATTCGAAAGAGGATAACTTCAGAGGCAATGTTTATTAGACAAACTAGCCTTAAAATTAAGTCGGAAATAAGATCAATCTTAAAAATGGGGTATTCCATTTAAAATAAGGAAGTCTATCCATTTTTGGTGTAACCGCCAGAAGCGAAAATTCGAAACGATTTTAAATCGAAAGAGAGTAATGCGAAACTAGTATTCCCGAAATTTCAAAACTCAACTCTTATTAGTTTTCTGTATTGGTCTAACGAAATCTGGTCGTGATATGGCCTGTACTAGTAAATCTGTTAAATGTATAATAAATGAGATATTCGCAAATAATTATCTTTCCATATATGTATTTGCGATAAGAATTTCAGAAAAAATGTTTAACATGTTTTTGTTAAATTCACCTAGGAAAGTTTCATATTCTTCGGAAATGTGTCTAAACTTAGTTGATGAAATTTAATTTTTCACTGATGTAAACTTCTTCCGGTGTACAGATTTAAATAGAACTCTACTCGGATCATCAAAGGAGGATTAAATAGAAGCTTTACTATTGAGCACTTAAGCCGTTTGGCCGCTGCAATGCTCACAAGCAACACAAAGAGCGAAAAAAATTTTCAAATATTACTTGCACTAGAAAAATTAGTTACATATTATATATAAAACATTGTGGTTAAAGTTATTCTGTCTATTCCTTGATTCGATTCAAACCATGAATAAAGATTTGAATTTATGACAATCTGCTAGCTTCATTAGTCATGCGCCAGTCCTATAAAAGGGAGTTATTAGGTAATACGAATGCCTTTTTAGGCGTTAGTTTCTATATTAAGGGGATATTAAAGCGGTCGAAAAAGCAAAATATCGAATTTATCAGTTTTTTCACTATTGTTCAAGATAGAAATGTGAAATTTTCTGTACAATTCCAATGTAGATATGAGTACACGGAAAGGTTGTCAGATTATGTAATTTTTTGTCACAACCATCTATTTTTTTTATTCCAAATTAGAGTAAAATGTACGTTTGTTTCTCGGTCAAAATCTGAAATAATTAAATGAAATTGATCAAAACGGATGTAATTCCCGTGTAGACCAATGTTTTCTTGTGAGATATAGCTTTTTGAATTGCGGAAAAATGTTTAATTTGAGTAATTAAATTAAGAAATTCCGGAATGGTGCGGTACTGAAATATTTGTATTTTAGCAGCGCCTTCAGCTGTATTTTTTCTCTGTATTCGGGTGACTGAAAACAACACATTCATTTCAAATATATGAGAATGAGATGGCTTGCATTTGGCTCCTCCTACGGGCTAACACCTACAAAAGCAATTGTGGTCAATTCCCAAATACAAATCGACTTTAATATCCCCTTAAGGTGTTCCTTTAATTAAATTATTTAAGCATAAAATTTCTATTTCTTTAATTATAACTATTCCAAAAATCAATTGTAGATTAAAATAAGGAATAATTAGTATTTATTGATTTACCATAATGACAAAACTGGATCCAATTTTGAATGAGATATATGTAAATATTTCATTGTAATAGCTAGTTAGGACGCAGAGACTGTGCGCGCTATTTATACAGGAACGTTAGCTTTTTCGTAGCGTAAGCAGCATATTTAAAATTCAACTTTCAACAGGTCTCTTTAAATATTAATGACTAGTCGTTTCTGCGCACAGTAATCGAAATAATATTTACATTGTTGTACATAAAGCATAAGCTTTAAGTAAAGGACGTGGAAAACAAAAGGCGACAGTGAAATGGCACGTGCATGACGGTATATGATACGTAAGAAATTGAATGTCTTGTCTCCACTATTCGTGACAAAAGACCGTATATCCCGAATGGTCGTAGAGGATACAGTGTTATCAGAATACGTCATAGGCAACCCTCATTTTGTCGATGTTATAAATAGTGTGGATCTTGCTGTATCACTCATTCATGAAAGGCTTATGCAATGATTTGAGTGAATGGTGTAGTGTTTCTCAGCGGAAGATCTACACGGTACCCTCATAAATATTAATATATGCGAAATACGAGCTTCTCCATGTTAGATAGTTTAATATTTTATTTGATTTAGGTCGCATAAATCCAATTGCCTGAATAGAATAAGCTAAACTGAGTCTAGCTTTCATAACTAGATATGATACGTTCTTCAAATTATATTTCAAAATGTGCAATTTAATCGCTACATTAGTTTATTATATTTATAAGTACTGGAATATAATTTTGATATTTATGCTAGCAGTTTTGTAGTTAAAAGATTTGTAGCACAATCATTTGATAACATACTGCTGTAGTATTAATTTAATCACAATCATACAAATACATTTGAATCTTAAATACATCTTGGAATTAAATATAAAATATGTAGACGAGCTTAAAAAAAGTAATATAATTCTCTAAATTTTAACTAATTTTATTATTCGTTTATTCAGTCTTAGGAAATTGTAATTATGCTTTCTGCATGGCATTTACAACTTAATTAGATAAACGTTATTATAGCTAATACCCCTGACTACGAGCTTTTCTTTTAAAAACAGTTGCTTGATGTGATTTAGTAAAATTTAAATATTCAAAATCATAAACACTCGATGACCTGGTGGACGCGGACACCTTACTGACGATTGTGAGGGCGTAAGTTCGAATCTCGCCCGTAGATAAATCTGTATAACTAAATTTATCTAATTAATTTATCAGTGCCAAGAAGAAAATAATAACTACAGTGTTCAAGCACTGAAAACATTAGTTTTAAAATAATTTAAAATTTAGTAAATACGCCAAAGGTGTACGGTTTCGAATCTTGACATCGACATCCTACTAAATCGCATCAAATATTGGTTATTAAGAGAAAAACTGAGGGGCTTTGTCTTAACAACTAGATGCATAGAGCACCTGACTAGCGATTGGAAGGTAGTGAATTTTAATCTCACCTGTAGGTAAATATTTATATTTAAATTTACCTAATTAAATTATCAGTTCTAACAAAAAAAAATATTATTACAGCAATATAATACAGTAATTTTGAAGAAACAATGTTTAATTTTGGACTATAACATTTACAGTGTTGCAAAGTGTATAGCAATATTCAGTAGAAGAACAATAAGAATAAAATAGATTACCTATTTTTTTTTGTTGTTAAAAAAAGAAGCGTCGATCTTTCAATCTGGGGTATATACGATGTTCATCAATAAATAAAATTAAAAAATTGTTTAAACAATACTTTTATAACGTAATATACATAAAAAATGGATAAGAACTTTACCCTATCTAATAATATATAAATTTAATGAAATAATGAAAGTTCATTTATGAAGTACATGGATTCAAAAGATGCAAATGTTGTACCCAAAAGTGTAACACCACAAAACAAGAACACACACAAGACATTAAGAAGTAGTCATAATTCGATATGTATAAATATATTTATCTTCGATATTAATAATCTGACTGTATGTAGAACAAAAAATCAGAATTATTGTTAAGTTGTATATTCTTAGTTTTTTGTAAAATATGAGGACTGGTTTACTTACTTATCAATACTAACCTTTATAGATTTAGCAAACACTGAATTAAAAAGTAAAAGAAATTACTGACATTACTATTATTATAGTACAAAAAAATTTGGTCATTTATCATAGTTTTATATAATTCAGTGTATACTTACATACGAAGTTAAAAAAAATAATTACATATTGGTGTGACCTTTGCAATTAGGGCTCAATTCTATAAGTTCATTATTACAAACTTATCTAACACATCCCGAATTCAAAACTCAAGATGTCTAATTCGAATGCATAAACACAAAATTAAATAAAAATAATAACAAATTTTAAATAAAAGTACTAACCTTGTTATCTATCTATATAAGTCACCATACACTAAACAAAAACACTGTAATTATAAAATATAACAAAATCACTTTATATTGTGTAACTAATTTAAAAAAAACATATTGTGTCTGTATCCTTATTCTTAAATTAACGATAAATTATATAATAAGACGTCCTTTTTTTAAATTAATTATAGACTCCGGAATCTTTACAATCACATGTAGCCCACAACCATCATGCCTTAAAATAAAATCTTCCGGCACTTAATTAAAATAATGCCATTCCCTAAACATAGTTCAAATGTAATTATTTAAATTTGAAAAGTATTCTAATTTCTATAAAATTGTTTGTTAGAAATTCAAAGCCCAACAAAATATTATTTAAAAATTATTAGTCCCGTAAATTATTTAATTTTAGTACAGACACTGTACGTTTATTTGTATTCTAATGCGATTTTCATGTGCAAATATAATCCTCCGAAATGCCCCGTGCATCGTCTTTTATAAAAGTCGTCCTTAATAAAAAAAAATTAGACATCCTTTCTTATTTAAGATACATATAGCCAATTCCATATTATCAAAAATCACCGACTACATCTTGAAATGTTGTTAATGCATTAAAGATTGTAAACAAACAATTATATAGTCAAATCAGTGTTAGTGCATTAAGCAAACATACAGAAATTAAAGACATTTCAGCATTAAATTGTGAGAATGTGTAAATTACTACCTGAACTTCATTTAATAATGTAGGTACAGCAACAAATTTATGCACCTGTTGCATTATTTGTATCGTTAAGTGACACATTGTGGCCATTCAAAAATGAGATTATAAATTTCTCTATTACTGTTACAATGATTCTTAAACAATTTTTGCATGTTATTTGGACACTTAATTCTAATATTTCTTGTCTCATTTCGCATAGGAAATAAAGGAAATATATCCGTAACCGTTGAAATGCTTTTTCTTGGGCCCCCTCATGAGATTCTACCCATTAAATGGTTTCAGGTGTCACATGTATTCACGTTAAAATTACAAATAAACAAATTAGTTATCCATATACCTGCTATACAGGCATCATTCAAATATTAATTTTAGAATTAAAACTTTAACAACATTATTACATTGCTTTACTTATTATTGTAAATTGTTGTTAAACTAAAATAAAATTACTGAATCCTAATTCACTGTAATTTAACAATACATTTTTACATACATTATATTGTGCATAATTTAATTTTAACCTAAGACTATTCTAAAAATGTAAAATAAAATTAAACATAAATCTAGTTGTGGTCTTGACAATATTTATATACAGCCTATTTCTAATAACAAGACCACAGCAATATGTACATATTTTTAAGTAGAAGTTAACTATATGTGTAATGTACACTCCTTATATTTTTAATATAACTGAATACTTACCAAGAATAATGAGTTTCATTATAAATAATTTGAAATATGATACTAGTCTTTAAAATTTGAATTATCATTTTGACGTAATTGGACGCAGAATTTTGAGCAGAGAAAGTTCAATCCCTACAATGACCTACAGCTATCCCGCATTAGGACAGAATAATTCAGTTTTATATACAAATAAAATAATTGAAACCTGAAATTCGACTTTGATAAGACGTATATATACAAAACAATTTTTCGCTGTCTGCATTTTGCAGGAACTCAATATCATCTCTTCCAAAGGACAATTTTTGTTTATTTAGGAGATGCACTGTCTACTTTCTGATTTTGTTGTATTTTATTTAATAAAGATTATTTAACATGATATAATTTTATATACATTACAACTTTATTTTTTTATTTTTCTTGAATCTGATATTGTTTCGTAACCTCAAAACAACAACAAACATAAAATATAAGTTATACTAATAAACAAGTGTAAACTACGTACGAATCAAAACTGTTTGTAGGTGGGTAGTGTTACTTCTAAGTCTAATTACGCTAAATTGCATTAATATGTAACAACGTCGATCTGCGTCCACTTCAAAATACATACAAGCCTGAACTCGTTTTTATACAGGTTGATTATGTTAATTGTAAATTGGGCGTTCTTTAGCCATTAGTGACAGTCATGATTATCTTCTTTAATATCTGCACTATTTATTACCAATAGTCCTTTTTATGCTTTCAGTCATAAAAAGCATGTGCAACCATATATGACACTTCTCTTAAATATAATAGAAGTGCTATACAGGTTTAGCCTACGATTATCTTGCGTGGGGCTTTCCGTACAAAACACGAAAGGAGTTGCCAAACCGTATCTATCTAATGGATATACATACGCGAGCCGACAAGTAGAGCTTCAGCGAAACAATTTTAAATTCAATCATAAAAATAATAAATCTGAAGGAATTCTTATAATATTAACTTAAGATCTTTTTAAGAATATTACGTATGGGAATAGTACCTAAAAATGAAGATAACAACCCCTGCAATATGCGCAGATGCATTATATTGGAATCTTATGATCGTAATGATCGTCTAGCGTCGATCAGTACGTCGTGCCCACTGCCCACATGTTTATAAATACTGGCAACAAAGTTCGTTTCAATACATGCACTTTAGTTCGCATGCAAGGTAAAAACAGACCGAACCTGTATGTATTGGCACCATTTATTCGTCAAGAAATTACTATGCAGAAAAACTGCACTATTTTAACCTCCGCAGGCATGAATGATTTTATTGGAGAGTGCTTATAGTTACCACAACAATAATAATAATAAAAAAAAGATTTTCCCATATGACAGTTTTATTAAATATGAAATATAATGGCAGCATTATATTTAGTTTTATTGCAAAAACAGGATACATGAAAATTTGGGTCTTTTTCAGCCAGTTGTAATATCCATGTTCATGTTTATTTATATCTATACTACAAGTAACTTATAAGGAACTAGATATAAATTAGTTGTTAGTTAAGCTTTATAATGTACATATATGATATGTTCATAATTTTAATGAAACTCGGATTCTTCCTGGACTTTGTTTTAAGCCATATTCTGAAGCTGCTTTAAATTTGATATTGGAGGAGAGAAATCATATCTTCTTTCAATTTTTTGAAACAATGTAATTTTAGACGGATATGAATAATTTCACAATAAAAATAAAAATATTAAATTCTCACATCTAATAAATGTAATTATGCAAATCATTGTATTAAAACAAGGCATTACCTTTCAATTGGGGTTAAAGATTCTGACATTCTATATTCTGGATCACAAGCGTTTGTGCTTGGATTCCCGTTATGAAAGTGCAACACCTACGTATTTTCATCGTTTTAAATTTAGAAGTTTCGTTCTTTATAGAGAGTACGAAAACTTTGTTGTGTAAATTTCAATGTATATACAGGGTGATTCATAATATATGCGACAAACTTTAGGAGCTGATTCCTGGGGTTATTTTGATCATAAAAGTTCATAAGAACATATGTCCAAAACCGCTTAGTTCAGAAGTTATACAATGTTAAATAGAAAGTTAAAATAATAAATGGTTTTATTATAAATTAACAAAATAACTTATAGTAACTGTTGAAATTGACCGCCCCCAACTGTACTACAAGCTGCTATCCTCCGTAGTATTGACTGGCGAGTCCGTTCGAAAATACCAGGGGTATTTCGAATTGTTTCAAAAGCTGCTATAATACGATTTCTTAGTTCATCGACATTTTCCATGGGAGTCGTGTAAACTAATGATTTAAGGTGGCCCCAGAAAAAAAAGTCCAATGAATTTAAGTCTGGAGACCGAGGAGGCCACGGTTGTGGACCTCCCCGTCCTATCCACCGATTTGGATACGTACTGTCCAGAAACTCGCGAGCAAGTACACTAAAATGCGCTGGAGCACCGTCATGCATAAAATACATTTGTAATCTTAACTGCAACGGAACTTCTTCCAGCAGTAGTGGTAACTCCTCTTCAAGAAAATTGCGGTATACCTTGCCATTTAACCGCATCGGTAAAAAATGTGGACCTAACAAGTGATCTGCAACAATTCCGGCCCACATATTGACAGATAATTGATGCTGATGACGGGCATTCATTATTTCTCGCGGATTTTCTTCGGCCCATATGTGATTATTATGAAAATTAATAATCGCGTTTCTAGAGAAAGTAGCCTCGTCGGTGAAGAATATTTGAGCCAAATGGTTAGGATTTTGTACGACTTCGTGTTGCATCCATTGACAAAAAGCTAATCTTTGTGGAAAATCTGCTGGCAATAGAGCCTGCACCCGTTGAATGTGATATGGATACAACAGTTGATCTTTCAATATTCTCCAAACTGTGGCCTGACTAATGTTTAAATCAAATGCAATTTTTCTGGTGCTTGTTGTAGGATGTTCCTCAATTTCATTTAATACCATTTCATCAACTTGTGGAGTTCTCACTGTAGATGGGGGCTCGCTATCAGTCGTCCGTTTTTTAAAATTTCCCGTTTCATTAAGACGTTGATGAAGACGGGCAAACATGGAATGATGCGGTATGATACGGTTCGGGTATCGTTCTGCATAAAGACGTCTAGCAGCACGCGCATTTCCATTGGCAAAACCGTAAACGAAATGCATATCACACATCTCAGCATTCGTATAATTCATTTTAGAAAACAGAAACTGGCAATAAACTGAATGAATACTCTGACACTATTGACAAATATTGAAATGACAAATAAACAATTCCAAAATACCGTACATAATCACAACACGTGCTTCTTGAGCAACTGGTAAACACCAACTGATTAGCATCGACAACGCGACCACTACGCATATTAGAGAAACAGACACAGAATTGTTTACGAGCTTGTATTACAGTTGGGAGCGGTCATTTTCAACAGTTACTATAAGTTAATTTTGTTTTACTAATTATTTTGTTAATTTATAATAAAACCATTTATTATTTTAACTTTCTATTAAACATTGTATAACTTCTGAACTAAGCGGTTTTGGACATATGTTCTTATGAACTTTTATGATCAAAATAACCCCAGGAATCAGCTCCTAAAGTTTGTCACATATATTAAGAATCAGCCTGTATAATACATTACAACTTTTCAAGATCGTATGTCGGTCTTGTAAAATACAGTTTATTATTATATCACTTCCTCAAACCTGATGATTGTAATATAGCACTGACATCTATTATACAAGATTTTACCACTATAGTTGACTTTGCCGCTCATTACTCATTGATTATAAATTAATCTACTTCAAGTCAAGTCAAGATGCGGACATCCAGATTTATGATACTAAACTAACTCTCAAGTCTCACTTGCCCTCAAATACTTTCCTCATTAGACTAGGCTGTTTTTTAAATCTTTTAAATAATCAATGTTGGTGTACATGCTAAACTTTTGAAAACTTCAAATTCTGACAGTTGTCATACTTAAATTCAAATTATAGACGCTTGTTATTATTTACATGACATAACCAAACTATCAAAATTATGCACTGTCACCAACCATTAAAAAAAGCATTGCCATCTCTAATGAGGAAAGCATTTGAATTTGATGGTTATGTTAAAAACATACAAAAAAAATTGTATGTGCTTGTTCAGTGTCTGTATCTATAGCTGGTATAAGGTATGCAAAAGTATGATATACTGCATAGACCAACTGGAACTTCTTTGGAATTAAACCGATAAATCAAGCGTTACGCGACATGTTTAGCTACACCATGTCTCCCACGAATCCTAGACTAATTCAATATGTAAATAATTATGAAGCAATTAATTGCTCGAGGATTTATGTTCATAGGAAAGGAGTAATTTTATGAACTCTGAAAGTAGACCATTTCATAGCCCAATCTTAATTATAAGCTATATCCACAAATGTTTAGGACAGATTATTGAAAAATAAAATAACACACTGTTTAGAAAGCAAGTCTGTAGTATAAAATGATCCGCTTGACTTCAGAAAATACAAGTCAATATCCCTGTTGTCATTGAATTTATATAAATAACTCTGGATTGTTCTGAAAAAGGTTTCTATTTCATATCGGTATTTATTTTCCTGGGTAAAGAATTTGATTTTAATATCAGTAATATCTGGCTTATTGAGTCTCATTTCCAGATATGCAGTCAAGCGGTTTACTAGAACGGTATCTATTCAGAAATCTTGCGCATAAAAACTATGGGGTTCCACAAGGCTCTGTCCTGGGACCAATATTAGTTTTTGTACATGTCAGCGATTATTCAGCTAATTTATTGTTGTATACAGTTCGCAAACCAGTATGGCATAACATTTTACAACGACAATAATCTATAAAGTTGTATAGGGCATTTTAACATGGGGTCACACTGCATGTGACATCATCTGTTTGTTCTGCAAAGGAGGGTTGTGAACATTGTGCCATTGGATGGGGGATGACTGTCATGATACATTTATTAATAGTGCTCTGATAGTTGAAACCAAACTATCTTATATTATCTAAAAGTCAAACAGGACCCATCTCATTGAATTAAATTTAAAAAAATATATGTACTTCTCAAAAATGCGTCATATTGATTTTAAATCTGTCGGTATTTAAACATTAGTACTTTCAACTAAGACGGTCTGTACAACTTAATCATATTAATGTATTTTTATTTCTTATATATATATATTAAATTTTATTAGCGTTTAAGGCAGTCTGATACTCCTTGAGTTATAAATGTCAATAAAACCATAATATTGTAGTTAGCAATTCAGTGTTATCTTCTTGAGGATTTGGTAGAAGCGATTTCATCAAAGTTTATATCATTATAGAAAACGCTACGTTTAATTCTGAAATGGAAATTTAGCTGAAGAAATCTGCGGATCAGTTTTGTTCAGTACTGTTAAACATTGCCTAGACATTCTCGCATATCTTTTAGTTTCATTTAATTATGATTTTGATTTTTTTTATTTCGTTTGAAAGTAATTTAAATGTTCGGTTCAATATAAATACATTCTAGACTAAAAATAATATCTAAGATTAGCAAAACATGCTTTTACTAACAACAAGTCATTTTGTTACGCCCTTCAAATAAATTTCGAACGTTTCAGAAACATAAATTATAATACAATTTAGTTTAAAAATACTTACTGGAGAGCGTTAGAGAAAGTAATAATTTTTGTCAATTGTTAGACATATACGTGCTGCAAAAGAGATTATTTAAATTTATGTTCAAGTAAGTTGATTATTCATTATTCTGCATCGGAAACGATTACGGTGAAAACTTATACATCTAACACAGATAGACGAACTTAAGAATCATAGTATGAAGCCCTAAATGTTCACATGCACATATATCCATTACTAGGGACGAGAAAACAGAGACTAATCACCTGAAAGATTATTTTTACGTTAGGATACTGTTATTGGAGGTTTCACTAGTGTTGATCGATTAGTAATTTAATTAGTTATACTGTATTACCTACGCAAATTCATCGTGTTTGCTAAAAATCACTTAGTATATATATTGTATATGTAACAATAATAATATTTTCATATAACGGGCAAGTAGTAGCTAGCTGGGATGCACTGTAGTGATAAAAACAACTACAATTAGAATTGAATATTTACCTATGTAAGAGCCTGGGCCAGCAGAATGAATGCAAATATGAGTTGCAGGAGATCGAAAGTGTAACTCTACCCCGTTGATTTGAGGACCTTATCAACAGTTCCATTTCTCTAATCTATGAGCTGGCAGGAACACATAAAACAATACGACCACAAAAACTACTAAATTACAAAGTGTTTAATCATTGCGTACATTCTTTTATAAAAAACAAAGTTGAAAAAAGTATAACATTTCTTCAGGAAAAGTCAGAAACCAACATATGGAAGGCGATACAGTCTTTCACTTGTGACATTGCATTATATGTATGTGAATAGAGAAGTTGTGAAGTGAATTAATGATTTAGTAGAGATATATAAGCATAAACTAAATAAACAGACAATTATAAGCATAGTCTACGGTAATGAAGAGTTATAATTACAATTATACATTGTTTCGAGCACAAAAATGGGCAGTTTGTCGATATATTTAGCCCAACTGAGATTCTAGATAAGTGAGCATTAATCAAGAATATATCTAATCAAAGAACTAAATATGTTATAGCTAGATTATTCTAACTGTTACGTTTTTCAAGGAGATGAGCGGTCCTGTTAAATTTTGTTGCTGTCCGTCTCAACATGATTATACAGTACAGGTCTTCTGGTAAATGACTTACCGGTTGCCAAATATAATGATTAATTAGATATCCGGTTATTATCTGTACATTCTTTGTGATCATATCATAACTTATATGTCATTCAATTGATGAATTGTTATTCAAAACATTAATATTAATATGTAACACTAAATGGCAAGAATATAATATAATAACATGAATTAACCATATTTAGTTACTATTATTTACAGTTAATTAAAAATATACAAACTAAGATAAAAATAACTTTGTTTTCAAAAACACAAAATATGTAAATACATATTTATGATAGAATAAGGAAAACTACACATACACCTGTTCTTTAATTTTTTAATAACGTAAAGAATCAGCGTTTGATGGCTATGAATAAATTTGTTTTAAACTCTACTACATCGTCTTGCGTGTTATCTACTATCATTATACTATACATTTTGCCAGTTATTTCTTGTTACATTCCGATAACCCTCTGCAATTAATTGTTCGATATCTTTGTGTTTGAATGTAGTACTGTGCATCTTAATTTTGTGTAACTTGTGCCCATAACATTTTGATTAATCTCTGTGTGTGTATTCTATATGAAAATGAGACAGTTTCAGCAAAACATACAGACACGGAATTAATTACGTAATAATTAAAAAAAAATTAAAAATTAAGAGACGAATTATACCTTCTTCTTTAAATTTGTTAATATCGCTCGAGTATTTATGTCTATGTTGTAATTATGTTATCGCTTTTCCATAAGAATACTATTTCGTCACAGTCTTTGATTTTAAATATCAAAAACTGTGACCCATACCACGTAACAATTCGTGTAGAGTTGCCTGTGTGAAGTGAAGCAGATCATCATCATTATTAACAGCAGCTATATTAGTATTTAAATGTGGAGGTGAATTTTGTATAAAAAAAAACCATACATTTTGCGTATAATAGATTCTTGTGTATTCTAATCATATTTATAAAGTCAGTCGTTTATCTGTACATAGGTTTCCTTGGACTTGATATTTGAAGTTTTTGTTATTCCCCTTATTATTTAAATAAAGTGCTCTCTAAACAACTTCAATTTTACTTGCTTCTTGAACAGCAGAGGGTCGTATTCTGGGTTTTTCTAAAATATCAGCTTTTTCTTTCGACTATAATTTTTTTCTTTTATGTCGCTTTCTGACTACGAGCTTCATGAAGACTGTGAAAACTGTAATTCTATAGGTCACATTGTTAGAACTATAGTAATAAGTA
This sequence comes from Amphimallon solstitiale, assembly GCA_963170755.1. NCBI lineage: Eukaryota > Metazoa > Arthropoda > Insecta > Coleoptera > Scarabaeidae > Amphimallon > Amphimallon solstitiale. The sequence goes on along the minus strand of OY720679.1, from coordinate 28,839,396 downwards.
TGCATAGGTACTTTTTTTATTACGCTTGCAAAAGATAGTAGGCATTCTAAAAGGAACGATTTTACAGAAATTGCAACAACCCAACCGGTTATAAAGATGGTGTTACTACTAAAAATTTTCGTTACAAAAAATTCGTAACTGCACTGGGCGGTTGCGTTTAGGACTTTTTCTTACTCTCAAACAAAGGATTAAATAACTCTCTTATTAAAAAATATATTTAATTATCTAATCAATTTTAAATTCATAATATTCATATAGAAAAAGTTAACAATCATTGCGGTAATTACGATAATTTTATAAAAGATCACTATTTTAGCTATTTGATAACGTATTGATAGATTACGAAAAGAATAACGATTTAGTGAATATGAACTCTTGTTAATATTCGCTAAATCGTTATTATCATCGAATACATCTTATTCTTATAAGAGGTTCCTATATGTCTATTGACATTATCGCAGAATATTATCAATTTTTTTTTCAATAGGCAATTACTAGTACTTTACAAATTTGATATTTAGATTTACCAAATCCAGCTGTTGTTATTTAAGAAATAAACTACAGTTCACAAATACTTACACGACGTTTCACAATGAAAGGAACTGATGTAACAACATTCTTGAAATTGCTATTTTAAGATCAACATGCTTGGTGTGAAATCAAATCAAGTCTTGCCTTTAAAACAAGCATTTACTTGCTTGAGCTTGTCTTTTAAATTCATTATTTAGTCACAAAACCGGTTGAATGGTGTTCAAACCTAACCCAACATGTACAATGCAATTGTTTTCGAAACTCCATCGAATGGTATAGTCAGCGGTTCTTAACCTGTGGTCCACAAAGATCTTTCATGGAATCCGCCGCACAAACAAGAAATATTTATTTTAAGAATATGCTAAGCTAAATAACTCACAACTATTTTGAAAATATATTATTTATTATGTTTAACTTTGTCTAGTAGTACATTTAGTAGTAAAAGTAAATTTAATTTTCTTTACTTTTTTATGGAAATAATGTCTTTATCTGTTTCCAAAGGGTCATTTTGATGGGGAATAATGTTTACACATTTTCAACCTTTTACTATCTACAAATGTTTTAGTTACGATTACTTTCTCTTAATGTAATCAATCTAGTATTCTATGCGGGGGTGTACGTTACGCCCATGACTAGATGCAAACAAAAATTGGATAAGAGATCCTTTTACAATAAATATTTACTAACATGAAGGACTAACTTCATTAGAAGAAAATAGTTTGATAGAAATATCAACAGATATGGCAATGAAACTGCAATTAATCAAATGACCCTTCCAAATTTCTGGTCAAATGTACCAAATGATTATCAGGAGCTAGTGAACAATGAATGTGTAGTTAGAACTGATAATTCTATTACTTAATATTGCACCAAGTAATCCGTGATTTTTAGTTATTTAAAAAAAGCGTCTTTGATTCACAAAAGGCTAAGAACCCCTGCTATAAACCAAGAAATTAGATAAAATGCAATCTTATTAACCGAGGCCTGGGTGTCACGAGTTTCTTATACGAAAGTTTTTCTAACTTGATTTTAAATGCTTTTCTGCTATTAATAAATATGCCCGGAATGGGTAATTTGCAAAACACTCTCTTTAATAAAAGTGAATTTTGAAAATGTTGGAATACAAAACTACTACGGAAATTGTTCAAAATAAAGTTTTAAATATTTTTATACTGTTAATAGCTTCTAAATACTTCTATTCTAATAAATCTGTATAGAATTCATAATTGGAAAAAGAAGTGCGTTCGATGAGTAAAAGTGTTACTTCTTATCCGAATTTAAAAATGGTTTTTTATGTGACGGGAAAAAAGTTTGACATTTCATCTTTCTTGACAGGTAACAAAATGTCACTTTTTTCCCGATTAAATTGACAGATATTTGAATATTTTACAGGTTTCCTTAGCAACGCAGGTGTAATGTCGTTTCAAATGTCACATCGATTGATTTTCTGACTTTAATATACCGGGATATCAATAATTAAATTGGTCAATGGTGGTCATGGATTTTAAAATTATTGTCGTAGCGTGCATCGTACATTTAGGTATGTCATAATTTTTTGAATGTCAAAATCTGTCAAGTTATTGTGTTGAAGTTTTCTAATCCTGCACGGTTTTTGAATCATGGTTCTCACCACAGAGCACAAAATTTACATAATTGCAGCCTATTTTCGAACGGGTGTGCTAGTTAATGGATCTTCGGAATACAGTCAACGTTTGTGTTTGGACAATTTTCGAGAGCAATTCCCAGCCGTAGCAGTATTACCGGACAATTTTTATCCATGCCTTACAAATTGTGTTGAAGTGTTTCGCGAAACTGGTTCTGTGACGCATAAAAAAGGTGCTGGTAGACCAAGAGTTCGTACAGGGGCCATTTCCAACAATTATTGTAATTTAGTTTTTTTGGTTAATAAAAACGTTATTTATTTCATAACTTGTAGTTCATTATTATTTTACAGCTGAACTAGGTAGGTAACACATTTGTAGGTTATTGATAATGTCAGTGTAGCTTGACAATAATTGAATTATTTCAAAAGGATGATTTAAACTAAGACAAGCGTTTTACATTCCATGACCAACATTGACCAATTTAATTTTTGATATCATAGTATAGTATTAACGTGTTTTTTTTCAATATTAAATCGTCGTTTTTCCCATCACAGAAAAAAATAGTGTATTATACACGCGAAAAAATTAGATTTTAGCTCTCGGTATTTTATAAACATTACCTCGAGCTAAAATCTAATACTTTTTTCCCTTGTATAATAAATAACTATTTTATACAAGAATTGTTCCAAATTAGGTTCTAAATATTGTTATGCCAATAAATCTGAATAGAATGGATAGTTTGCAAGATATATAACTTTTCGATAAAAGTAAATAAAGATCTGATTCCCGGTCTAAATTTTGAAAATATTCTACTACGGAAATTGTTCAAAATAAAGTTTTAAATATTTTTATACTGTTAATAAATCTGCACTAATTACGTGAAGTATTGGAAAAGGCTGTTTTTCGATAAGAAAAAAACATTTACTTCCTGTAAAAATTTAGAAAAATCTCTTATAAAATTCACTTCGACCGAAAATCTAATTAGATTATATAATAAAATTATATAATATATAATAAGATTATATTCCTAAATGTAAATTTAGTACAGAAAGCCTTTCAACGTTCAGCCGCTATCGTGGTCACAAGAAAAGGGAAAAAACTGAAATGTGAGAGACAAACAAGCAACCATTTTCTCGTTAGTTTCACGAAGCCGAAAATTTTCATCTCAATGCTTCCTTATACCACGTATAAGGAAGTAAAATAAGAAAGAATACAGAAATTTAGCCTTGAGTTGCCTGAGCTTAGAAAACATAAACTAAAGATGAAAAGTGCTGATATTCAAGGTAGTACTCAAACGATTCATAATTAAATATATATATTGAATCCCTGAAAAGATTTCAGCTTATATAATTAAATTATAGGTAACATGCCCTAAAAAATATTTATTATTTTTATCAACAAGAAATTTATTTAAATCATCAGAAATAAATCTGTTCGTTGTGATTAAAGAAATTTCCGGTATTAAAACATTAAAGTAACAAATAATAGTGCATTATATTAAAACGCAACTTCGACAAAGCGTATGTATGTTTCTTTTCTTACTATATTCTCGCCACAGAGTTCAATTACCCAACGGAAAAAACAAATAACTAACATTATCGGTTTATCTTTTCGCATGTGTAACCTATTCATTATTTTTTAGGTGGCATGTAGGAATCTCATACACATAATATCTACATATTTCATAATCTGATACATATTCAAAATTAAATTTCCATATGATTATATTACTTTTAATGTTTATATAATCCCCTTATTCTGGGTAAACTGCATAATCAATACGGATAAAATTTATTCATAATTCAAGTATGTATATGCTTTAAAAAGCAAATATTTTGTCAAAGAGCTCTATGTAAACATAAAAATAATTTTACTAGGATTAAATAATCTGTGTAGTCAAGTCACTTATAATTAAAACGCAATCGTCGTGCGATTGTAAAAGTTGTCTATTTTACCAATCAAAAATGATTAATGGACAAACTGGAGGGTATTAATTAGATTTTAACGTCCACTTTATACAAAATTTAATCAATATAGTGAACCAAATGAACCATACTTAAATGTAATGGAATATATGTCTTCATATAAAGCGTGTTAAAATACTGTTAGTGATAAATTCGGATCTTACATCCAATTTCTTTGTTACAGAAGTAAGATACAAACATATTGCATTATCTGGCAATAAATAACTGTATGAATGTGAAATAACGTCTTGTTATATAATTTTAAAAAGCAGTACATAAGTTGAGATACATTTTTGAACTTACATATGAGATTATAAAATTAAACTTGTTTATAGGTTAATAATGATAATAAACTTTTTACAAAATAGTTAGTTTTGACAATGTGTTAGAATTGTCTGCTGAACATACCCTTGCAAATAATACATAAAGAAATATAATGTATAATGAAATGTTTTAGATTTATTTTTAAATGCAGTTAAGTAGTTTTGTTACAAAAATATTGTACATGGTATTACTACTTCCATTTTAATATTTATTACTGAATACGTATATTAATTATTTTTGGTTGTTTATAATAAAAATTCTTAGGATTGAATAATAATGTACAATGCTTTTATGTGATTTTGTATGTTTATTATGACATATACGTCTGTGATTATGTCAGTTTGGATAGGTTCAACACAGATACCTTAAATTTCTTTCATTTAACATTGCTGGTAGATGTCATGTCGTAACAGAATGGCAATCATAGTTTGCCATAACTTCATAAAAATGCTTATTATTTTATGATTTCATAGATATAACATTTGGTGTGGTAATCTTCTAAAAAAATGTATTATAGCGAGAGTAATTCAATTACTGTTAATGTTTGAGAAAAATGAACAAATAAGATTTGAAAAACTAACTTTGTTCGTGAGTTAGCATTAAAATAGTTTTTCAAGGCTTACTTGCTCATTATTTCCTCAAGAATTAACAGTAATTGAATTACTGTCGCTCTAATAAAAATTTTAAAAAGATTACCATACCAAATCTTATATCTATAAAATCAGAAAAAAATAAGCATTTTTATGAAGTGTAGAAAAATATTATGTTTAGTTTATGTTGTCGTAATAATTAAGAGTGTCATGAATTATTTAACTAAAATTATTCAGTTCTACATAAAGATTACTACCAGATAACATTTTTATATTAGTTCTATCTTCAATTGTTACGAACATATGTATAATAGAAAATTCCGGTAAATTTCAATTTTTTTAAAATATCTTCAAAAGTTGACAATAAATGTTAAATCTGAAAATACTATCAAATACTCCTAAAATTTCTTAACAACTCTGCTAATTTATCCGATTTTGTATCGTCAATATTAAGAAAGTTACTCATATAGAGATAGAAAGTAGTGCTATGTGTGCTGACTATGGCCCGTTCCGAGCTGGACCTATCGGTATACACATACGAAACATCTGGGAGCATTCGCGTAAACTCCATCTTCCTCTCGATGTTTGTAGAACATTCGATAGACATTCTGTCTCTTTGCAGTACAACGCAAATGGATGATTTATTGCTTTATGATGTTTACCAGTCGCGTCGAGATGATTTACAACCTCTTTTTATTGTCGCTCGGAAGTCTACTGAAGTCCACACCGGGACCCACGGGTGCACCCAGCCGTCTTGTGGAAATGGCAATCCACCGTCCCAGGCGGCACAACAGACTGATTGGGCCGACAGCCGCACACGACCATTTCCATACCAGTATGCCGAAACACCGCCTCCAGCATGTTTCTTGCGATTCTCCATTCCAAACGGTCTAATCCTCAGCCCAGCTTCGGAATTGCCAGCCTCCTTATGTTTTGTTCGAGTGCTCGTCCTCGTAAATCGACAAGGGATTCCCATAAGTTGGCTCTCTAAGTTTTCCGGTAATTTGTCGCACATTCGCCGCTACACCGTTGTTATGTCCATGGTATGGGGCCAATTGGTTGAAACGCACCACCCCTGGCTCACTATGGGGTGTTAGTATTATGCGATAAACCACGTCATCTATTCGCTCTAGTATTTTGCATGGTCCCTCCCAGTATTGTTGGAGCTTTGGGGACAGGCATCGGCGACGTTGAGGATTATATAACTAGACGAGGTCCCCTTCTCGATAACCACCTCTCTCGGCTGGCACGTCGTAACGATCCTTCGTCCTGTCGCTGGCATCCTGAGTGTGATAGCGTACTCGCTTGTGGGCATCCTCCAATCTTCGCCTAAGTGCCGCTGACGTAGTCTTCTCCATTTGGGTTCTCCACAACACGCTTGAGTAGGCCATTCTCCACCTTCAGAGAGTCCCATTGAACCCAGCAGGATTCCAGTCCCAGTGAATGAGGAGCTACTTCTTGACAAGACGGTCCGCGACCAGTACCTTTCCAAAGCATCAATGAACCAAGGTCCTCATCAGCTTCTTGACCGATCCGCAAATTGTCAGGTTGCCACTGATCGTCAACCACGGTAGTTCTGAATGTGGCCAATTTTTCTTCTAGTCAGTTGCTATGCATGCAGTCTTCTGGACGTGGTCTCCTTGCAACAGCATCAGCGTTTTGGTGTTGCAGAGATGCAATTCGCGCTATAGATTTTGAGGCTCTACGATACTGGGTCGACGATTGTCTCTTCTCATCGACCCGTTTCAGTTTTCGCTGCTCCGCTATGGTTTTCTTGGGCTCCTTCCCGCAATTACTATGCACATGGCCCATTTCCATTTCCACTTCCATTTCCAATTCCAGCATCGGAGCGTTCTTCTCTTAGATTGCACCTTATTCACTAATCGTCGGACTACCTGTTCCAGGTGTGCATGCCCATACTTCATCTCAAGACGCTTGATTAATTTAAGGTAGTCTTGACACTCTTCCGGACGTAAGGTCTGCAGAATGTCACTGACTTCTCCTCTTAACGACACAATCAGAGCAGTAGCTTTCTCTCGGGACGTCCATCCATTTGTTCCTGCAGCGGCTTCGAATTGTTTCCGGTACGTCATCCATGACGTCTTCCCGTCGAAGGTGGGAGGTTTGACCTTTGCCTTTGCTGTTCGGGAGATCTCCAGGCTTCCGCTTGAGGCGTCATGGGGACCGCAGTCGTTCATCGCTGGCAACTGAAGCTGAACCCCGAACTCGTCCCCCATTGCGAACACGCGCCCCTCAACTTTCTGTTCTATGGCTTCGATGACCTCAGAAAACTCCCGTCTCCCACTCGATGAATTCCTTTGAATGTCCTCCTTAAAAGTAGTCTCGAGTTGTTTTGAATTATTTGCCAGTTCATCTTTTAGAGTCTCCATAGTATTCTCGAATTGTTTTGCAACATCTTTTAGAGTCTCAAATTGTTTTGCAATTTCATCCATTATTAAGCTTAGATCAGCCTGTACTTGAAACAAATATTTCTCGGGATCCTTACCTTCATTTATTAAAAGGTCACGAAGCCGATCCTGGAGAATTGTTTTTTTTCCAGACGTATCTGCGTCCCTTTCTTCCAATTCTGCCCTTAACTCTGAGACCTTTATTTCTTCCAAACGTTTGGAAACCATTTATTTATTTATTTATTTATCTGCACTTATATTGTTTACCCCACACCTGACACCAATTGTAACGTTTTCGGGTTCGCAATAAACAACTCGTGCAATTTATTTATTTAAAACAGTCTGTATATTCATACACGTAAAATTAATTACAATATAAAAATATAAAACCAATGTATCACACTTAAACTACTACGATTTAAATTAACACAGGTATTTATTTACCAGTACTGTTTATATGTCTGTAATATTTATATCACTTCTATTTATATAACACGGAAATATTTATGTCTACTCTTCGACTACCACTTAATGAACTATTTATTTATTTCTACTTTTATTTGGTCTGTTCCGCGCGACGACTCTTCTTATTTCGGAATTACTCCTCCATCGGTGACCCAGTCGCCTTATATACACATACGAAACATCTGGAAGCATCGCGTAAACTCCATCTTCCTCTCGATGTTTGTAGAACATTCGATAGACATTCTGTCTCTTTGCAGTACAACGCAAATGGATGATTTATTGCTTTATGATGTTTCCAGTCGCGTCGAGATGATTTACAACCTCTTTTTATTGTCGCTCGGAAGTCTACTGGTTTCGTTACATTATTGTTCATATTTAGCAAAAACTTACTAACTTTTTTTCTTCTACCCGGTATGTTTTAACTCGGAAACTTGTAATCCATTTAAATAAATTGATTACCATTTATATGAAAAATAGTCACTTTTAGTTTTTTAATTTTTCAACTGCAGTCCTATTGGACGTACTTTATTCGTTTCATTTAATTTCAAATAAATGTTTACGCGTACGTATTTTAATAGTATAATTCTTGTTTATGAATAATTATTTATCATTTACGTTGTAATAAGTTTCTACTCTGAGAACGATTGTTTTTAATTATATGTACAACAAATCGCGAACAGTTAGTTCAAAAACAGTGATGTAGTATAAGTCATGTTCTAATTGGGAAAGTGATGTTACAACATACATACATATATTAACTGCTACTAGAATACTCTTCGTATCCCATTCCTGTTGAATTTCTACTGCGATATAGAATTTCGGACCTTACATCCGTATAATTACTGTCATTAATTTTGAATCATATATCTTTCGCTCTTGAATTTATTGCCCACAGCGCGGACCGCATTTGGTGGAAAATTTGAAATGGTGGCAATTGATTTTCTGTCATCGTTAATATGTATGTCAGAATGAAAATAATATGCTTTTCGCTTTGCAAAATAATTACATTTAGTTTCATTATACAATTGAAAAATATTTGATTTAAATTTCTCTTTAAAATAACACAGAATACAATTTGCTATTGAATTTGTTTGACATTGCTTATTCTCCAATGATGTGTCTGTGGTTTCTATTTTTTGAACGTTAAAAAGTAATTTACGTTTTTCTCGGATAACGCTTTCGTTATTTAGCTTGCGTTAGATTTTTCTTTACATTAGATTACTTCTGATTCTTGTCATAACTTTACTTACTATTAACATTGGTTTGGAAATAATAATCTTGAACGAACCAGATTATTTGCATGTCTTTCTGAAGATCTTTTCCTCTCTTTCCATATATAACTAATTTTTCTTTTATACAATTACATACTTATCCGGTGCTTTGTCACTTTTTATTAATTTATAATGCATTTCAGAATGCTTCCTTCTCCTCTTTTATACTATTTCCAGTGGCGGTTTCTGTATAGGAGCACATGAGCACGTGAACCCCCTAAACAAATCCTCGATTACAAACTAATAAAATGTATTACTCGATCTTAATACTAATACTTAATACTAAATAATAATCGAAACGACGTTCCTTTCTATAGATCGCATTGACGGAGCAAGTGCGCCGAGTAAGCGGGAGTACGTTGATTTTGTTGGTGTCTAGCGGCATAAAGGACATAGAGGAGGTGGAGAGAGATACGGAAGATTCCATATGACCTGGCGCACAAATTTAGTGTGCTCCTATTTGTGCTCGATTCATTGCGGTTAAAGTTTTGTTGGTATCAATCGACATCGACGTTCAGATATCGTGTTTTACAGATAAACTATATTATACATAAATAAGAATTATGGATGCGAACAGTTTTACTGTGCAATATTTGAAAGAGAATTTTAATTCGTTTAGTTACGAACAAATAATTCAAGTTAAAAATGTGGACAGGCCAAAACCAGAACTTAATTTGACGCAAACTACGAAGGGCAAACCAAGAGACTTTACAAGAAAATTTAAGAAGGACATGTACGAAAAAAATGATTGGATTTGTGCAGTGTTAGTAACAGTTTGTTTTGCTTCCCTTGCTTGTTATTTTGTCGAGGTGCTGCAGAACCGTCTTGGTCAAAAACTGGAGTGACGGATCCTTAGTCATTTGACCCAAAAAATAAAAGACATGAGAATGTCCAAGCTCACATTAATGCTCAATTAGAGATGAAGCTGCAAGGAAAAGTAGATATACGATAACAACTCGACAGTGCATACAGACGAAATATTCAACAACAAAATGAACAAGTAAAAAAAATAGATATGTTCTTTCAAAAATTATTGATTGCATAAAGTTTTGCGGGGCTTTTGAGCTGAAACTTCGAGGCCACGATGAAATGAACGATTCCTCTAATCCCGGAATTTTCAGAGGTGTAATAAATTTCAGTTCGGAATTAGATATAGCACAAAAAAATCATTTTGAAAATTCGGTTGTTTTTAGAGGTACTTCAAAAATTATTCAAAATGAGCTGTTGGATTGCATGTGACAGTTGCTCAAGACCGTATTAAAAAAGAAAAAAAAAACAGAAAAATGGATTTTACTTTCAAGCAGTGTAATACAGTTTAGACATTAACCGTGAAAATTGACTGTAATAAAGGATAGCTACCTACTACATGACATGTAAGTTTTTTATACGATTTTAGTTAAAAATTTGCATGTTCTTGATTTTGTGAACATCCTACCCTTCCGACCACGAGCCGCCACTGACTATTTCCACTATTAGGTTTTCAGAAGCAACAATACATAATTTAGTATATAATCTAAATAGATATAAAATACTTCGATCTTTAAGTCATAATTTCTAAATCATTTATTTTAATTGCATATATTATTCTTCTTATAAATACTTAACGTATAATACAATACAGATTATCAACTAACTGTGGAATAGCATTGTTATTTGATACGTAGAAACTTCAACCTCAAAGAAAAACTGAAAACTAAATTATTCCGCAGTGGTTAAATTAGCACTATCTGCACATACAAACATATTCCCAAGCAAAGGAATACATATTTTATTATACAAGAACACTACATACATAAAAATCATTATGAATATCTACCCTTGAAGAAATGCTAATAGTATAAAGCACCTTTAGAATTTAGTTTGCTGAATCTATAATGTTAACGTTATATAAGTCGATTCAAAAAGTAATTTATTCAATATACAGAGTGCCCCACCGAAAACGAAACAGATTGAATATCTCGAAGGAGAAAACTTTTTTGAAAAAACGCAAAAATAGGTCGATTTTTGATCCAAGGGAGACACCCTTCCATCATATCTTCAACTGTGATACGTCATTCCCCTCCCCTCCATCACTCTAACCATTACAATTTAAATAGGGAAAGTAGTATATACGATACATCATTGAAAAGGTAATTGTACGGAGAATTCAGAAAAGTGATTGTTGGTTGCGCTATTTTTGATTTTAGCGCCCTCTAGCGGGGAAAAAAACTTTACGTATTCCACAATGTGACGCATCATTTCAAAGCTAATTTTATTAGCTACTAAATACGTAATATTTTTGACATTTATTTGTCATCATTCTCAAATACAGACTGTCAGCGTCTTTTGTAAACTAATAAGTTCGTAGTTTCTAATATTAGAGCTCTGCAAGGTTTTTGGATTATTTAAATTTTTTTCAATTGTGCATTAAATTGCTAATAAAATTAGCTTTAAAATGATGTGTCACATTATGAAATACGTAACCGGGCGCTAAAATCAAAAATAGCACAATCAACAATCACATTGCTGAATTATCCGTACCTTTTCAATGATGTATCGTACTTAGTACTTTCCCTATTTAAATTGTAATGGTTAGAGTGATGGAGGGGAGGGTAATGACGTATCACAGTTGAAGATATGATGGATCAAAAATCGACCTGTTTTTGCGTTTTTTCGAAAATGTTTTCTCCCTCGAGATATTCAATCTGTTTCATTTTCGGTGGGGCACCCTGTATATGACACTTTTCTAGGCAATATCCGGTAGTTAACGTAGGATCAGGGATTCGCCAACTTGTAACAAATACAAACCCACTTCCGTAGCCTAAAGATGTAAATCATACGTCATTCTGCACGAAATGGTGAAAAGTGTAAATTTATTTCGGTGTACAGCAAGCCACATCACTGGCGATGTAATTTCTATACCCGACAGTTTCACTAACAATCTTAGCTAGATTGGAAATGGCAATAATGACCTTATAATACAATATGATAAGTACACCCGCCTCACAACGTCTCAGGAAATAAATTAGCAGTATTTGAGGATTTATGGATTAAAAAAAGGGTCATGATAGATAAATCTGAGTTTATGTTATATGTGAGTCATATGAAGATTTTTTGAAGAAAGAGAAGAATAAATTGGAGTATCTTCTAGATATATTTGACAGCGAAAGAAATTTAGTAGAATTGGACAGATGCATAGTAGAAGACTGACTAGAACGTGCTCTTGTGGTACTCCTTGATGCACTGCAGGAAAAAAGTTATGTTCAATTAACCTTACTATTTAAGCACAATCCTATACTATAGCAACAACCTTCAAAACTTTCACACTTTTAACAAAGGAATCCAATTATTGTGTTCCTTTTCTCTATTAAGTTTCTACTTAATCGTTGATTGAAACGCTTCATATTTAAAGTAAAACTTAGGACAACGGACGTCAATGGGTGAAACCAATCTAAAAATGAAACATCGAAACGATATTCGCGACTATTATTACATACAATGGTAGATTAAATACACCCAGTAGGGAAATTATTCCTTACAAAATATATTACCAGCATGTATTACAAAAATATCAGACACTTAAATTCGAAACTAGGTTGAATGAATCAGCATTCGACAATGAGTGTTCGAATTTATAGAATACTGCTCGTAGCGAGAGATTTCGCTGTTGTTGGTCGCTCTAGGAGTACAGTGAGGTATAGCAAGGAAGAATAAATCCTTGATTCTATTTGCGGGGAAAAATGGTTTTAACTTAATTTCACGACAATTTATAGTAAATTTTAAATTAGTATTTTATAGTTTGTACAAATTTGTAGAGGAGAAGTAACATTCGATCAACACATGTGTAAGTAAATAAGGAATGAATAAGGAATACCTCATACACACATCGCTACCAGCTAGAAAATCCATTTGTTTATTTATATTAAGCCACGAAGAAAAAAACTGAAAAAAAAAAGAACAATCGATGATGTTATTTATAAATTTGATTTTTTGACAAAGAGCATCTTACACGACATATGGTCCATGAAAGAAATTTAAGGTATCTGCGATGAACCTATCCAGGCTGAAATAATCACAACCATAAATGGGATACCATTTCAAGTTACAGTACAAATTTTACTCATGATGTAGGGTAGTAAAGAGCGTTTACGACCCTTATATATATACAGGTAAAACTTGAGTCAAACCGTCCATGTTTATGCCTAAGGGGAAGTTCAAAATGTATACTGAGGTTATGGTTAGGATGTGGTATTTGAGGAAGATATGTAAGTTTGCAGAAACTTGTGTTAGAGACATTTTCAAAAGGCCAAGGTTAATATTTTGGTGTGGTAGAAGATCCTCCACATATGATATATAATAGGATAAGGTGAGAAAGTCGGAGAATGAGTATATTTTATCAAATAATTGCGCATATTTAATTTAAGTTAAATCGTCCGTACCACATAAGTACAAACAGGTTCCTTTAGAGTTTCTCTACATCATTGAAGAAAGCGATTTCAGAATATATATTAATATCGTCCACGTACTCAACTCACTTGGAGAAGTAAATAAATATCAAATAAAATAAGCAGTAATGGACCCCAATTATATCTCAAGTTGTTAGCAGGATCTTCAGCAATAACAGGGACATCCAATTGAAACATATAAAAATTGATGTCCATATTTGAACAAAATCGGATCGAAAGGTTTATAACATTATTTCTAATAGTTATATTGTTTGACACTCATGGTTAAAGCTTTGGGTTTGAGTGAAAATATAATAGAAAGATTAGAATCACCTCTAAAATCAATAAATCATTAATTAAGAAAAGTTCAAGAGCTGGAGTGTAAATGTTTCTAAATCTCCCAACGACGTATGAGGTGAAATATAAGCCGAAGCAACGAGAAAAGACTTATCGGCAAGGAAATGTGTAAATATTAGTATTCTATATTAGGCAGCAAGAGTCCTATTTATATATGACAGATTCTTGAGACTGTTTCTATTTATTTCTTTTATTTCTGTATTGAAACTTAATATTATTAAACACGATTAGATGCAATGTTAGTGTTAAACAAAACTGATTCTAAGGAAAACACTAAAATGTGAAAGAATAGAATAATAATTAAAACGAGAGACTAGGAAATCGCTGAAATCAACAAAATATCTATGTAAACACGTAAGAAGGCTCCAATAATTAACTTGGCAATAATAAAAGAAAATTAGACTCCAGAAGGCCCCATTCTTTGATCAAAATGGGACTTGAATTATATAAATTTTATTTTGTTTTAAAATGAAATAATGAATTTCACTATAACATTAAATAAAGTATACATTTCTATTTATATTCTTTAAATAGCGTATTTTCTTAAGAAATTACAAGCGTCGGATCTTCTATTTGTATAGTTTTCATTGGAAATAGTAATAATAACAGAACTATACAAATCCGTATGTTATATTGAACTACAATATACGGTTATATATTCACGCATATATAACCAAACAATAGTATAATTACAAAGCTAATTTTGCTAAAAGAGAAAAGCCATTTACTTTGTTTAAAAAAGCAGTATCTAAATAATGTTTGCTTAAACGTGAATTTATGCTTCTTTTGCTTTAAAATGGATTCCTTTGTAATATGCTCTCCACTGTTTATTTCAACAACAGCGAAATTTTATGGTATGTACAATTAAAGCTTCACTGTGCACAATACAAACTGGATAAGAAGTTTTCTCGTTGAGAAAGAAGTGCTTGTTATAAATATACGTATAAAATATATTCAACTACAATAATAATTTCAAGTAATGGTGCTTGTATACTTTTTATATTAAAAAAAAAAAAGTAATTGGGACGACGCTTTCCCGTATGAAATTTCTTCAGAAATTAAATTATGAAATAATTTTTACGATATTTATTTTTTTAATGTTATGAACCGTGTCTTACAATAGATAACCTCGAATATAATTATATAAGGAACCCTACATATGTATAAGTAGCTACATATACTGTCTGTTTGAACTAAAACTTTTAATGCATTACATGTAGAAGACAGCAAGTTTACAGGCATGAAACTTTGCCGAAAATTGTGAGTGAAACCACGATTTAACTTGTTCCAAACACCAAAAGTAAAAGTAAGATAATGGAAGGATTTTAAAACCTTTTTTATGTAATGTCTCTTTTTACACTGTTCCAGAAAAAGACTTCTTGTTTCCGTTTAAGAAAAGGCGTGTGTTTGTATATATCTGACGTATATTTCTATACAAAAAGAAAGAAAACAGAAAAATATTTCTCCACCTTATCAGAAGTTTTCTTCAATAGTAAAAGTAATAACAACGCTAATTTCGGTGGCACATTATACAGAAAAGTTATTTATTTATACTACACTAAGACACAATTACCCATTCTATTTCTGAATGGTATGACAAGTATTGTGATGATGAATATATTCGACATCGAGAGTTTTGGCAGATGTTCACGATTTGAAGTCCTCTAATAACGAAAAAGGGATTCTTGTAAATACGTCTGACTGTGTGTTTGTTTGTGTGTCTCTATCTCTCTGTGTGAGTGTAACCACGATAACGGCAAAATGGTTAAAACTATCCAATATATTTAAGAGTATAATTCTCCTCTCAAAATCTGATAACAATTTCAGTGAAATTAGTAGGCCGAAAGTACTAGTTTACGTTATTGAAATAAAAAAGTTTTACCTATATATATCATCAAAAAATTTCTGCAGTATACAAAAGTAATCAGAAGGGAATATAAAGACAATTTTATAAAAGAATTTTTGGAAATTCCTACCTGAATAAGTATTTTACTTTTATCTGTTTATCGCTTTTTTAGGAATATCTCGCAAGTTCTACATTCTAAACAGATTTATTATTGTTATTATATACATCAATGATATAGATTGTGCAATTAAATGTGTTATACCATAGTCGTCAAAGTTTAATTTCGGTTTGCACTTCTATCATATGCAGAAGATGACCTTATGATATGCAGCGATGTCTGCTTGCTAACAGTGGTGGGAGAGCAACGCAGTGTCGATGTCGGGGGATCCTCACACAACGTTTGCCGAGTGTACTTTCTTGGCAGCCTCGCTTATGTTTATCTTTAGTTTATTTCGTCGCGCTCTTTTCCTCTTTCTACTTTCGTATCAGAAATTAAAATATGTCGACCCCGGTATACTGATGACCTTAAACTTTTTAGAGATATTTATTTACATTCCTAACAATTGCTGTAGTCTTCAATACGATTTAAAAAATATATGTACTATTTGGTGCATCACCAATAACCTAATATAGCACTTAATGCAAAGTTTTCTGTTTTACCCGAAACAGTAATCCTAACTATACTCTTGGATTCTCTGGACTTGAAGATCTGTCAGACTATAAGGGATCTGAGCGGTAAAAATTTGCTGATCATCTTAATATAGTGTCTACTGTACCTTCACCGAGATTTATTATTCGAAACTTTAATTTGAATGTCAACTCCTTAAAGAATTACTTTTCCTTCGTAAGATCAGAGGTTTCAGACCGCTGTTAAGATTTGGTATTCTTATTATTTCAGCCATGAACATCAGATAGAAATAGTTTCGCATACCTAGGTTTGTTATTTTTTTTAAGTTTTGATATTAACTCTGTTTATATCCCCAAAGAAACCACTTTTGACCACTATTTGCTATTAACGCATTTTGGTTGCGTTACCTAGAATTTGGATAGATCTCTGGGAGCATTTATTTCATATATAAACTTGTCGGTGGGAAGGTTGTCCTCGTCTTCTGGAGCAATTGAAATTTTTTGTGCTGATGGTACTTACCGTTTGCCATTCTCAAGTATCTACATGTGAATTTGGTTACCATGGTCACATCATGACAGGTAACTTTAATTTACCTTAAAAAAATTAAGGAATTATATGCGATGGATTGGTAGTTTTCATTGCCAACTTTTATATTAAAGCCCACAATAAAACACTTGCTCTGTTTTTACGAAATTATTAACTCAATGTGACCACGGTCTTAGTCTATGTCTCAGTCGCGTTACGTTAATAAAATGTCTTATTGTATTATTAATCGGATTGGATTGCCGCAAAGTAACGACTTGCAGCATTATTTTTTTATAATAATTTTGTTTACGAATCTTCTGATTAAAAGCAAAATAAATATAACTTCTGCGAATGGTACTTTCAAAAGCTTTACCCATAACTACAAAAAAATAAAGTTGATAGAAATATGTAAGTAGGTTAACAATTAAGTTAAGTTACAATTTGGAAGAATGTTTAATGATGCCAAAATGCATTACAAAAATGGCGAACATAATACAGTAAAATTTCGCAAGTTACATGATCATTTTGCTGTACATAATCTTGGGTCCTAGACCGTTATTGACAATTTACTGGAAATTGTAATGGAGTTTTTATTGAATAATAAAAGAAATCCTACTCGCCATTACGTTAGGTAGTCGGTTGAGAATATTGCAGCTATGAGAGACAATGATTCCATTCTGCACCGCGCCCAATAATTATACGTCAACCGTAACAATCAATAACAAATTTTATCGAGGGAATAACATCGTCGACCAGGCCGCCACTTGCGCGCGAAAACACTTGGGCGTGGGCACTTAAGCATCAGGAGACTTGGACGCAAGCCATTTGGGTCTGAAACACTTGGGTACGAGAAAATTAAACACATGTCATTAATATTATTATCACCGTTTTATTTTCTAAGTATAAATGTTATATTCTTAAAGTGAAATATGTGCAACTTTTGCGAATCCAACAAGAGGCAAAAGATTTTATGGATTCATTTCGCAGTTGAAGGAAATAAATACCTCAAATGTAATAATATTCTTTTATATTTTTTATCCTTTTACCAGCCTGGATAAATATTTGTTATTGTTTCCTGCTAGTAAATTACGAGGGCGTATTTTTATGTTACCTACCTAGTCATGAAACAAAAGACTGACGATGTCAAACAAATTATTGAAAAATTGCTGTCACTGTTAGAAGTATATGTACTAAGTTGTGTGTAATTTATGGTGTGTATAGAGATTTGAGACGGTCCATTTCTCGATAAAATGAGTGAAACTGAAGTTAATAATGTAATAAAGTTCCTGACAAAGGAAGGCAATGGTCCAAAAGCAATTCATGAAAGAATGGTTGCTGTATATGGGGAAGATACACCATCTTATTTCCAAGTAAAATATTGGTCTAAACTCTGTCGAAGGGGCCGAGAGTCAATCAATGATGACCCAAAGTCCGGACAACCCGTTGAAGTTCGAACTGAAAACATTGTGCGAAAAGTCGAAAATTTGGTACTGAAAGATCGGCGTGTAAAGATCTCTGTCATTGCCAATGAAGTCTGTATATCCGAAACAAGTATTCTCAAAATTTTTCATGACGATTTGGGTATGAAGAAGGTGTCTGCACGGTGGATACCCAGATTGCTTACACCTGAACAAAAACTGTTCAGAAAAGAAGCCTCTCAAGAAAATTTGGTCAAGTTGGAAAGGAACAAAACATTTTTATCTCGAATTATTACCGGGGATGAGACTTGGGTATATTACTGGGACCCTCCTAGTAAACAAGAATCCATGCAGTGGGTTCATAAGGCTCTCCACCACCAAAAAAGGCCAAGACACAATTTTCTGGAAAAAAACTGATGGCAACTGTTTTCTGGGATGCTGAAAGAGTTTTGCTTATTGAATATATGCCGAGAGGGTCTACCATAAATGGAGAGGCCTACGGAAACACAATTAAAAATTTAAAAAACTGCTCTGGAGGAAAAACTCCCGCATTCTTATCCACAAAAAAGCCTTGTTGCTGCACGACAATTGTCGGGTTCATAAGGCGAACAAAGTTCAGCAGATAATCAATGACTGTGGGTTGTAGAGTTAAGGCATCCACATTATAGCCCCGACTTAGCTCCGTCAGACTTCTTCTTATTCAAAAATTTAAAAAAGCAACTCAGAGGAAAGCGTTTTGCTTCTGATGAAGAACTCAAAGAAGCTGTTGAAGAATATTTTGCGGGGTTACCGAAGCAATTTTTTTCTGAGGGTATGGGGCAACTGGAAAAAAGATGGAGTAAGTGTATTAGTGTTGAAGGAAGTCCTATGTGCTTTTTTTCATGGCTAGGTAGATAACATAAAAATACGCCCTCATATTAATCTCTACGTTTACAAAAAGGTGCCGTTCCCCCTATCATCAAAAATTTCATATTATGCCTACCTGTGGCATTTATTAGATTACTTTCCTAGAAGTGTAATGTTTCCAACAAACAAGACGGCCACAGATAATTTTTAATAGTTTCACTCATCTTTGGCGTGTAAAATTTCTTTTACGAGTTTCTTGAAAAAAATAATTCGCAAATTAAACATGAAATTAAACAAACAAAAGGAAGTCCAATATAAGCTACCCGCATCCAAACATCCTCGAGCCCATGTGTTACCGCGCCCACGTGTTCTCGCGCTCAAGTATCCTTGCGCGTGTCTTCGTGTCCAAATGTCCAGATTCGAAGCATTGTTCAACAAAATCACTTTTAACAATGAGGCCTACTTTCTATTCAACAGCTTCAAACAGAATCTGAACAAGATGGCGTGAGCTACAGCACTACTCGCACGCAGTGACATTATTGACACAAAGTTTGCAAGCCGTATCATCTCTCTTTTTGGAGACCAAAACTTGCTGCCGAGAAGTTGCGATATAGTCCCTACGGACTTCTTCCTCTGGAGTTATCTGAAAAGTAGAAACTATCTGGATTACCTTGAAAAATTGAATTTAACATTCAAGAGATTCAGCTGCCTTTACTCAAAACATCTGAAATTTTGTCGCAAAACTTCATACCTGCCAACGGAGCCGCGCTATTTTCTATTTTTTATATATAAATAAAAATATTTCAATGAATTTTATTTAAAAAGTGTATCTTTTTAAATTTAAAATTTAAGTTCTTGTCACATCCTTTTAAAGTTTCAAAATAAATTTTTTAGATTCACTCCAGAATGTCTCTTATTCTAAGTAACATAGAAATGATGACCTTTAGCAATATAATTAAAACTCGAAAAATTAATTTTGAATAACATCCACCCAAAATTTGTTATTAACTCGTGCACAAAATAATAATGAAGATAGAAACTTATATACATATGTATATTATGCAAATTTCGTATATTTATTAAAGAAAATATATTTAAAAAAAATAATAAATTGACATACATATTTTATTCATAAAAATACGTAATTAATTCCTGCTTCCCAGTCGGATTCGGTGTTTTAATTTAAAATGTTTAAATACATTACGTAGACCAGGTATGTACCTACAATGTATTTTATATATGTACGCCAGTTTATTGTATTATCACGAAATATATTAATTCTAAAATTTATAGGCAAATATTTATACAACGTGTATATGTTATAAGGATTACACTTGTAATTTTGTATTTTTGTAACCGTACTCCTGAATTGAATTATAATTTAGAATCGTACTAAATGATGATGTTCCAGAAAATAAGTAGGTTTACATATAACTATTCCAAAATTAAAGTAATATTAAAAATAATTGATTCATTACACGTCATTTGAATGAATTTGAAGATATTTTAGGTATAATAACAATATTGATATCGGGCTGAGGACATTTCTGCAACAAGTTTCCAGCGGAAAACGGCAAACGATGTCTATTTTGCACGCCCCCAGAGATTCGCAAAATAGCAGAAAGCAATTTACAAAATCTTTCGCCAACATAGTCTCGACATATTATCAATAACAAACTTTTATAACAGTTGTACTATTCAACCTTGGAAGTAAATTACAATAGTAGCATCAGAAAACTTATCATCCAACTCTGCTTAACAATTTATATTGTTAATTAGTAAATAAAATGTTAGCATGTGTGCTTTTTATTTTTTGTACAAATTCTATTGCACATGTTTGTTACATTAAATGCTTACATTTTGACATTTAAATATAATTTGGTTCCATTTTTTTTTTTTGTTACCAACGTCAAAACAACAAAATTAGCGTGCGATAAAGAAATACTTTTGCAACCAAAACGGATGTCGTAAAGTGAACTTTATAGCACCGAAATAGAAAAAAGTATTTTGCACATTACACCCACACAACCAGTGTGATAAACTGTAAGAGCTTCTGTTGAATTTTCTCGTAACGGTTTTATTAGTTTTCAAATTGTGATCTTCTAGTTTAATCAATAAATCTGGTCTAGGGAGACCTAGATTTTTTAATTCTGTCTTAATGTTACTAACGCAATTCATAGTTGCATTTGCACCGATAGAAATTTCAACATACACTCACCGCTGTATATTACATACTGGACCGCCACCCGGACCCGGCACCATAGAGTAGTGCCCCGCCGCCGACATATATACGCGCGCTACCCGCGCCAGTTTCATCGCTCGATTTCTAATACAGACGGGGCAGTCGCGCGAGATGCCCCGGAGCCTACGTCAGACTGCGATTTTTAAACGCGCTGAAAAGACGCACTGTTACTTCCGAAAATATATTATTTGTCATCAAACAAATCAGAAAAATTACATACCAATTAGGTATTTATAATTAATTTATCTGTTAAAAGAAATTTGACACGGGGGGGGGGGGCAGTGCCCCGTTGCTCTCCCTGCAGCAGCCGCCACTGCTTTCTACATGTTTATTAGAATGTCCAAACGGAATGGATTTTCAATTTTTATACCATATTTCGCGATTGATTCTGAATAGTGAATTCTTTCCAAACATATTGTTTATTGTTATAAGCAGCAGATGACCTTCACAAAAGTAGTTTTAAATTGTGTTTTCCTCTAAATAAATCTGTGTAGTATACATAAATTAGGAGGTAATAATAATAATAACATTTTTTGTCATGGACTCGTACAAGGTGTTGACATTGTCTAGTATACAGATTGTCGTATTTAAAAGTTAATATGCATCTTCAAATACACACACATAAACATGTACATACCTATGTATGTATACAACAGTTCAAGAGTGTGGATCTCGTTTCACCCACACCACCATAAGACCGGAGGGTGGGGAGACCGAGCGCGCGAACACCATGCGCGCATGGCATTCGTTCAAATCCAAGGATAATTCGTACAAAGTCGTGCAAAATTTATTTGTATAGTTCATTATAATATTTTGTTTCATTTTAAATGTGAGAATTTTATTTTAGTTACAATTTTTATAGAGTTTTGTTTCAGTTCAATGTTAATACATTATACATCAATTACCAAAATAGCGGAGCAATTCCTTAAAGCAAACGTCCGCATACTAACTTTCAACGTTTTGCACTGAAGCTGCGATACTGCAGCGGTACCCGGTGTCCCGGTATATGAACTCATCTCCCCTATTATCGTACCCCTCCATTTCATGTTTGCATGCACATGTGTGCGTGTCTGTGTTTCCCTATATCTACTTTTATTTCAGTCAAACGGTATATACAATATATCAAGTCCCAACTCTAGTCTCGTATTATAATAAAAAACAACGTACAGATATTTGCGAGATATTTTCAAAACACTGCTTCTTAATAAACGTAAAAGTGTTACTTCTGAGTTGTCTTTTATACGAACGTTATTTCAATTTAAGTTATAAATGCTTCTATACTCTACTCGTAGTTAAAAGTTAATATGCATCTTCAAATACACACACATAAACATGTACCTATGTATAAGACCGGTGGTGTGGGGAGATAGTGGGGAGATCGAGAGCGGGGACAACACATTCGTTCCGTAACTTTAGAGCGTGAACGTACATACATATCTGAGCAATCTCGCAAATATTAATACCGCTGAAGGAAATAGAGCGATTGATTTGGATGGCTTAAGAGAACAAATTCTTAACGCCATACCAATGATTACTGCTGAAATGCTATCGAATGTACGAAATGGGTTTTATAATCGTTTAGGGTACTGCTTGATGCAAGAGGGACAGACATTTGAACATCTTCAACATTAAATTTTGTATAGTTCATTTAATATTTTGTTTCGTTTTAAATGTGAGAATTTTATTTAATTTTTTTATAAGAATTTTATTTTAGTTACAAATTTTATAGAGTTTTGTTTCAGTTCAATGTTAATACATTATACATCAGTTACCAAAATATTATACAAAAGCCGTAAAGGGCGTAGCAATTCCTTAAAGCAAACGTCTACATACTAACTTTCAACGTTTTGCACTAAAGCCTGGGTACCCCGGTGTCCCGATATGAACTCATCTGTACTCCCCTACTATCGTACCCCTCCATTTCATGTTTGCATGCACATGTGTGCGTGTCTGTATTTCCCTATATCTACTTTTATTTCAGTCAAACGGTATATATAATTGGCGAAACATTTGCGTGGCAGTAGGTATATAGGAACAAAAATGTTACTTCTTAAAACTTTTATTTTATTTTCAAGTAGGTTGATGAATTAACCATTTTAAAATATAATTAACTAATTTCATAATAATGTGTAGCTATTATGTGGCTATTATTAGGTTGAACCATTGGAATTATAATAATTTTTATTATATAAAATAATGAAAAATTACTATATAAACACTTCATGTATTATTTTGTCGCAAATATAAGAAAGAATCGATTTTATCAATGCATACGGACACTAATTAGGTAATATTATGAACGGAAAGAGTTCATAAAACCAAAAGTAGCATTATCATTATATGATTTATCAAAATCAGAATTGTAATAAACACTTTGAATGCTACGCAATTTCACAAATAAAAAGTTAATTTCAGTGTAACTGTGGGGTAATGTAATTTCAGGGTAGTAAACGCACATTAATTCGGTCACTTTCGTGTCTCACAGAAGGCACAGGTATTCCTATTAAAGCACTAATTCACCTGCCCGTTGTCTAACCCAGTTATATTCTGCTGTATTGTTTGCTAAATGGACGATGTCACAAAGGGACCCATTATGAACCGTCGTTTCTGGTTTAATCAATGATTTTTTTATCGTACTCAATAACGTTTCTTTTCATTAATTACCTACATAATCTAAAGAACTATGTAAACTTCTATTTTATCAAAAATAATAAATCCAACGATATTTAAAATATGTTTATGTTCACGTGAACGATAACTGCAGAATATCTTTAACTGAAAAAAGGTGTGAGCACCACACTGCTTTCTGTAAAGGTTGTTCTAAATTAACTTTTAAATGGCTTTTCTTTTTTAAAAAATACACCGTAATGAATTTTAATCTTTTTTATACAAGAATTTTTCTGTCAAGCAAGCATATGCCGTTTTATTTTTTACAAACTTAATACAGTCTCGAGCAATAAATTCTGGTCGTCAAGGCCATACAAAATTCTGTCATATTTTAACAAACTTGAAATTTTAGTTGATTGTAAATATATAATCTTCTTTTGTCAATAATTACAATAATACAATATAAATTTTATTTTGAGTTTTCAAGAAATGTTCTAATCATCATGGCACCAATTTCTTACTTTAGTAATGTTAGACCCATTTCGCTAGTAGAAACAGAATTATCTGAAACTGCTATAACAGGTCAGTTCGGAATATCAAAGTTCGGTAAATTTAATTGTTCGGCGGTGGAGAGTGAGGGATTTCTGGCTAGACAATTGGGTTCTGGACGACCTCGAGTATCAACTGCGGTGGACGATCTTATATTGGTCCAAAATATTAAAAATAGCAACAGGGGCGTTTTCACCGCAAGATGTCGCATGCGGGAAACAAATTCAAAAATTACGCTGCTGCTAGAAAGATCAAACTTACAGCTAGACCCAAAGAAGTCAGATTGGGAGTTGCAATATAGTAACTTGCGAATGAAAATATCTTTTGGAAAAACGTAATTTTTGTTGATGTAAAGACCTTCTAGTCGTCCTCCTTTTTGCTAAGTTAAGAGTATATAGACCAAGGAGTCGGCGGTGGATGAAACCAGCCGCCGATTTTCAGTAAATATAGAGGCATGGATTTTTGCAAAAGTCCTGGGGTATTATTGCATTTAGAAGAACGTTTCATAAATGACGTTTATATTAGGTTTTTGAAGATGTGATGTTGCCCTCAGTGATGCAAATATTTCCAGAAGAAGACTTTATGTTTCAACAGGACAATTGCCCAGTCCATACTGCTCATAGGGAAACAGAATGGTTTCAAAACCATGATTTGACCCTATAGAAAAAGTTCACATTTTCAAAGCAGGGAGGAACTTTTGGCCACTATAAGTACAGCTTGGAGTAATCCTCCACAAGGCTATTTCAGAAATTTATGCTTGTCTATGCCCAACCACTTAAATAAAATTATTCAAGAAAACAGCGAAAGATCAAGTACTATGATCCTGTTTATTTATTTTTTAATCTAATAAACTGTGTTGCATTTTTTATTTAATGACTTTATCTGACATGTGAAAAATAATGGCAACGTTTGAAAAAATTAGTACCAAACCCAGATATACACTAGAGCGCTGTCAACCGCATTAAGAATAACATTGGCGACCAGAATTTATTGCTCACCTCTGTAGATAACACATGACATTTTTGATTATAAGCTCAATATAAGTTCTAAATTTAAACTTACCAAAGTAATTCTGGATTTATATCTACTACATCAAAATTTGATTTATTGACTTCTCCAAAATATCAGATACTATTACTATGGCCTATTTTCAAGGTTATCCTCACTTACAACTTCATGCATATCCAATATTCATGACATAATGTAAATTATCTGATTTTCTTTATAATATAATAGATTCTATGATAGTGTATATTATATGTGTACGTGTAATTTTTACAATTTAAAATAATATTTTAGAAGCACCGTCTTTATTAATTATACTCATTAAGTAGACCTATGTACAACTTTTTAATACCAAACACAATATATAATGGAAGTGCAAACGCGAAACTACACATGACATGATATTCGTAAAAAACTCTTTGTCGACAAAACTAAAAGACCTACTTTTGGTCGGAATTTCGAAAACCTTTTTTCATACAATTTTTCACAAATTCACTTTAGAGTAATTTCATATTGTTTAGGAAATTGTTTATTGTGTTGAGTTAGTCAATGGCAAAATTTGATTTTTGCGCTAGAATGAACTACTACTACCGGTCTACCGATTTCACTGAAAATCTAAGCACGTTTCAAGAGGAAGATTATACTCGTAAATATAATGTTTAGTATTGAAAGCTTTAGCCGTTTTCTCGCTATCATGGCCAAGTTAGGTAGATATCGAAATGCGTAATATGCTATTCTATGTTTATTATCCCAAGCAGCATTTTCAATCTGATTGATTGGCAGCTGGATCTTGCTCAAATATATAATTTTTTGTGACACCTCAAAAACCTCATAAAATAATTTTCATCTTCAATTTATCTTGAGGATCACTATCGGGGGGTAACGGATTTGTTTCCTGAGTCTCCTCAAAAAACTGTAGTAATATTGTAACAAAACAAGCCCACAAAAGAAGCAGACATCCGGGCGACGACAAAAACGTTCCGGTAAACAAGTCGTAAATCAACTGCCAATAAACAAGTCGTAAATCATGCACTCAGCGACAGAATGTCTGGAATATGGTAGAAGAGAGCTAGAATTTTATGGTATTTCTCTAGACCCTTTGTCTGCCGATATAAATGCCGCCGCTAGGATAAGGAATTCATTCCTTCAATTTATTCATTCAATAGTAGTCGCGCGCGGTATTTACCGAACAGTTAAAATAAACACAAATATAAGCGGTGCAGTTTTATTACATAAATATTACAAACAGAAATAGTAGTGTAGAAATAAATACGTGTGTTAATTTATTCGTAGTAGTTTTAAGTGCGTTACATTTATTTCATATTTTTATATTGTGATTAGTTTTAAGTGTGTAAATATACAGACAGTTTTAAAACATTTGCACGAGTTGTTCATTTCGACCGCGAAAACGCAACAATATATTAGTGCGTCCACTTCCCAACCCAGTGAAAAACTTATATCATATCTACAGCTGTACCTGATGGTCATTCAAGGCCTGCAACTAGAATCTATTAATATTATTAATATCGATGTAGTTTAAAAATGCGGAGTGTAAAATGAAAATTATTTAACAATTATTTGTAATTTGAAATCTTTAATAGTAGTTTCAGTGTTGTTGCTTTTTCAAGTACGTTTTCTGAATATCCATAGACTCGTCACAGTAGGATCACAGTGCTTAGCTTCACATCGAGTTTTTAGCAACAAATTCAAGGTTACATTTTCTGCAAAATCTTAGATCAACGTTTATTCGGGATATCATCTTCAGTTAGTTTCAACAAAATATTTTATCTTTATCTTGTTACTTTGACATCTAGCGATTCAAAACGTTGCTGTTTTACAAGTTGCTATTGACGACGAGCCTTTTTCGTTATCAAAGTCACTGAGAAAGTCAAGTATTTAGTGACTATAGAAAAAAAATTGTTTTTGTTAAATGCCCTTTCCGAAAATTTTTCATGAAATATAATCAAAACATATTCCATGCAATTTGAAATAACTAAATACAAATTTATTGTTCAAACCGTCCCTATTAAGAAAACTAACATCTTCTGGTGTTTAGCATGTTTTAAATATCTTCACAACTAAGTACAGAAATCGCATTATTGCTTAGGAATAAAAAATAAATGAATTAAGTAATTAGGTGTTACAATATACATATATAAGAAAGGACCAAGTATATTTCCCTGACGTCAGCCTGTTATTATAATTTCTAATACGTTTAATTATGTACACTATAAACTAATGTTATTTTCATTATATCTCTACTGCCTATAAATACCGAGTTTTACTGATTTTATAAAATTATATGAACAATTATTACCCTCTTGAGTAGCCACATTGGTGTTATCTGCAATTACATTTAAACATTATATTAGCTTAGTTTGGAAGTATCGAATTTAATTTAAGTTATACTGTAAATTAGAATATTTTTACGTTCGGTCAATTATTTAGTTCCGAATATATCAATGAACCCTAAAAGTGCCACTAACATTAATATTATTTTGGACCCCTTTTTTGGGAAGTTTAAAAAATGTAAGAGTTCGGAGACCCTACTTTTAAAAAAATAGAGATTGTTCTCTTTCAAAATTTACGAAATATGCATTATTAAACAGAAAAGAAGGGAGACACCAGAAGTGAAAAAATATATAAATGCTGTACGCGAGAACACGTATTTTCCAAGATGAAATATTAAAAGAAAGGATATTAGAAGCAAGTACATATACACACACACACATGTGCAACTATTTCGTTATATTTTTTATAATATTGACTTTTCCAATACGAAATATACCTATAGTTAGTAAAGATATAAGTACTGCCTTAATTCATGTAAACTAATTTCACAGCAAGCTAAAGCTGTATATAATTGCCTTTTTTTTATTTTGAAAACGAACTACAAAATTAATACAATACTGCTGGTTAAATTTATGCATGCAGCAATTATTTACCCATCTACTGCAGTAATATCAGAAGAGAGAACTATCATCATATATTTTCACAAAATCTGAATGTGCTACGACGATATTAATTTCATGGTGTACGAGTATGTATTATTTACTTAC
Source organism: Amphimallon solstitiale (assembly GCA_963170755.1). Taxonomy (NCBI): domain Eukaryota; kingdom Metazoa; phylum Arthropoda; class Insecta; order Coleoptera; family Scarabaeidae; genus Amphimallon; species Amphimallon solstitiale. The sequence continues at coordinate 28,810,733 of OY720679.1, read as the reverse complement.
ATTTTCCAGGGTGATATTGAATATTATTGGAAAATAATTAAATATAATTAGTTCTTAAAAGTCTTCCTAATTGTTGTTAATATATTTTATATACAGGGTGAGTCATCTCCGCGGGTAAGGCCGATTACGCCTTTATGAGTAAAGATATTTCGAAGCGGTTTTTTTCTTGTGATAGCTGTACATTAGGAGCACATTTTAAAAATATTTTGTATTATACAGAGTGTTCCATAACTTGGTTGCTATGTTGCAATGTTTGTATAAAATTATATTTCTCGAAAACGACGTATTAGATGGACACAATTTTTTGCAGTATTATTTTCAATAAGTGGTCCTAATAGAAGCATGTTTTATTTTTTTACTGTTACTAATGCATGTGCAGAAAACTGGATTAAAATTACATGACAAGTTTTTAGGTAAAAGCGTTGATTGAAGGAATATATAAAGATGCGCAACGCTATAGTAAAATTGCGTGTCTTTCCGTTAAGTCGTCCCGCAAACCCCTTGCCGAGAAACATCATCGCTGTCTCGGGCTGTTTCGAATCTCGTACCCAAACGACTGATGCATCGCTACAGATCTCGGACCCAGTTTTGGCTACGCTCAGTGCTATGTAGTTGCGCATCTTTATGTATTCCTTCAATCAACGGTAAAAGTCAATGTTTATAAACGGAACACGCTATATATCAGTTCATTTATGAATTTCTTATTAAATTTCACATCAAAAACATGTAAGACGTTAATACTTTAAAAGTGACTATTACTGAGCTATTGTCGATTTTTGATATAATTTTGACAGTTTTATGGTTTTAATTAATGTAGTATAGTACTAACAAAATTATATCAAAAAGCGACAATAGCTCAGTAATAGTCACCTTTAAAGTATTAACGTCTTTCACGTTTTTGATGTGAAATTTAATAAGAAATTCAAAAATGAACTAATATATAGGGTGTTCCATTTGAAAAAAATGACTTTTATACAAAAACTAACAAAATTATATCAAAAAACGACAGCAGTTCAGTAATAGTCACTTTTAAGGTATTAACGTCTTACATGTTTCTGACACGAAATTTAATAGACAATTCAAAAATGAACTGATATATATGGTATTCCATTTAAAAAAATTGGCTTTTATACAAAAACGTCATGTAATTTTAATCCACTTTTCTGCACATGCAGTTAGTAACTGTGAAAAAATAAAACATGCTTCTATTAGGACCTCTTATTGTAAACAATACTACAAAAGATAGTGTCCGTCTAATACGTCGTTTTCGAAAAATATAATTTTATACAAACAATGAATTTTTCAGAAAGATGGGAATAAGTCAAAGACTTACTTACTACTTTTTGACTGAAAATTATACGTGGAATACAAAAATGCAATAATTTATAGGGTTTTCCACTTAAAAAACTATAACTATTGCTGGCCACCATGTTATGGGACACTCTGTATAATAGAAAAATTTTTAAAATGTACTCCTAATGAGCAGCAATCACAAGAAAACAACCGCTTTACTCATAAAGGCATAATCGGCCTTACCCGCGGAGATTACTCACCCTGTATATTGCTTTTTATTAATTTAGGCTTGGTTTACATTTCAGATTATTTAATTAAATAATAAAGATTTGAAAATGCACTCAAGAGTATCTCAAATTTCGCACTTTAGCTCTGAATATATGCTTTCTGATATGAAACTTTACACACGCTATCTACGTAGGCATTGCGATTTAGAAATTATCATGTTATTAAATGGGCAACTTGGAAAGGTCTTCCTGCATTTGTTCTGCGGCCAGTGATGTGCCTATGTATTTTATTTAGCAAGTAAACATCACTTTACAATCATACGATCTTGCTTACGTGCAACACAAACATTGCCAATATAATGAAATAGCATTAAGTAATAAGACATTTCAAATTCATATTATGTTAAAGTTGATTAGTTTATGTCGACAATTTTCAAAATCACTGCAACAAATCCTTTTAAATTGGGTTTATAAGATTCTAATCTCAAATTTGACAATTAATATGAATTCATGCGCAGGGATGAAAATTGTAAAACATAAAAATCCCTAAAATGCAAAAGGTGGTGAATATGTTTTAATGGAAAACTATTCACCGCCTTTTGCATACTAATCTCCTATTGTGACAATATCTTCTGAATCAGCTTTATATCTTCTTTTATCATGCTACTCCCTCCGTATTTTAGCATCTCGTTAGGTATATTTTGACACGGTGACTTTTTGTTTTTTAGTGTTTAAAGCGTTTTCTGCATTTCGTATTTCTTCTTATTTATAATGTGGCAGTGCAGCAGTATCTCAACTCGGATTCCGTTTTTACATCGTTTGTAAATGCTTCAAATTGATTCATTAATCGCCTAAGGTATATTATTATTATTATTATACGCATATAAAAATATATATAACTTATACAAGAATAATTATAAAAATATTTTAGAAATTCTGTCATCCTTTTTTTAACCTGTTCAAATGTGCGTATGTTTATCCGTTTTCTGCCGTAAACGTATTTGCTTCAACATTTCCTACATATGTACATTGTTTATTTTCATGTTCCATATAGCAATGTTTCGATTCATTAAATTTCTTTGTGTACACAAGTAATTATAACATAACAAAACAACACCAGCAGTTATGTTAACAATAATAAATCTTGTTGAAACTCAATTTGCCGATGTAAATACAATGTGAATGGAAACGTATACCTCCAATAAATATCATAATATGAACTTGTGGTTCTGAAATTTGTATCTTCGTGCAGGCACGCAAGAACCCGCTAAAAATAGGCAATAAAAGGAGTGAAAAACTCGGATACGAAATCAATTTCACGAAACGTCACTCGCAAGTTAAATCGGCTGAATCGTATATACTGATGTATACATACATATACGTACATGAGTTTTTCACTAGATTTGTCTGAGGTGGTCGTTTCGGTGTGTAATTTTACGAGGTAATGCCAAATCGATATATCAAGTCACCTCTGACTTTTTATGGACTACTGATCGTTAGCTACCTTTAATAAAATCCGTCCATAATATCGGTGTATACATCTATATACAAGTTATTAAACGTCGAGCCTCGGCGCCGATAAAATTGTAATAGTCCTGTTCCCTCGGTCTAGATATGAAGACGGATTATAAGATTACTTAAAAGTTGGACTCATTTTTTTGCTCTCAAAAAGGACATTATATCAAGTTCAATAAGAAAATTGCAAAAGTTCTCGATCATTTAAAAGAAGTTTCTCCTTCATTTATTACTTAATTAAGAAACGCCTTCTTGTAGGGAAAAAGAGTTTGTTCCATACGTTTAATCTGAGTTTTTCATAGCTGAATATTCAATTCGATTAATAGTTTAATGGCGTTAATAATAAATGTCACATGTTATAAGTGACCTTTTGTTTTTAATTATTTAATTCCATGTTTCTGTTAACTCGCACTTTAACTCTTAGAACTTTTGTTATAACTGTCGGTACTTTAGAAACATTCTGTCTAGTTGACGTATAATTATGATCGATAATCCCATATCTCGTAATATAATAAAATAATATATTCCCATTAGTTGTATTACAATTTTGGAATTTTTGTGTTAACTAAAGCCTGTGTTGATATGAGAGACGTATAATGTGCTTTACTTGAGAGCAAAATTTTTGTGAATATGATTGCGAAATAGTATGCGTTAAAAATCACCAGATTAGGTTGGCGTGAAAGAAATCTAACCCCTCGTAAGGACATGCAAATTAAGGGTAGATCTAAAACTTAAAACTTTAATTCAAACTTTAATTTACATTTTTAGATATAAAAAAATTAAAATGTTGAATAGAATCGAATATTTTCTTGATGTACGAGGTAGGCGCTATAAATTCTCGACCTGATATACAAAAAAGAAACTTGGAACAATATAAGAATTTTTATTTTTCAATGTAATAAAATATTATTTTTGCTAAATTAAATTAACTTTTGTAAATTATGGGAGAATTGTTAATGGTGTAAAGGGCATAGGAAGTACTATGTGCAAATATTTGCTTGCGGTGTTCACTGTGCACTATTAACAATTTATATTGGAAAATTTAATGAAATTTCAAGCATTTTGAATACGTAAAGATACAAATATTCTTGATAGACAAAAGCCAATCTGTGGTATGTACAATGTGTGAATATTTGCATACGGCGATTGGTAAAGGTTATTTTCAGGGTATTTTCTTCTTTCCGAAATTTTAGATCTTCGGAGGCATTACGTGCGAATGTATGTCTTTGTTGAAATAAAATTTAGCGTCGTAGGGAAAAAAATTATTTCTTTGAATACATGAATACAATATTAAAAGATTAAGGATAGCATAAATAATATTTTGCTTGAATCCACATGAAGGATAAAAGCAATGTGTTTTCTTGTATATATATTTTTTATGGTTGGAATTATAAAAAGACATTCTTAACAGCCACATGTTGTGAATAGATATTTTTTTACTGTGTTGTTGTTCACTGAATGATTAAATGAATATAAATGTTTATGAAATTTAAATACTTATTTATTATTAACCTTATCCTAATTGAATTTAAATAAGAAATAAGCCAGGTGAATAAAGGAAAGATCACTGCCAGAACTTACGAAAATTGTGTGAATGTTAACAAGGGATTGAAATTATAAATTTATTGGAGTAGTTTTTTTTTTATATAACTGCAATCTCAGCATTCATAAAACGATTATGCAGTTTTGTATCATTAAGGCAGGGTTATAGCATATTTATTGTCATTATTTTTAATTAAATTCTGCTGGTACAGACTACAGCAATACGTAAGTGTTTTATTGCAAAATTAATGAATAAAAAAGGAAATTTCATCAATAAATGTTTCTACATCTATTTTGAATCTGCTGTTTGAATACACGGTTTGTTTAGTAGTTTTACAATAATACCTAAATCAGCCTCATGGTATTCAATTCAATTGTCTACGCCGCGAATATAACTTACACGCGAAATTCAAAAAACTTTTTGTGGGATTTAGTTCTTGAGACATACGAAGTGTAATTTAGAACCTTATCAATTAAAGTTGTTATTTTTTATATTGTTTATATTATAATTTATCTAAATGGGTTTTACAGGCTTGTGTGAATTGGTGTTAGTAATGTTATTGAACTCGCGTTTAAGTTTAGTTTTATAAGTCTTAATAATATAAGGGTAAATTACTTATGCTTAATGAAATATTGGTTATGGTTATATTTCTTTATTTTGTACTACTTACGAGTGATATGCAAGAGTAAGTGATTGGTATTCATGTTATTGTTTTAACATTTGTACATGAGAAGGGGTCTCAGTCGTTAATCCTCTTGACTCTGATGCTCGTTATTTGTTTTAAATCTAAGTAGTTTTCT